>QCXZ01000075.1:3283695-3740666 GCA_025024175.1 Rhyzopertha dominica
TTTTCATTTAGTATACTAATATTAAATTTGCAAGATAACATTGTGGAATTTATCAGCTAATTTTTGTTAATTTGTTCGAACATGGTGTCAAAAACTTTGAAACAAATATCACGGCCAAAATTGTGCACAAAAAATTAACAGTAGCAGTAGTTGTTACAAATTTGCAAAAATTTGATCTTTTTTTGGAGGACAAACTCACATTCCATCAAAAATTCATCATTTATGTACCTGCACTTATTTCTTATAGAAGAGCAACTTTTATGAATTGTAATCAGGTTGCTCAATGGCGTCACCTTTAATATAATGGCAAACTTGTTTATAGAAAACTTTGAAGAATTGCTATATGATATTTATGTTATTTAACCTTACAGTATGTTAGTATGCACTCACTGACATCATTATTTACGCTACAAAAAATATTTCTCCATTAATAATTGATCAGTGTTCGTCCAAATCAAGAAAATTACCGCAAAGTAAATTACAGTTACGTTTTCCTCATCTACAATGATTTTTAAAAAAATGATACATAAACATAATACCTTAGTTGTTCATAGTACATATAATAATTTATATTCCACTATAGATAAAATACATTTAGAATTATAAGGTGTTTTCAAAATCATTGGTCCATTGTTACACAGTAGATCGAAAGAAGTATAGGGAACCTTTGAAAGAATACTATATGTGCCAGTAGGTTGCAACAAACAGCTAAATTTTTCCCCTCTGTTAACATTTTTTATTGATATTTTTAATATAATAAGTTTCCAAAAATCTAATAGCCCTAATAACGGATACTATGACCTCTATCWTGTGAAGTGGGCGATATTTTAAGGTAATCTTGTAACTTTTTTTATTAAATATTTCGTGTAAATCTAAATCTATCTCCATTTTTAATCGATTAGTTTCGATTTTATCAGTTTGAGTTGTTTCTATGAGGTCTTGCTTTTTTGATGATTTGTTCATTTGTACCTTTAAACATTTGTCTGAATTTTGTGTCGAGCATTTTCAAAGGTTCTATCTTTAATACAAATTACACGAGTAATCTAAATGACAGTTTTTGGTAAGTGGCTGATTCTTTATTGAGCACATACCTATTTTGTATTATAAGTATTTTGGCATACCTGCAGATCGTCTGGCATTAAACTAATATTGATTTAATAAATATATACAGGCTTGGGCGTAGCTAACATAACTTTTTAGGCAGGGCTTAAGTCCCTCCAGTAGAAGTAATAATAATTATTTACGATAGGTAATAAAACATTAAATATTGATGTTTTTGGCAATAGAACCATCCTCTAGCATTTGTTATCCTAAAAACTAAATTCTCCTTTCTTAAACTCAAAAATGTAACTCTTGTTGTGCTATTACAAACGAAACTTCTAGGAAAGGTCACCCTGGCTATAGATTTTTTTATTTTTATCAAACTTTTTTGAGTATTGAAGGCTAGCATGCAGAAAAAATAATTTGAGCCTATTTATTGTACTAGTATATCTACGTACTCAATGTTTTTCATGTTAGATTGGCATAGCTAACTTCTCTTTCTTGTGAAATCTCGACAAAATTTCGTAATAGCTCATCAGACAATATATCTTATTTTTTGTTTCGAAGTAGTAGTAGTTTAGATATACCCCAGTGACGTGCTGGAAAGCACAACTTTACGAACTCTTAAGGGAAATAGGTAATTCCATTCTTTGTTTTACAGATAAAATCATTGCTAATTTTTTTTAAATATTTTGTACTTATTGTAGCATTTCTGACTTTATGAATTATTTTTTACCGGTCCACGCCATAAATTTTCGAAACTAATAATGAGTTACACAGGACAATAAGCCTATAACTTGCTCAATTATTAATGAACTCCTAATTAGAGCGATATCTAATATAAACATAAATACATTAATGAAATCGAAAAATCTTGCAGATGTATTGTTTTAAAAATATTAATTTGTACTGGTTATCGAAAGCTATTTCTATTTTTTTTTGTATTTGCTTTTTTGGGTTCATTGGAATCGCAGTTGCGCATTGATAACGTCAAAATTTAAAAACGGAGGGGTGCGAAGAGTAGCCAAAGATATTGTTGCTTTTGTATGTTAGTATTCTTGATTACAAATGTTTCAACATTAATATAGATTATCGCATAGTTCGTAATTTTTATATTAAGGGACAGTCAATCAAAAACGAGAAGAGACGAATAAACGGAAATAATATTTACGTTCCAGGGTTAGTGACACGTGAAATCAACAACTGATTTAAAAACCTGATATAATAAGCAAAACTTTCTCCTTTTGTCGTACAAATAGGTTGCTATCAAACACCAAACATGATCGTCGCAGTTCGTCGCAAATGGTATACGTACGTTTCTCTCAAATCGCTTCATCAAGGCGCAATACTCTCGCTTTTTCATGTAGCATGTTTCCTTATGCTGGGTTCACGATTCTGAGGTCACTTTCTCTTCAGCGTACAGATGAGGTTTCGCGGAATATTGCAAGCGGAACAACAATAACCGAAAAGCGGTGTGGCAATAAATCTCTCTAAGAATTGATTAGGAAATGTGAAATTGAGAGGTGTACAGCACCTCACACGTGTTGAATTTTAATATGAATTGAGCAAGCGTGGTCTGGGTATTTCGCCTACTGGATAGATAGGTATGTCTTAAGTGGGAAGCTTTCGGCTACTGGGTTTATGGAGTTTCTTGAAATACGGGAAACTTTGGCTTCATTATTCAGTAAAATAGTACTTCTAATTCCTTGGAATATGCCTAGATAGTTATAATATAACTAATAAGAATGGATCGATGTGTTTGTGTGCCTAACCCTTTGCAGCGCATAGATAAAAGAGGTACATAGATGAAATACCATGTCACTCTTTTGAAAACTACAGCAGTCCCTACAACGGGTGTAATCCGAAATTTTCGACTTGATAATGTTACCACAGTATGAATTTCTAACTAGATTTAATGAATTTTTAGCCCAATCCACTGTTGCTTTATATTATTTGTTGTAACATATCATTGCATCAACAGTTTACATACTTACCTTTTTTTGCTTCGGATATTTAAACTTCACCACAAAACATGGAAAAAATAACAAAATTCTTTTTTTATCTAAAATCTACTGCACTAGCAAAGGCAGCAAAATGATAATTACACTCACTATTTAGGACGATAACAATAGTTAGTTTACTATATGAATGTACTGAAAGATTAAAGCAATAATGCAGCTTAATAATACTCATTTATTATAGACGAAATTACACATAACATACAATTATTGTTTACCAGGTATGGTAAGTGTTGTGACGAATAGGTTTATTGAATACAATCTATTAAACTCACCAATCAGCATATTTGTCTTAATTACTTTTGATGTACAATATATTTATATGTAAGGTAGCCAAGAACAGAAACTTTGTTTCAAAATAAGAGTATGATATGTTATTCCTCTATAAAATAACGCCTTCATTCAACTTCTACTCCGATTCTTTATTGGACCTGCTATAAAGAAATGTGTATCCAACGAATGTAATGAAGTATATATTTAAATATAATTATTACCTTGAAAGCGTTTATTAATGTACATATAAGTTATAGTTAATGAGTTTAAGCTACTATTTACCTCCTGAAATCTGAAAGCTGGTGTAAAAATAACATTATTTGAAGTGGAACCCGTTAAAATAATGCATACATTTTTTTAATTAATGTTTTGGAAGGGCCGGGATGTTTTCTAATTTTGGATCTTATGATAACGGTACGATAACCTGTTCTTGTGCTTAAAATTAACCCTTTCCAAAAAATTTCAGTTGGATGTTAAAGTTCACATTTTCACTGTTTAACTAAAAAATTTGTTTTTATCAAATTGGCAGAGATAAATAATACGAGTAAAACTGTGTTAGTTGTCGTTGTCACATTAACACTTTGATAATACCTTACAATATTTGTTGCAAAAATTCTGAATAATAATAATAAAATATCCATACAAATGACTATGCTAACCTGCATTTAATGATTTCCTATAATTGAAACGTCTTATTTTGAACATCGGCTATTGTGACAATTATAAATGGTATTTTAAAATTATATTAGTTAAGCAGTGAATCCTGAACCCCAACATTCAACTGCAATTTTCTTAGAAAGGCTCAACTTTAACCGCATGTACAAAGAGTACCTTTTTTATTTACAAGGCCCACCCTATTGACCTATTAACTATATTTTATGTGCATTAGTAATGAATTATGCCACTAGTTTCTGGATTCTTCTTTCACTGCTGTATTGTATGCTCCGAATTAGTATATGTAGATGCAGCTTGTTAACGAAAGTTCCTTTATCTTACTGTAGAGCCACTTTAACTTTGACAGCCGGATCTGTGGTAGTGGCTAAAAAATTAGTGTAAGTTCTCTTTAAATCGCAGGTACCTTACCGTCGATCGTTTGTCTGCCTTCGTCAGGATCAGAACAAACAAATACACTAGAAATACAAAACAGACCGTACCCAAAATAACAACAAATTACGAAAATAAGATTAATTTTTATCTCACCTTTCATATTTGACATATACAGTCTATCGGAATTATTTTATGGATACCTTTGTTAAGTCAAAAATTTAAAAGATCGCTTTGGGCACGAATTCATGCTTGTGAAAACAGCGTATGGCGACATTTTTAGCATCTACTACATTAATGTTATTGAATAAACATGTTTTACAATACCGTATTTACTTAAAGCAAATGATTGAAGTTTATGTCAAAATTTACGAATTTATACAGCCCTCTACGTTTTAATTTTTTAAGACGATGAACAGTTATCAATGCTACCTCTGCAAATATATTTTGGGTTGCACTTTTAATTTGCTCGCGGTCATTATCATTCGTGAAACATCTGTAATGTGTCTGCTTGACATCGGCAATATTAATAATACTCCATTATATTCCGCGAAAAGGCAATTTCCTTATTCTAACCACGACGTTATTTTTGACTGACGGCTTCACGTCGCTCATCCTGAAACGACGCAGTCATAATTGCGCCCGTGTTCCGTTCTATAAATAAATTAATTTCAAGCGATGTAAGTAAACACAATGGCCAATAAATCTGTCGAGGAATTACGACCAAACTCGTATTTACTGGACCAAAAAACCGTTTTCGTATAATTTCGAATAATGGCAGGAAGGGGTGTGGGTGCGTGCGCGCTATAGCTCCATTATATTATTTCGATTTTAATAACGGCCGCGCTCAGTCCATCCCAGTTTTACGTTAAGCATGCGGGAGGTATGCCCTCGAAAACAAAGAAAGGGAAATAATGCAAGAGACAATGGCTTTTATGTTTGGTGATTTCTACTTAGGATTGGGTGCTCTTATTGAGGATGTTCTTCGTTTCAGAATTGTTAGCGTATGATAGGTGATTCTTCCATAAGCAAACAAACAGTACCATTAGAATGTTTTTAAGATAAAACGTTGTACAGAAATCGAGGAACTTGTTATATATTTTATATATTACATTGCACAGTACTGTTAATAATCATGCGACTACGCTCGACTTTTATAAAAGCGTTGAAAGAAAAAATCCTTTCATTCAACGATAAGAGATCTTGCATTTGGATACATACATTTAAGGAGGTATAGAAAAATCAAAGGTACATTTTCACTGTTACTTTTTCTGAGTTGCATGATGGAATTTATAAATTTTTAGTAAGACAGTTGGCAGTTACTCATCAAATAAATTTTAACTCAGAATAGGAACCATAAAAAGCCAGATTAATCTTATAAGAATTAAATTTTTCTACATTAATAAAAACCTATTCTCATGGAATACGAGAATTGAGTATTTTCGCGAAAAGCCTGAACACTTAAAAATTAAAAAACTTTAATACAGTTCTTTCTATATAGTTTTGACGTGGTTTCTTTATTTACGAAATTACCCATCCCTGAAACGATAGATATCATCAAATCAGGTTGTGCAATGGGTTCACCTCTAAGTCCTGTAGAAGCCAATTTGTTTATGGAAAATTTTGAACGGGTAGCGATAAATAGTTTACAGTTTAAGTCAAAATGTTGGTATAGGTACGTAGATGACACTTTTGTTGTTTGGCCCCACGGTATAGAAGAGTTGGGTAGGTTTCAAAATTATTTGAGCATGCAAAATCCTGACATAAAATTTACTATGGAATTAGATAGCAATGGTAGTTTACCTTTCTTGGATGTCCAAATATACAGAATAAACACTGGACAGTTAGGGCAGAGGGTTTCCAGAAAACCAACACACACAGATAGATATTTACGTGCCACATCTCACCACCCTCCATTTCAAAAGAATAGTCTTATAAGGACGTTATTTGTCAGAGCACAAAGGATATCAGACGCTTTACAAAAAGAAATATATCATCTTAAATCAGCGCTAGTGAGAAATGGTTATAGAAATGAGAATATTTGGTCAGTTTTTAATACAAGTTCTCATCCAAATCAAGTATAAATTCTCAGCCAGGATAAAGTAAATTGAAGTTTAAGTTCTACTAAAGATAATGTACATTTAGAGAGTGAAGGTGTTTACAAAGTTATTTGTTCTTGAGGCAAGTATTACATAGGTCAAACTAAAAGAAAAGTAGGTACGCGTTTGAAAGAACACATACGTGCTATTAGGCTGCAACTGATAGATAAATCTTCCGTAGCTGAACACTTATATTTGACTAAACACATGACTGACTTTGATAAAACAAAAATGTTACACAGAGAAAAATATTATCACAAACGTCTAATAAAAGAAGCCATAGAAATTTGTAGGAATACTAATAATTTTAATAGGGATTGTGGAAATTATGAGTTAGGTGACATTTGGAAGGCCATTTTACAGTTTTCTTTTATCAAGTAGTTCGTATATATCTAGTAGGTAGGTAGTTCCTTTTTCGTCGTTAGGTTCTTCTTTATCAGGTGGGCACGTTGTTTCTATGACGTCTCGCTTCCTTGGTGATTGGTTTATTTACTTTCAAAATTTTATACAGTTATTCTGATTAAACTGGGTTTTAATCTTGCTTACAGAATAAGCTCGATCATGAGTAAATGATAATTCTTGTAACAATCGTTTGTTAAAAATACTTATTACAATAGTTAACCACATTTGTTCTTGTTGCCATGATTTCAACTTCATCGTCTTCTTGCTGCACCAAATTAAACAAAAAACTTTTTTTTTTCGTTGTCAAAAACCTATACCTATAACCCTCGAAATAACAATATTGTGTTGCACACTGCTGAATTTGTATTAAAAAATGCTATCCAATACATGGCGCGATTTATTAGTTTTCCATAAGAAAAAAAAGAGTTGATGATGGTTTCTTAAAAACGAAACGTCGTACAAAAAAAATATAAATGCCATCATGTAGAGCAGAAAAAGTGTCAATGAGAAAGTGCATTTTGTTGTTCTATATTTTAAATAACTTAAAAAAATAAAATAAAAATTGCCAAATTTCTGTTTTTCCCGAATATTTCCAAAAACAGATGGAATTTTATAAGTTTCTTAACATTGTCATCTTGACCCCTTAACTTTTTTGTTATTTAACCGCCTTTGTAATTCTTACATTAGGCACACTCTATATAAATTACTGGTTTTCGTAGCAAAACATAATCGTATTATATTTTTACAGACGTCTGATCTTGGTTCAAAGAGATGGATTGTTTTGTTGAGGCCGAGAACGCTTTAGGGATATCCCTGCCTATTGCATTGAAATGTGTTTTAAATATCAGCGGATTTACAAACTGAAAAGTACACGTTTTTTACGGCACCATTAMCTTTGATTTGTGTCTTTATTCGCATTCATCCAGAGGAACTTGAATTAACACAAGATGGGTATGAAGTTATCTCCGTTGCTTAAAAAAAAGTTAGAATTAGGCGAAACAGACTAATCAGTTCAATGAGCAAATTCAAATTTACATTGCATTGAGAATAATATTTTCAGTATTTTTATCTCATTTCTACGTTTTTTATAGTTTCTTTACTGTTCACTTTTATATTTTTTGTAATGAATTTTTTGAATGAACGTTAAAAATTTATAAAATATTTTATTTAACACAATTTAAACTACTATATATAGGAGATTTAATCGAGGATTTATGAGGAATGACGCGGATGATAGGAGACTTTATTTTTAAATAATAGGATGTTCGAGAATAAATTTCGGGATTTCCTGAGAACTATACAGAAAACTCGGATTCCCAAATCCATCCAGAAGTCAAAGCCACCAATTCAGGACGTTATTAATGACGATCCACCGGGGGATCCCCGCGCTCAGCCGTCCAATTTCCTCTTCATAAAACCAACCCGTCCATTACAAGTGGCTTCCGTTGCCAGCAAATTACACGAATATCACGTCGCCGAGACACATCCTAATAATCGCGGCCGCGACAAATCTGTTCGCAGGCCGACTGGAATTATTGCCCCGTTTAATCCGCGACAATTTGTCAGCCGGCCGTTTAATTCACACGCACTCTCTAAAAAATCTATAAACAGCCTTTCCACAAATTAAGTCAGCCAGCCGAGGAAATGTTTATTCGGGACTCCTGGACGCGCACTGACGCATTGTTTATTTAAAGTTGTCAAATAACAGTCGAGAGTACGAGCCCGTATATCTATTTAGTGGAACCGGTCGGTTAATTCCATCCCGTCCGAAGACGACCAGGCGGTTCTTCGCTCCATCCAGGGGGCCATGGATCGGAGTGAGACGTCAACTCGTGACGTTGAGTAGGTGCCGGGCTTCCTATATTTAGGTTAAAGTGTAATTTACTTTACTAAAATAACATTTTATCTCAGAATTTCTGCTCTGGCGTGAGCACGTGGGTTGCTGGTTTTTATGAATTTCGTTTATCGGGTCCATTAGGAGGCATCGAGAGCGGCCTTCCGTTGCTGGTGCTATTTCCATCGTAAAATTGGAAAATCAAGTGCTCTGATGTTTAGCAGGCGTTTAAAACTTGAATCTGACGTTTAACGGTTTTCATGGTAAACATCTCTGCTCTTATCAATATTCAGCTAGTGAGCTGGATTTGTATACTGGTAGCAAGCTATTTTGGGGAAATCAGATCAAAATGGAAACCATACATTACCTACAGTTCAGCATTGAGAACATACTATCGCATCGGGTAGTACAGTCAAGTTCAGATAACTTTCTGTAAGCGAGCCGACTGACTGTAAACCAAACAGAAACGTACTGACTTGAAATCAATCAAACTATGACAGGACATTAAATTATTAGGATAAACAAGCAACTATTCGAGCTCATCACTCACCAGTTTCTATCTTCAGAATTACTCTTAAAAATCTGGCCTGGGCGTGCAACACCTGTCATAATTAAAAACATGGATAAGTGTCCAGTCCAACATGTCAACCTAAGTTAGCCCCCATTATTATATCTTAATAAAATCTACCTATCTAGTCCTTCTAAATAATCAAGTCATAACTTAGACTTCAAAAACTAAGAACTGGCTAATCTCTGTCTCCTTCATAGCAAATCATTTACTATACACATCATTCTGCAAATATACTGTCTTGCCTCCGTCCACACCCCTGGTGGCACGGTCCAGAGGAATCAGCCGACCGGGCCAGCATCCAATCCAGGCATGCTCCCGCAGACTGATAACCTGGAGGTCCAAACAAAACCGCCTTCAGACAAATCCATGTCCACATGTGCGCACGGACCAAGGACCTACCCGTCCTTGCCGCCCCCCGACCAAACAGTACCAACACTACTGAGACCAGAGATTCACCTGTCCACCTAATCAAAGCTCACGTGGCTGATAATTAATTATTACCTCTAACTTTATGTGTATTACCCTGTATTTTAGCTTCAATCTATCAGTTATCCACCATATCTATTAAAATATCATTCTGATCATAAATATCCTGCCTACGACACTGATATCTACCTATGCGCATCATTAGCTACCTGCCTAAGCTTTTCCCCATAAAACAGTTATGAACTAAGACACTTAGTGAGCGTACTCACCCTAATTTCTTGATTACGCCCTGTACACACAAAACACACTTCACTGTTTAAAATTCACAGCTAAACTGAATAACCTAATATTCTAAAACTTCGCTATTGGTTTTGACTAGCTATGTGTTAGAACTACGTAAGAGCGCCCCTTTGTTCCTCTACGCATAAGTGGTCCAACACACCCCTCATGACCATAATCGTAAATCAGATACCAGAACTCAACCTCAAGCAGCGAAAACAAACATTAACACGTGTGGTTTTAAACTTGCATCGTTTTGGATACCTAATTTTTAAGGAACTAAAAGAAATGAAATAAACTCACATTACTTACATTTCAGGGTATGTATGACGTATAACCATCTTTGATATCATCTAGAGAGCACTCTCAAATAAATACAAGCAGATCTCCAAGCAGGAAATAATTGCATATTGAAATCTAAGGGAGACCATATAACTTATCCTTTACTTGACATTATCTGTTACGATTCGTTCAAAGWTATTTATTGGAGTAGTGTTGAAAACCCCGTCCTATGGTTAGTTATTCGGCATGCAATTTCGAACGGTTTTGTCTTCATGTACACTGTTCAACCAACCACGTGCTTTCTTAAAATTCCTGCCCGCATCCATGTATATGTTCAAAGACTATTTATACTGTCGTCTAATTTGATTTGAGATTTTTAATTGAGTCTGTCCGAGTTTGGAACTGCATCACGTAACGTCAGCAGTGGCCGATATATATTGTTGTGCAGGAGTAAATCGGGTAACTCCTTGTAAAAAGAATCGAAGACACCATATAGATACATAATTTGTTTAAGCGTGACATAGCCTTAAAAATGACGCCACTTTTAGGCATGAACGAAGTTTATACAGGATGTTTCAGGAATGATAATTAAAAATGCAACCCAAAATACATTTGCAGAGGTAACATTGTTCATCGTCTTAAAAAATATAAAACGTAAAGAGCTGTATAAATTCGTAAATTTTGACATAAACTTCAATCACTTGCTTTAAGTAAATTCGATATTGTAACAAATTTTATTTTTGAAAAATATTTATTCAATAACATTATTGGGCCAAAATGATCTCTTAACATGCATTAACATTTCTGGACTGATGGATCTACATGCATCACGTTTTTTTTCTAAATGTTCTAAACTTTCAATTGGTGTTTAGTATACTTGCTCTTTTACCATTCCCCACAGAAAAAGAAACTAAAGGGGTAAGGTCCGGACTTCCCGGTGGGCAAGGATTAATCCTATCCATCGGTTAGGCAAAACCAAATCGAAATGATTTCGCACTATTGTATGATAATGCGCAGGGTCCCCATGTTGTTGGAATTTGTAAATTTACACTTTGGAAAAGTACCGGTAAAATGTTTCTTAAAAAAATTTAGATAAGTATTGGCGTTTAAACTATCGCAAAAAAAATAAGGCCCAACAATTTGATTCCCCAATATTCCGCACTAGACATTCGTCGAGTAGGTAGCTTTAAAATATCCTTCTCGAATCCAACGTGGATTTTCTTGCGCATAATAATGCATGTTATGTTTGTTAACTCCACCATTATTAGAAAATCTTGCTTCATCCGAGAAGCAAATGTTGTCATAAAATCTCACATTCAAATTTTGGTGTTTCCGAAAAAAGTTACAAATAGCCTGTCTTTTAGGATAATCTGTCTCCTTTAAGGCCTAAACTAATTGCAAGTGATACGGATTAAATTGATTGCCTTTAATTATTCGGTGTACTGAAGACAGACTAATACCTTTTGTTCTTGAGACTACCCTTTGACTAATATGAGGATTTTCGTCAATCATTTCCAATACTCTAATTTCATTGTTGATGTTCTTTCTCTTGACCTTGTCAGTAGTGGCCAATTTGTTAATTAAAATCATATCTGTTTTTTCATCATTTAAATACATTTGACTTTAATTAAATACAGTGACAGGAACCATAGCGCACAGTCGTCATGTATTCCCAATTTATTTTTAAAATAATACCATTATTAAAATAACCACATTGGCTATGAGAATGTATTTTGGGTTGCATTTTTAATTTCGTCAGGGTCATTATCATTCGTGAAACATCCTTCTGCTTCTTTCGAAACTTCTGAAGCATATATAATTTCTATCTCGCCCAAGGAAAAAATTAAAATGGGCAGGCACAGCTATGCTGAAGGATATTCAAAATTTTTGTAAAACTCCCTGATTTGCTGGGATTTGTTTTTGTTTAATTCGTAGGTGTTGCTTCTGAAGACTAAGTAAAGTGGTACCATAGACTAGTATGTTCAAATATCCCCAAGAAAATAAATCTAGAGGGTTTAAATCAGGCGATCTTGAAGGACGTAGTAAAGGTCCGTTCCTTCCTAGCTATCTACGCGTAAATGTTTGGTGTAAATTTGTCAAAAGTTTATAGGTAWTCAGCGCCTGTTAATCGATTCGGAAAAGTAACAGTATCTAGAAGACACCAAATATTTAATGAAAATCGTGTTTTATGTCCGTATCCCATGGAGACCCAAACATGCATAGTCTGAAAAAATTGACAATTCAACATTAGCAATAAAACGCTAATTTTCAGCATTATTGCGTAGAAACTAGCGATAAGAAGAATCAAACTTGCATAGGCGCACCCAACTTTTGGTCTAAGGGTGGGACAAATGACTTTCCTGTAGTGTATAATTCAGCATAAATTAATGAATTGTTTTGCATGGTAACTGGTATCACGCAATCTTTGGTGAATTTTTCCAGATATACGATGTGAAGTAATCTGGCGATTTGGATAAGCTCCAGCATAAAAACTTTAGTGCGCTTCGGTGGCAATGCCATTAGCATTAGCATGCATGTCGGTTAATTCTCCGTTAGAGTAAACCGCCATACCAAACAAAAACCTGTGCACTAACAAGCCTTATATTACTTCACAAAACGTCAGCAACTACAATAAGAAAAATCAAGTTTTTTCAAATTAATTATGACGTTAAAGAATAATAACTTTCCATATATCCGAAAGGTCTTTTTCGTAAGTCTGGAAAGACCTCTTAACAGAGGAATGTACATACATGCACCTAATGTAAGCCCCATATTGTGAAACTTGATAATTACACCCATATCTTCATTATTTACTTCATTCACTTACTTCATTATTATACCAATCTTGATTCTGATTTTCCGTTCCAAATACGCGTTCTCTGAGCGTATCCCGGCATCCAAATCTCCTGGGACCATCCGTCTGTCCTCTTCTGGCGCAACAACGCCTGTTATTGTTTCCGCGACGCCGGCGTCACAGGTTTTGCTTTTGAGTGTATCCACTGGAGTTTTGTTGGTCGGCCGGTCGGTCGACTCCGCCTATGATCTGTCGGAGCGCCATCATTGGCAGAGTCAACCTGCACCTCCGATGGGACATCTCTCCCAGCGGACGGAAAAGCGTGATCTGAAACGATGATTCTTTGATTGCCGTGTAAGCGATACTAGATTAGAGCGTTTGCTTGGTAGGTTTGGATCGAATAGTTGTTCAGCTTTGCAATAGGCCGCGCTGTAGGCACTTTCTTGCTAAATAGTTGCTTTATCAAAATGGTATTCGTTAATCGGGATCATGAAATTTACCTTGGGGTCGCCAGGTGAACGAAAATACGTCATTTGCACAAACTTCATTGAGGAAAAGCTTCTAAAATGTGGAATTTCATTAGACTACCTACTCTATTTTTAGAACGACTTCTTCAAATAGATACAAATTCGAATTGCCTCTATTTGCTTTATCTTACACGTGAGAGATAATAATAATAATAATAATAATAATACTTTATTATCCAGCAGACAATTAAGTCCAATTACAGGATGAATAATACAAAAACAGAAACAGTCAGCAAAAATGTTCATGTATGCACAAATTGAACTAAATTCTATAATTCAAAGAATACAAAAAATGAATGAATTTATGTATAACAAAGACAATAATGAAAAAAAGTACATAAAGTCAGAGTGGAATTCGAGGAATAGACACTATGGAATACCAGTTATTACACTTTTAGAAATTTTCTTAAATGTTAAGCTGCTACCACAAAACAGGTCAAGGGTTTGGTTGTACTTATTATAGTTTCTCACAGCAGTATATAGTGGAGAATTAAAGTGGTGCATGGTACTAATGACTTCATAGCTAAACAGAGTAGTGTATCTACTAGCTGGTCGCGGGATCTGAAATTTTAGCATCTGTAACAATGGTTGAGATACAAAAGTGCCATCAACTAACTTATACAAAAACAAAACAGAAGAGTAGCATCTTCTATCGGCTAACGCAGATTGAGAAAAGGTTACAAGTAAAACACATTGTGGGTAGTTTTGTACAGGATAAGCGTGATATTTAACAAAATACAAATATTTCAAAAACCTTCGTTGAACTCTTTCCGGGGCATTTACATGATTGTCATAATGGGGGCTCCAGACCAATGAACAATATTCTAATTTGTTTCTAATATAACAATAATATAAAGACAAGAGCGTATCAATATTTACAAAACCTCTGGTATTTCTCTTTACAAAACCGAGCATCTTCAAAGCATCCTCACAAATTTTCTCAATGTGCGGAGAGAAGGACAGCTGACTATCAATGACGACGCCAAGATCCCGAACTCGAGAGCGTTTCTCCAAAATAATGCCATTTATATTATAATCAAAAGTAAAATTACTGATTTTGCGAGAACACGTTGGTACACAACATTTAGTGATATTGACTGTCAGTCTATTGTGGCTACACCACTGAACAAAGGAAACAATAGACTTCTGCAATGCAACACAATCAGATTCTGAATTAATTACATTGAATATTTTTAAATCATCTGCGTATAGCAAAAACGGACATGACAACTGCTCCTTCACACTATTAATGTAAATATTGAAAAGTAATGGACCAAGAATTGAGCCTTGTGTCACACCAGTTGGTGTATTGAATTGTGCAGATTTAACATTTCTATATTCAACAAACTGCCTTCTATGGCCTTCTATGTATATGTATGCCTTCTATGGCACTTCCTCAATTTATCCATCTCGAATCTTAATATCGAAACAAAGAAGCGATATAGCCATGTTTAAAGACTCAAATTGAGCAGATCGTAAACAAAACATAGCCTCGTAGGTCTCGTTAAATATTTGGCTTTTGTAGTTCTTTAAACTTTTTTTTAGTTCCCACATGTTATAAGCCATATTTTAATTACAATAATTAATAATAGTGCTAGTCGGTTTTTCAACCTAATATTTGGTAACTTGTGCTCGTAAGTATATTTACATTAATATTTGTCCTAGGATTTAGTAGTTAAAATTACATTAGCGATTGTTTTGGATCCCATATTACCTTGCTGTCCCATTCGGAAGCGCACTTCCAAAATATTGAATACCACTGATATCCTACTATGATACCTTCGCCTTAACTAAGGTGGGTAGTTCTTACAATTTCATAAATTAATTTTCTTACAATTAAATCACGGCCTTAATTATCTACTGCAAATATAATACTGTAATAGGTGATATAATATACTTTTCATACACGGGTAATGAATTCCAAATCAATAAAAGAATCCAGTAATTATAATTGTATATCCCATTTTTTTAAACCTCTGCGAAGTAGCATAAGTTCTTAAAGCATATACGGCACATTACATTAGGTTTTGTAGGTATGTCAGAATTGTTTTCCAGTCATATTTCAATTCTGTAATTAGGTCTTTAACAATACGTTGGCCATGCATCTGCAGTTATAAAATCGAATGTTTCTCGAATCATTGTCAATGTCTCGTTGCTAAAATTTTCTTCAATGTTTCTTCTCGTTATATATATGGTTGAAAATACAACAAATACATCCTGATCGATTTTGTATTTTTTTTTCATGCGCTCTTTAGGAACAACATTTTTTAATTTTTACACTCTAGGTGTAATGCATTACGCACAAATTCATTTTAAGTCTGAGCATGCAAATATGAAATTCATTTACCTTTAGAAGGTGGAATATTGAAAGCACATTTCCTAGAACCGTCAGTCCATCCCTATTGAACTGTTTCATGTGTATCAAACCAAGTCTCGTCTAAATTTAATATTTGTCTGTTTTCTTCCCGATATTGTTTGATTTCTTGTAGATAACGATGTGGCCACGTTGGCACCACGTCACTTTCCATTAATTTTCTAAATATTTTACGAAAGTTTTTCTACAGCATGACACAATGTTCATACACATCCATCGACAAAATAAGAGTTTTTTCATCGTAGGATAGAAGCTGCGTTTTCTTTTCTTGGTACGCGGATCATTCTTTTGCACATCATCAATTTGTTCACAGTCCGGATATTCTTGGGATCAACAGTCACTTTGCTATAGTCGCCACATCTTGTAAAATATGCACTGATTCGCTCGAAGATTTGATTAGAACTGATTGATTAGGTTTTCAAAACTACCCCTGCATGTGCACATATGTTTGACATGAAACAATAAGCTATAAAACCGGAAAGAGTGCAAGGAACCTAACGAATTTTATCTTAATTAGTCTACCTAAGTATTTGGAACCAGTACGTGGAATGTTGTGCGCTTGGCAAATAGCTCCTATATGAATTTCACGGATTTTTTCCTACAACTATAAGTATGAATGATCTTAGCAGAAGAAAGCAGTTTTGCAAGGTGATGATGGACATGACCAAAGATAATCTAAACCTGGCACTGAATAAATTGGTATTTGATTTAGGTTTATTGGTTTAATTTCAAATTAATATTTTTATTATTTTCCTTTTCCAAACGCATGTAACTTAGGATTCCAGTTAGTGTGTTAATAAGCTTGCATATTATCAATTTGGAAAATGTTAAATTTTCAATGATTTTCTGCAATTGCGCAATCTACACTAAAAAACCAACTTCAAAGCCTAGATAGATGTTTTTAAACACATTCTATCAAAAATTAATAATTGCGTCCAGTGAATATGGATGTTTAGGACCGAAAACGCTTTTGTCACATACACATTTTTTGGTAAAGTGAATTATTGCATAATTTATTTAAATATAACTTTGATATACTCATCAGGCATATTCCACGTGTAGGTGTTATTTTCTTTAATAGGTTAATTTGTAAGAGCTAATTTTATATTAGCAATCTACTTTTTATTAGAGTTAATATCACTTAAATTTTTTACTCTAGGATATCATTCATGTTTGAAACACTTGGAAACATAACAACTAAAAGAGATCGACTTAATCTGAGGTTTTTTAGATTCTTTATTTGCTATTGTCCAAATATCTTCTGTAGTATGTCGACTCAGGATGTCAAATTTTATGTTACGTAAATTTTAGAGCCGGAAATGCTAGTGTTTGACTTTTAAGTTATGATTACATTCCTGTTTTATATTCAAATATATGAAAATATTTTATAACTGTTGGCATTTATTATTTGCTTTTTGTGATTACTTGTTTATTTAGATGTAGGTACTTAAGTTTTTAGTTCGGTAGGTCCTTCTACGTATTTTTTTGTGTCGTTTAAGCAAATATTACATTATTTTGTTGTTGTTTTAACGAAAGCTTTTCAATTTGAAGCACATAATCTTGAATAACACGGTTAGCCGGAATTTTATCAAATATGTAATACGTATAATAGCTCGATAAGGAAGTAATTATTGGCAACGGCTTAATTACTATACTTCTTTAAATACCTCCATTTGTTGTTCCATCAAACACGATGCATTCACCTGATAAGTAATTATACCCGCAATACCAAACTCTACCAGGTCTAATAGTCTCTTACTCCGATCTGACGTTATCGTATCTCCAAAACTTCACCACATATGCACGGGTCATCCTCGCATAATAGGTATTACGAGATGAGGTATCGGCGAGTAATTAAAAAACAAAGAACGAACGAACCGTACACAAAAGGACGCTACGCTGGCGATAATAAAGCCGGTCCACAGGCTAACCTGGTTAAAACAATAACCGACAATTAAAATGAATGACAGACGAATTGTGGTCGGACAGTGCGCTGAAAATCTGTGCGTTTGCACTGCATCAGAGTTGAACGATCAAAGACACCAGTGGATGGCATTTGCTGATATCCGTCTGGGATTCCCGGTTGTTCGTCGTTCCTGGATTTTTGAATCGACAAATAAAACCGAGTAATCTGCATTTCAATAAGTTTAATTCAGTATAATAAACCAGCAATGAACTACCTATTATGGTTGTATACAAATAATTACCTTGGGAAGACAGCAGTTATTCATCGTTTACTTGTATACATACGTATATGTTTTTTCAAGCATAGACGAACCTGTAGACATAGAGAGTTCAAAACTGAATAATAACGTACACTGACCATTTTTCGCGCATTTTTTTGTTGAGTGGTCGTTGCCCTCAATTTAATAAATAAAACCCCCGTTTTAAAATACAGCATTTGAACGCTTAGTTCCCAAAGAGTCTTGTAGCATAATTAGTTTTACTATTTTTTATTCATTTAGATCCAGAGTAATATAGACTAATAAGCATTCAATGAACCAAAGTTATTGCTTATCATTATTTTGAGTATCTTKCGCTCGTTTCAACATAACGTTATATTTGGAAATTGCTGGAGCCCAATAATTTAAAAAAACTACCTGTAAAATGTATTATTATTGACATTATCATTATTATTTACCATTATAAGGTATTTTTCATTTGACGTTTCCGAAAACCAATACTTTAGAAAAAATATAATTTATCTGCAATGGCAAGAAAAGAAAAGTGTACCTACCTAAACAACATCATAGAAATTAATATTTTTTGACAACATCGTGGGTATCGTATCACGTTTCATCTAAGTAAATTATAGGACGTCCTTCCCGGCAATACTGTCTAATTTGTGTCACATATTCCATCCTATGTTTTTTCAGTCGGACTGTCTCCATAATTGCCAATCTTTTTTCAGGTGTTTTATAGCAAAACCTAATATCATCGTCATAAGGAATGTCAAATTCTGAGTCGTTCAATTTCTATTTTAAAAATGCATCCGTTAGCATTTACTAATTAGTAACAAATTAGCATAGACAGGCATTTTAAATTAGCTATTTATTTTCTTACCCAAATTTTCATCGATTTTAGCAAAACTCCTCTTCTTTTCATGTTTTTCTTTTCCACGGTGCGTCTTTGTAAAATAGTTTATACTGAAGAATAGGACAATGCAAC
Organism: Rhyzopertha dominica; assembly: GCA_025024175.1. Taxonomy (NCBI): domain Eukaryota; kingdom Metazoa; phylum Arthropoda; class Insecta; order Coleoptera; family Bostrichidae; genus Rhyzopertha; species Rhyzopertha dominica. Next base: position 3,302,828 of record QCXZ01000075.1, read on the forward strand.
AGGCCACTGGCTGCTTTAATGGAAGAAGGGCATCCTCTTCTCAAAAGTGAATTGCATCGGGATGAAGATGATGCTTCTCCTTCTAGGGGTTTCTTCTTGATCGGATCCTTCGTCATCCTGTTGGTCTTGAATGGAACCATTTTCTTCATCTTGCTGGTCCTGAAAAATATACCGATTTCTCCTTCTTGTTGCTCCTGAAAAGGACCGATTTGGTGCTCATCTTCATGACTCTCCCAAGGACGAAACATCTTACTTCACAGCTCAACAAATCACAACTAACAGAAGAAGTAAAATTCTGAAATTTGTGGAGAATACAGAACCAACATAATTTTATAATCTGTCCGTTAATCTCGAATAAGAATTTCAACCGCATCACAAAATCTACCCTCGTGTCTGCCTGCACTCCAAGCTTTTCTTGAACTATTCCCATTGCAATGCACCTTTTACAAACAAGTCGGAATCAGTGTAATAATACTTAAAAAAATAAATAATATAATATTTATTATTTATTGGGCTTATGCCAATTACTCGCTCGAATGAACTGCTCTGCTATTTCGTCTATTCCAAAGGTCCTCAAGTTGACAAATTTGCAGGTAAATGCTCACATATATAATTACCGAAGGATAAGGAGAGTCGCAGCTTGTATATTACAAAGATGACGCTGTGCTTTATCGTTTGGTATTATTTAAATGCAACGCAATTTTTACGAGATGAAATAGGCTTGCCTTGTAAATCCGTTTACTTCCACGGTGCATAAAAGAATTCCCGCATTACCAGTGGAGTCGAGACCATGCCAACAGTCATCGCGTATCACGGAGAGAGAGGTTTATGAATTCACAGAATGTATATTATACGTTTACTTATTGTATGCAAATTGAGCCGGAGCACGATCATCCCCCGTCTCTCGTAACGAATTTCTATTCCAGTATTAACATAAATTATAAATTGGCCATATTATTCCAAAATGAAATACGCAAACGCAGCCGGCGACTATTTTTACGTTATTAGATGCACGGGGTTTATTTAAATATAGCGCCGACAAAAGACCGATATGCGGGTTGAGAGGGCCGCTCGAAAAAGGGGTTGAAAAATAATCCTGGACGTGCATAAAATTCATGCAAATCGCCTTTTTCGGGAGGGTGTCGCGATTGCCTTTTCTGCGTTTCTCATGTAATGCGATTTGACATAAGGTTACTTCAAGGTAGCTTGCATACATTATTTATTGAACATATATACGTATACAATGTATATTTCAAGTTCCCACATTTTCTTACAGGTAAAATTTCGAATAAGATACTATCAACGTTGTGCTTTGCATAACCATCATCGTACACAAAAGTAGTTAAATATCATTTTAACGCTTGTATAAAGTAATAGGCTTGTTTTAATGATGAAGCAGGCTATTTGAATAGAAAAGAAAAAATAGACAAAGTAAGAATGACCTATGCCTAATAATCCCAAACACCAAAATCAAAGACATATAAGACATATTCAACAGCTACAACAATTAACTGTGATTTACAATATAAACTGAAAACAACAACATTGTAAATGTCCTATATATAACATTGATTAGACAAAAACAGAATTAAGATAAAATGGTACACAAAACCCATATAATCATGACGTTACGTGCAACACATGGTAATGAAGAATACAATAGAAAAAGCCATAAAACTCACTATCATACAAGCAATACAATTTTTAGCAAATCACACATCAAACACATAATAAATCAGACAGCAGATACAATATACAACAAACTAAAACATAATAACTCAAGATACAAAATCAAAACGCAGATACAGAAAAATGATACTAATCACTTCCATATATCCCACCATTGTCTCAAAAAATATAAACCATACTTAAAACTTCACGATACAAATATGCACCAAATTATCTGAATAGTTGAATTTTGATAATTTCTTACAAAAATGTAAACTTTTTAAATTGCCAAAAGTGGAATATGTTTAATTGATAATAAATGATCGCCAACGAAGAAATGGTAGTTACAATGTGTGTATTTTTATATTATTAAATTGTTTGACGTGAACATTTTATTTCTATCGATTCGTCCAAAAGACTTTAAATGTGTTTTTTACAAAAGTCAGGTTTAGCTGCGGAAATTTTCATGAATAGTTTAGAAAAAAAATATTCGGTAATATCCCTAGTGCATCAATTTTTTTCGAAAAAATTCGGATAAACTTTTCTATGCTATTTGTATATTGTTTAGAAACGAGTTTTTCTCGAATTTTTCCATAGAAAAAATTAGATGAACGAAGGATATTTGGTAAGATTATTTCCCAGGTTAGATAAAAATAGCAAACAAACCTTGTCAAATTTGTTAAACTGGACGACATTTATCCGATTTTTTTTCGGCAAAACTGCTGATAGCTAATGTCATAAAAATTTCCCACCAGAAAATTAAATATAACCAATGAATTCTTGTCACTGATTGGTCAAAATTCACAGGAAGGAAATAATAAAAAATATTGTCTTCTCATCTCACGTAATTTTGGGTACCGTTATGTATACATATAGATCATGTTTTATGTCTTTTCTCAGAAAATCAACAAAATCTAACTAATTTTCTTGCATTTATAAACGCATTACATAATTCTATAAATTTTAGTTGTGAAACAGAAGTTAGCAATAAAATTTTCTGTTCGGATTTATTAATTTTGCGACCAGCATTCTCCATATCTTGTACAGACAACACTATCTCTTATTTTTCCGTGCACCCCCATACCCATAAAATAGTCGTTCTTAATTCTCTTTTTCACAGGCTTTTTAAAATTTCCCTTTCTTTAAATGCCTTGATGTAATTCTCCAAATAGCTTATAATAACGGTTTTCCAATTTTACTATAAATACCTGATAATATTTAAGTTTTCCTTTCACACCATGTGATAAAAAAGCTAAAATTGGATACGCTCTTAGGTTTATTGGTCAAGTTCCAATTTACCTTTCTAAATTACTTTCATCTAATGACATGAATTTTGTCTTTTCTACTGTAGGCAGTGTTTTGTCCATAATAAAGATAAAATTTCAGTTTTAAATCATTCAGGTGTATATTACATGTAACGAGTGCAACTCTGTTTATATTGGACAAACTGGAAGATGCTTTCTTATTAGAAGAAATGACCATCTAGTACAATTTAACAGATTATAAATATACAGATATTGTAACTACAAATTGTTCGTTAGCGAGACGTTTATTGTCATTTAAACATGCTTCCACTTTCAACAGTTTAAAAAGTTTACATTTTTGTAAGAGATCATCAAAAACTATTTAAAATTTCACATTTCTTCTTAAAGCGGTACTTTCCTTGTAATAATCGAAATAAACAATTATTTGAGTAAAACAATCGTACTAGATTATTAGCAAGTCTTGAATTAGGGATTTGTACTTAAACAGTGGCGCATTAAGGTGCCTAAGGCAGACATAATTAAAAAAATTGGCTGTTCTTCCAGTTTTCATTGCTTTCGGTCTAATTTTGAAAATCATCTAGCAACTAGTGGTACCCTGTATGCCACTCTTCTAACGGGTGTGTATCTTATGTGTTATTTGTATTTAAAAAAGACCAAACTTACTCCTAATTATCGATTTTTAGTTAGAACAGCCTCAGTAGTCCCTCATTCCAAAAAATCCCCCAGCATCCAATCAGGCCGTTTCTTCCCAAATTAAAAAATCGCGCCCGTTAAGTATGATCGATGATTTATGATATTAAAAAGGCTGCGGGCCTAACAAACGGCCGGATTTGAATATGAATAGGGCCCTAGTTAGCATATTTAAACTCGACAATTTCTGGCATAACCCCTTGTGCGTGAATGATCTGCACATTTGCATATTGGTTATCGGTCGTACGTGAAACTGAGACCCATTGTCGCAGCGGCGAGGAGCGATGGGATAATGGCAGAAAAATATTCGGATATCAGTCATGCGCCGGCCGTTCTCATAGATCAATCGGCCGGCAATTCGATTTAAATGGCGTGATTAGCATGTGACGAATCCGGTATGGATTCAGGTAACACATGATACGGCGGTATACTGCTGGATTATCCCCGGGTATTTTTATTCCTTTTAGTTAACGTCATTGGAATGGATTCGCACGGTGTAAATTGGGTTGAAAGTTTATATATCTTCTCTCATAAAAAAGTATAATTGTTTCAAAAAAATATCTTAAAAGTACTTACAACACCCTTTTGGAACTGCGCAATTTTTTTAATTAAAATTCGTTGCTTATTGGAAAAATGTGTTGTTGCTTAGATACTCAAATACGACTAGCAATAACTCAAATACATTGACAGTCGAGCTGACAGTTAATTAAAAACAATGCCAAATTACACTATTGCAGAGTGCGTCGACATGCTTTTGTTTTTGGTGAGTGTGGTGGCAATGCCAGAGCAGCAGTTCGAAGATTCGCTAACGTCGATTGAATTGAATTTGTCAATAACATTAATGTAATACATGCTCAAAATGTCGCCATCCGCTGTTTTCACAAGCTTGACTTCGTGTCCAAAACGATCTTTTAACATGCATCAATATTTCTGGAGTGATGGATCTACATGCATCATGTATTTTATTTACTAAATGTTCTACACTTTCAATTGGTGTATGGTATACTTGCTCTTTTACCATTTCACACAGAAAAAAATCCAAAGAAGTAAGGTCCTGGCTTCTCAGTGGCCAAGGATTAATTGAACCTCTTCCTATCCATCGGTTAGGCAAAACTAAATCAAGATGATTTTGCACTATTCTATGTGCCCCATCTTGTTGGAACCATAGATCTTGTCTTACTTGTAAATTTGCATTTTGGAGAAGTACCGGTAAAATGTTTCTAAAAAAATTTAGATAAGTATTGCCGTTTAAACTATCGCGAGATAATAAGGCCCAACAATTTGATTCCCCAATATTCCGCATCAGATATTCGTCGAGTAGATAGTTTGAAAATGTCCTTCTTGCGCATAATAATGCATGTTATGTTTGTTAGCTCCACCATTATTAGAAAATCTTGCTTCATCTGAAAAGCAAATGTTGTCATAAAATCTCACATTCAAATTTTGGTGTTCCCGAAAAAGATTACAAAAAACCAGTATTTTTGGATAATCTGTCTCCTTTAAGACCTAAACCAATTGCAAGTGACACGGATGAAATTGATTGCCTTTAATTATTCGGTGTACTGAAGACAGACTAATACCGGTTGCTCTTGAGACTACCCTTTGACTAATATGAGGATTTTCGTCAATCATTTTCAATATTCTAATTTCATTATCAGGGCCTGTTGCTGTTCTTTTTCTTGACTTTTTCAGTGGTGACCAGTTTGTCCTTAAAGGTAATTCAAGTCTCTTGAAAATTGTATCGGCAGGAGCTCTTCTATTTGAAAAACATTGTCTGTATTCTTGCATTCACCATAAATCGAAATCATATCTGTTTTTTCATCATTTGAATACATTTTGACTTTTAATAAATACAGTGTCAGGAACCATAGCGCAAAGGCGTCATGGATTCCCAATTTATTTTTACAATAATACCATTATATAAAATAACCACATTGACTATGAGAATGTATCTTGGGTTGCATTTTTAATTTTGTCAGGGTCATTATCATTCGTGAAACATCCTGTATATGTCATATTTCAAGTCATTAGCTATTGGCTTTATATCACCTGCTTCTTTCGAAGCGCCCAAGGAAAAAGGTTATTATTAACTGAAAATTTTATATATGTATAATGATAAAAGTCTTCTTCATAGTGTCCCAAGAACTGGCATTTCTAAATACACCACATCAAAACGGAGATATGTATTGCGTCGTTGGCTCATCGTACCGCGTCAGCTCAATAACGCATATCATTATTTCCGCAAAGGAGTTGAAGCCGTTAACAAAGCACCAGTCTCGTTAACAAGTGACGCTGTAGATTTCACACGTGGCATTTTGTTTCCGATCTGCCCACTTGAATTCGTTCGAATTGTGATAAGTCTCAATTTGTTGGTAATGATCATCTCTTTACTGACAAGCTGCAACGAGGTAATGCTCGAAAATGACATATTCGATGGCCGATCGTGTTCTAATTGGAATGATTTCAGTAATTGTAAGAGTACAGGAAATGCGAACGCGGTATGGTGTGCCTGAATGTATGTAATGCAGTTGCGTTAAGAATTCCATTGTTAGTACACAAACAAATGGTGGAGGTGCCTTTATGTTATCTATAACAATATAAATTTTCAACTTAAAATACGAGCCCAGTCCCATTTCAATTGTCCCAGTTGCAATTTTTTTATGTTTTTGTATTTAATGGACAGGAGTTAATTGTAATACTATTATAAAACATTTCCCACTTAATAAATTATTCATTTGTCTAATTCAAATATTTTATTTCTACTTTACTAAGTTGAAGTAATCATGAGAAAACCTGAGTTACAAACAACTGACTTAATCTATTTTTTCAAAGGCTACCATTGAGTAACATCACCTTTACTTCTTATGCCAGCGGTTATTCTTCTTGGCATTGTATTTACTAAATTCTGGCAATCTTGTAGTGTGAACTTATCTCATATAAATTGAAGTTTATGCCTTAATTCGGGAATCGACCTGGCAGGAGTAGCGCGCAGTCGTTTTTTTTCAAAATGTGCCAAAGAGTTTCTATAGGAGAAAGTTCAGGACTACTGGATACCAATTTTAAAAGTGGAATACTGTTGTCGGTGAACCACTGTAAAGATCTTTTAGGTACATGACATGCAGCGCCATCTTGTTGAAAAACAAAATCATTTCCTGAGGTCAAAGACTCATCCCCAGTGGGTAGCAAAGATTCACTTAAGATATTAAGATATTTTTCGGTGTTCACAATGCCCTCAATGAAATGTAATTTTCCTATTCCTCTTGCAGATATTGATCCCCACACCATAATAGATGCTGGAATTTAACTTTTCTCTTCAGACAATCTGGATGATAAATTTAATTTTTTTGCCGAATAACTCTGCTGGGACTGTCGCCTACACAAACTTCAAATCTAGACTCGTCGCTCCAATGTACACTGTTCCATTGTTCAAGACTCCAAGTTCTATGTTCTTTTGCCCACTTCAACCGATTTTTCTTTTGTTGCGTTGTTAACAGTGGCTTTTCCTTGGCCTAGACAATAAAAACATTTTTGTTGAACACATTTCAAAAGTTAAAAACAAAAGATTTTAGCTTGTAATTTGCAAAACCCAATCTTTGTGCTTCCCGGTGACAGGGTGGATCTTGAAACATGTCTTCCTGCGGCATCACGCCAAAGTGAGCTTAATTGACAGTAGTTTGCCCTCCTGTTCTGTTTAATTATTCGTTTCAACGCCCTCCGATCAGTATCAGTAGTGCACCTTTTTCACATACCTCTGTTCAGGCTGGACATTATTGGTTGATTTGAATAACTGCACTACGTTGCGAACACTGCATCTTGACAACCCCAATAACTGTCCAATTTCTACATTAGATCTGCCAGATTTATGTAAACTAATATTCGGAACAATAACTTTTCCTCTAGACATTTTTTAATTCAATACAAAATTCTATAATTGAAACTACCCAAAACGCTTTTGACGTCTGCTATCAAATAAGTGAACAATATCTCTTATATATCACTCACATAATTTAGAGAAGCTATTTATAATAAAAACAAACTCCAAGAAGCGATTTTATTTAAAATTTTAAAGAAATTTAAATAATTCTGTAGATAAGCCAGCTGAAATGGGACTGGGCTCGTATGTAAATGATTGTTTTCTAAATAGGAATAATGACTAAACGACACTAAACCTTTCTTTTGAGCTACGTTATAATAGTAGTAGCAGTTCTTTGCACTGCATCTGGTTCTACATGGGACATAATTCCATAAAAAGTTAATAATATTTTTTAGAATAATACTTTTATATTATACTCTGCCTTAGGTTCGATTAAATTCTATTTTTATAGTCTCATCACGTTCTTGTACATTTAAATTCCCAAGTCTTTGCTAAAAAATGACGTAGATAAGCTTCTTTTTGTCATCGTAATTTGGCTTTTTAAAAAGATCTTTCGAAATTTTTCTATTTAACGTCCATTTCGTTACGGAATGGGCAAATATTCGATCTCGGATACCTAAAACTTGTATTGAATTTTTTGTTGATACTCTCATGAAAATTAAATAGTGATCTCCATTGAAAGATAAAATATATTGCATTACCACTTTGTCCGATAAACCATCATGCTTTGCGTTTTTAGGTTTCTATTTCTATTTGTACGAGAACTTCACCAGAAATATCTTACGTCATACTTGAGCATTACAAACATAACGTTCTTGAAACTCGCATTTAATATTTAGATATTTGAACATAGATTAAAGCGTACAGGAATATGTGACACATACATGTTTGCAAATATACGTATTTTTATTCAGTATTCATTTGCTCTATTACACGTTGACTTTTGCCCATACTCACATAACAACTTATAATAGTCTTGATCGCAGTGATAGTACGCTTTTTTGTATTATAAAGTTTTGTTCCCTAATGTTGTTTCTATTTCACATTTTTCTGAAGATCATTTTTCAAAACATTGAAGGCAGTTGAGAATTTCTTGATTTTCGCAGTAGATGGTATTCCTAATTTCTTCTTTAAGGATTGTGCTGGTGCTTTTTCCACACTGTTTTATATTAATATCTTTTCGATAATATCCTAAAGACCACTACTATTCCGGATTTCTGGAAGAGATCCTTTGTATGTCCAACATTTAAAAATGGTGTCATAATAATATTTCTAATTTATTATAGGCCGGTTTCTCTTCTTTGCAATTTTTCGAAAATATTTGGAACATTTTTATATCAACCGTTATACGAAAGTGTCAAGAGCACAATCTCTACGCATCAGCATAGTTTTATACGTAAAAAATGTAGGTCTAATCTGGCTTGATTGAGTCAGTTTGTGGCGGAAATCTTATAGATGATAGAGGACAAACTGATGTCATATACAGTGGTTAATCAATTACCAAACAAAACATCCGCAAAATCCCATCACCTACAACATTTGGAGACCAGAAACATAGCTCCATCGGCTTAAAATTCGTCAGGTCACCGTTGCGACCGAGAAAAAAAGAGACAAAGAGGGGATGCAACCGCAAATGACAATAAAGGTGCTGAAAAAAGTGGTCACGTCGTCGTAGCACGTGTACCGAGTGTGCTTGCCCTGTGTCGGAATGTACCGTACAGTCGTCGCAGCAAGCCATTACCGGCTACCTACGGTGACGGCCCACTAGATCAACTACCGCGTTTGTTGTGACCGGTGGCGCTCCGCCGGATGTTGAATCCGAAGCCTGAAATCGATACCTACGCTGTCAGAGGAAATCGTGTGAATTGCTTTTACGTAAACACGTGTCACTCCACTAAGTTATCACCAACATATTTCACCAAAAAATCTAATAATAATGAACACTACAGAAAAGTAAATTATCTGCAACTCTCTCACACTTACCGCTCACCGCTTTTGATTGATTGATTGATTGATTGATTAACCTAGCGTACGGTCAGCATTACTGCCTTTTCCGGCCGTCCACGCTGGGTTGGAGGGGTAAATGCTGATTGCTGGTAGTGCGACTGCCTAGCGCATGTTAAGGTAATATAAGGACTGAATGGGAAGGTTATATAGGTACATTCATATCCTTTGAATGTCTTTTTGGTACTGTTGACATCATTGGTCCATTTCAGAGTTGCTGGGTTAATTTTTTGTTCCTTGCCATTTTCGTTATTCCCTGACTTCTGAATTATCCTCCCTGTAGTTGTTTTCCATGTAAACCACGGTCTTCCTCTTTTCTCGTTGGTCTCCGCTTAATTCCCAGGTCTTTTGTCCTTAGATTGCCATTTTGTTACTTCTTGAGTTATTTGCATTAGTGCTGCGTTTGCTCTTTTGTTATTTCTTGTATATATACTTAACCAGATACACGGAACTACTTCACTATAGCGACAGCAACAATTATAATAGTAACGCAAACATAAGTACACAACACTAGAACACACTGTGAATTAAACTTTTAAAATTTTATGTAGTTGTTCGATTTCTGCATCTTGTTTAGGTCGCTCTTTCATGGTGATGTTAACGATTCCTTGTGTGATTTCATCTATGTTTGTCCAATATTTTGCTAGCGCTCTACTTGCGATCATTATTGGCTCGTGTGCATTTTTTTTATAAATTAGAGATTCTTTACGGCAGTGGAATTATTTCCATGTCTTCCTGGTCTCTAGACAAATTTATCGCATTATCATAGTAGGTACTTTTACTCCTTCTTTCTAGTGTTGCCGCTAAAATTTCTTCTCTCTAATTGAAGCCTGTTCCTTCCAAGTCGTTATGTGTTATTGCTGGACAACGCTCTCCTCATATGTGTATCTATTGATACTTAAAATAGTATAAGATAATTGGCACCTGCTTATATTTCGGGTACATGTATCAAAATTCACCTTACGAGTTAAAATACTTTTCATCTTCTGCTTAAATTAGTAATGGTTCAAGGTAGCAAATAACATTAATACTCTGGATATAAACTTCCCGGAGCTTTTGATTTTTTATTCGTTTGGACAAAGTATATGTCACCGTAAGTTTCTCGCTGATACGTTGGTGTTTTGTGTCACACTACTCCATCAAAATCTTATAAGAAAATCTTATAAGAAAATCTTGTAATCTCTTAAGTTTTTTCAATATTCGTGATGTAACAACGTATCCTAAAATTTCAAAACTACCAATAATTGTAAATGTATAAAACCATGGTTGCAGGTTATAAAATTCTCAGTTTCGATAAGTAGGGAAGCTGAACGTCATCAATTAGCAGCATGTTTTCAAAAGAACTCAGTTACATAGCATGAAATAGCATGAATAATCCCATGTTCATTTATTGCAATCGTGCAAAAAGTATTATAAGGGTCACGAACGTTCTGATTACTTAATATATTGTTACTTTTTGACCTTGTTAAAGTATCATTTCCGAATTTTTTGTATAAACTTTATAATAAGTTTAAAATTGATCGAACCTTTTTATGACCAACATTTTAAAAATGTCAATCTTCCATCATGGCTCCTTTTCCGAATAAATGAAGTAGCAAGTTATTTATCTATAGGGATTTTATTTTATTGTATTATTGAAGTGACATTTATTGGATTATTTGTTTATTTGTTTAATATATATTGAGCATAAATAAAGTCTGTTTAAGTAGAGAAAATAAATCCTAAATTTTAAGTCATTTTTTCTTTAYCTTTYCAGAGACCAGCTCCCAGCAGACAAAAAACGATCTTCCATTAGACGTTCGTTGTACCCGCAGTGGCGTAGAAGTCGGGGCACATCCAGGACCTTTGACGCTAATTACACGCCGCTTCAGGTGAGTCTATTAAAATTGTTTATTTAATTATAATTGGGGTGTTAGAATATCTGTGTTAGTCGACCCGGTGGGTTAATTAGTTGTTTTTTATGGCTCGTTTTTGGCACATGCCCGCATGATTACACATCGCCATGATTGATGAGATCCTGTGGTCACCGGTCAGAGAGTGTTCGAGTTAGGCGTCTTTTGTTTTCGATTTTGTGGATCTCAATTTTTTAGTTGATACTGGTTACAATAAAATATACTAGATTTTCGTACCGCTTCAAATTATAATTGTAAGGAAGTATTGCATGAAGTTTCAGTTTTTTCACGATTTCGACATTTTTTTCTACAGGGCCAATTTGAGGAAACTTGTGAATTAATGTTATTCATTTATAAAATAAAACGAAGAATAATTTTAACTCAGTCTTCAGTTGAGTATACCAAATTAACTGTTGTAAAATGGCACGAAAGACATATAGTGCTCGGGGTTTCCTGTTTTTGTTACATCTAGTGCATAGAAAGTCAAATCTAGAATAATATAATCGTATGACACCACTGCAAAAATGGGCAGGCTAAAAATTAGCAAAAACTTGTAATAAAGCCCTATTCAACCCATGTATCCATTTAAAAATGTTAGTACATGTTGTCCCTCTGTAGGGACTGGTTAGTTTTGACTCTATAAGGTAGTGGCTAAATCAAGACAAAAAATAAACTTAGTTCAATGCCAAAATTAGGGAATATATAAAGGGATTAAAAGTATATAAAAGTACAACTAAATTATAACACAAATTTATACATTTATTGAAATGTTCTTCTTTTATGACAATGGAAGGATCATCGGTATATTGAACCTCGTTAAAATTAAAAAAAAAATAATTTGTGACAAAATTCCTTATCGTATTTTATAGCACCCAACTCAGATATTTGTCTAAGATTACCAGTGTTGCTACTTTCTCCTCTAATTCCATCTGGTTTCTTCTATCTAAGTAGGAACAAAACCATCCATTTGCAACACCTCTAATACTGTAATTTTCGGCACCAAATGTCGTACAGTGAAGTCTAGCAACAAACCATTTTGTTCTTTTTACCTAAAGTTGTAACTTAATACGCATAAATGTGAAAAACCGCAGTTTTCAGTTTAGAGAGTAAATAGATTAATGTGTTCTAAAAGCCGCCTTAGATATGTTAATAATTAAAATCAAGTACTTTGACTTGATATTCTCATTTTTTCTTTAATTCTGGTATGACAATAGCATTATTAAGTAACCAACCCAAAACGCAATTAATTAACCATTCTTTCCTAGAAGTTACAAAAAGTTTTTACAAAAAAATTTGGGTGTTATACTTACGGCGAAAATAATAGAAGCCCGAAGAAGGAGCAAGTTTTTAGAAATGCGTCTACTTTATTCTATTAAACACTTTTAAATCTAGCAGTTAGCTTTCAGCCTCGCCTGATTATACAGGGTATTCCGGAAATAATCGTACTTTATACATACCGTTTAATTGTAATAAAAAAGTTTGAGCGAGAAGTCAAATTTTACGAGCTTTTTCAAAAGCAAGCCATAATACATAAAGTCCAACCAAACTATTGTCGACCTTTTGGCAACTGGAAATTTAGTGACACGTTAGCATGTGTTTTTTTCACTTTATCATTGAATATCCAGTCAAACACTTCGATTTTTTTAATAGCATCTGTCTGTTGAAGGTACGTACTGTAAGTTGAAGTCACATTACTGATTTTTTTAATGTATGAAAATGAAAATCTATTCGTTGTTCTATTTGGTATTGAACTCAAATTGCAAAAGTCAATGTAGACCTAGATGAGATGTTTCTTTCTATTTTTGCTAATTTCCATCATACTTATGGATTGTTAACATTACTTTAGGCTGTGTAACAATATACATTCAAAATTAAACATTTGAATAAGATAAGATTTTCTTGGAAAGATCGCTGTCTCTTGAAAATACTGACGTGGTTTCTATGACGTCTCGCTTCCTTGGTGATTTGTTTATTTACTTTTAAAATTTTGTCAGTTTTCAAGAGAGAGCGATCTTTCCGAGAAAATATTATCTTTTTTGATAATGTGGAGCAGCAATTCAAATTTTCACATCAGAATTGATATAAATTAGATAATATCTTCAGGGTCTGAAGAAGACTTCAACAATTTTTGCTTGTTAAGTTATTGGACGGTCACATCTGTCACATTAATATTGTTGAATAGTCTCTACTCTCTAGCCTTACATTCTTTTCCTTAAAACAAATTACAGAACTCCTCTATACTGTTAACGAGTCAATTCCAATTCATATCGCACAGCCCAACGTGTCCCCCGAATTATATGTCCGCTCCGTCCCAATTTCCAAATTCGCCTTCCACATCTGCCGTCTCCTTCCATCCTCACGACGACTCGATGCTCTTCTTCCTTTTTCACCTTCGCCACGGTAACAATGCATTCAAATATGAGTTGAATTGTCACCTGTCATCAAGGTGTGCCTCGCATTGAATGCCCACGTATCCCATCGTACAGTCGGCGGCACAAGTTGCGCGTATGATATATTGTTTTAATGTTGTGACCTCTTCATTTCACGTCTTGCTCGCTCCGTTGCTAGATATCGGAATGCGGCGTTTTCTTATCCGACAGGGCGTTGCGGGATTAAAATGTTATCTGAGGGGCTCGCGACGACACGGGATCGCGTAGGATTAATTGCGAAATGTTGGAGATGTCGTATTGTTGTCTTGGAATGGTAAAAATCGGCCCTCCGATGGTGTTCGCTTTTGTTTGTTGTTGCTAATCGCCGGAGTGCGATGAAAATCGTAGTAACGATCGGAAAGACCGCTGCGTCCAGATAAAACTATGTACATAAGTTCTTTATCTAATTTCGTCAGTATAGTATAAAATATAAATAAAAAACGAAGCCCAAAGCTTTCTGAATCACTCAGCTAATAATATGAATGAATATTTTGTCAATATTGCAGCAAACACCATCAATTCATTACCAAATCCTTGTAAAGTAATGTGTATGGGTTCCCGGCGAATCTAACCGATGCGAAGTTTAATTTCCATCAGGTGTCCTATAGTAATGCTAGAAATGCTATTGGTAAATTGACAAATTCTAAAAGCCATGATGCACATGGTTTCAAGTCACAAATTATTAAAGCATTAACAAATCTAGTTGTTATTCCTCTTTTCCCACTTTGCTTAAAACTTCAAAAGTAATACCCATACATAAAAAAGGACGCACTGAAAATATTMATCATTTCTTTAGTTACTGCCGTAAACAAAATATTTGAACACCTGTTAAAAATCCAATTGATAAATTATTTGAACACAGTGCATTATAATCACAATACCAGTTCGGATTTAGAAGTAATTTAGCACTAACCACGCTTAGTCAAAAAATCTTGTCCGGATTCGAGCAGAGAATCTCTACACTAGTTTCTTGTGATAATGTGTGGCCTTAATGGCTTCATACCTGATAGTTGTCAATTTGTTTTCGCCAAAATCAATCCAACGAGCTTAGAAATCAAACTAGGAGTGCCTAAAGGTTCGATCCTGGGACCATCGTTATTTCTAATATTCATTCACTTCACTTCACTAACTGGGACACGACAGTGTATGGTACTGGTGCATATTTGTGCATCTAACTAGTATATGGTTTTAGAATCGAATAAATAATTGGTTTATCAAGAATAAATTAATAATTAATAATGATAAAACGCACAAAATCATATTTTCGCTGAGTAAATGTGCAGCTACTTATAGGCCAATGAAGCTGTTAGGCAAACTCATACTTGGGAAGCTCATGCCAACTATATAACAACTAAGCTTTCAAAATAGATGTACTTGTATAGACAATTGGTGTATGCTGTCTCAACTCCAACCATATTTCATAGTGTAATTTTGTATGCAATTTTTATATGGGAACACTCTGTCCATGCTGCTAAGATCTTTAAAGTTCAGAGGAAGTGCGTCAGGATTTCTCTCAAAAAATGTGTTCCGAACGTTCAAAATTTTGACAGTACTTTGCATTTATATTATGCAATGTCTTCTTTTTACTCATCAAGATAAACAAGAGAATAATTCTTTTGATCACACTTACTTCAATGGGTATCGGGAATTAGTAAAAGCTCACTAGAAACAGCACTGACTATTCCTGTATTAAATTATATATATTTTTTCCACCCAACGTTTTATTTACTCGATTTCAAACAATTTAAAGTTTTTGTCAAAAACTTATTAGTTGAGCATGCCTTTTATAGCATGGATTTTTCTTGTGTACATTTTTCAGTAATTTGACCTGTGTAAAACACTCTGTATTAATAACACCTATAAATATAATATATTATTGTTAGTAAGAAAAGTACAATTGTTTAATGGTTTATAAAGTTTTTATATTTAGAAGCCAAAATGTATATTTCATGGAAACCACCTTCAAATTTTGTTCTTCGACCATGTGGCAGATCGTCTCTGTGCCATATCCACAAACACAGTTTGGGTCATTCAATAAAATATCATTACGTCTACCATGGCCTGATCTAACGCGATTTAACTGACGTCAAATTTTTCGTTCAGATTCAAGACCAGGAACAATTTCAGTATAGGGTGGGTGTTATTCAGAACTTCAGATATTGGGGTAATTCAGGATCCTTGAAAGGCAGTAGTGGGATGCTGTTGTAATCTAATTTATCGGACAAAAAAAATCGGTTTCTAAAGAGTTATGACATGTTTAGCCAACCTAAGTACTAATGACTCTCATAGTCGTCTTATTGTCAGTTTGGTTAAAATATCTTTATTTGCAAAAATGTGTTTTACATTAGTAAAAGCTTTACGAATACAGTTGTTAATGTGAGTCTTAAATCTTAATTTAGAGTCTTACATTAAGTTACACAAGTAAGTAAATTTCCGCTAACAGTGATATTTAAATCTTTCATGCAAAACCCACTTTTCTGTTTAGCAAACACCAACACAGACGACTTATTTGCATTTATTCACAAATTATGGTCTTTGGAAGCAGATGTTAACAGTTCCCAATCCACATTCAGAAAATTATTAATTACTGCTGCGCTATTCCGCGGGCTGAAATATACCTAACTGAGTATCATCAGCATAACACTGAACTTTACAGTGCTTTATGCATTTTTATAGCTAACTAGTGTATGTAACGTATAATAACGGTCCTAATACAGAATCTTGTGGTACGCTACGCTCTAGTTCAGCGCTATTAGAATAAATATTTTTTTGTTTTACAATCTGTTTTGTACAGTGCAAATAACTTTTAAAGAATTTAATCACTTTAGGACTAAACCGAATAAAATGCAGTATAGCTTTATGCAATCAAAATGAATGAATAAGTTAATAGTTATAATTTCTGGTTGTTGTTGAATTCTGTCAAGCAAAAGGTTTCTAAATGAAAACGATTATACATTATACTAATCCTAAGAACAGTAGATCTTATGTTAAAAAAAACAGAATATATTCATTTTAATGCGTGCCAGCCTTAGGTATTGAAATGTCGACCCCTAAAGTATCGATGTTTTTTGAGATGGTATCGATATTGACATGTAAAAGTACAAACAATACCTACTTCGGCCGTTTCTTATTTGATTTCAAATTAATATTCTCATTCACAAATTCAATTTGGCTCATGTATGTTACGTAAATAATTATTATATTGTTTATCCACTACTTGTAAATTATTATTATCAAGACTAATACCTTCTGGAAGTCTAACATCTACTGTAGTTTAATGAATATACAACAACTTGAAAACAAACCTTTATGCTTTCAGTTTTTAACATGATGTATTGATTTTAATAATGGTATTGTTTAATTTTAACCTTATATTATTCTGCGAACGTTATACAGCGAAAATCCAGCACTTGTTGCAAATGTTACGAAAACTATTAAAACCCAATCTGGGCAGAGCCAAAAAGCAGTCAAAAACTCCTAAAGAAAAGTACGTTTGTTTACAAGGCCATGGCTTTATAATTTCAGTGGAAGGTGCAACTAGCGAATTTTTATTTCAACACGTAATACATTTAAAAAAAAATTTTAAACTATAGACAGTTTTATTTTATTTGCACCTCTGTTACATTCTCAATTTTAATTAAGCACATACATCACCGATTTAAATTACTTATTTTTACAGGGTAGCTGTTGCTAATTGTAGTATTACTTCAGACTGGACTAAGCACATCAAAAGCGTAATTGATATCAGTAGACAAAAAGTTATTATCTGTTGTTTCCAGAATTCATTCAGTCCCACTAAAACCTATGTCTGTTGATAATAATATACGTTTCTTTTATTTAAATTGAAACTCTCATAAAGAAAAAATTATAATCTGCGAAGGAATGTTATTTTCAATAATCTTACTAGCATTTTGCCCAAACCTTCTAACAAAAATTGGATTCAAATTTAAACGAATTCTTTAAAAACTCATTCTATTAGATGGAGTCAGTAAAATCAGAGCAAGGCTTCCTGCGAACACCGTGTGTGGTGACCATAAAACTCGACCGAATATAATAATTTGTTATTTCAATATCCCGTTTCTCGGTGGCCGGCCGTACGCCACTAACAGTCAGTATTTACACAGGAGCTCTTTTGCGAGATCGCTTGCACTGTACGGAATAATATAGACTAAACAATCCGCACCTTATGAAGGATTTTCTGCTGTTTCCGACACATTTATTGACATTCAATCAGCGCGCCTTGCTTACGGCTTTTGACGTGTGTGGCAAATGGCTTTCGGAAGTTTTTTTCTTATAATTGTCCTTTTGTTCTGGGTCGACACAAGCGAATACGTGTACTTCGCGATTTGTAATTTATGCTTCTGCTACACTTCCTCGATTTTTTTCGAAGAAGAATTAGGTGCATTGGAGCTCGTTCAGTCATGTTCTAGTTATGGAAAGATTTGAACTGCTATGTTCGAGAATTGCCATAATTTTTGAGATTTACTTTCAAAATTCCTGTAAAGAATGATCCGTTTTCCAAGATATGACATAAATGTTTTATTTTAAATGGAATACCGGATTCGACTTGTCTTTAACATTCCATAAGTTGTACTCCTAGTTTATACGTAATTTTGAGAGAATATTATTAATCCATTTATTCACAAATACAATGTTATTACTAACTACAAAATCAACAAGGCAGAGAAAAATACAAGCAATTTAGAAACTACATGCTAACTAAAAAATAAATCATGTAGTGATAATAATAATATTAAGGTAATTATTCACAAACTTATGAGATCGTTTATAGACTGCTTTATTTGAATTAAGATATTTATATTGGCTACTCTAACAATGCAATTTTCAGAATTTTCTCGTTTTGTGAAGTTCGTTTTTTTCAAGTGATCTCAAAATATGAAATGTAACATAGTTAAATTTACAATAATTTTTTTAGGGCATTAAAACTCCACAGACGAAAGAAGTATCTTGGAATTAGCATTAGCATACCTTTAGCTTCACAAAACATATTTTTCCAGAAAAGTATCTTATACCCCATTCGTCGACTTTACGATTGCGAGGTTAAAAAATTGATAATTTAAGTTTTCAAAGAACTTTACTTGCCCATGAAGTCGATCGTTATGACTGGAACTATGCGTTGACGATAGGAATAATTAAGCCGAAGCATAGCTCCAAAATACGTTCACTTATTGCTTGGGATTCTGTCTAATTGCCTTTTACAGCGTAGGCGCCGGACACGAACGCTTCGGCATCATTATCAATTCCCAGTATCTGCCGGACACACCTGTACCCCGTATAAATAATTAATCATAACACTTATTTGATATGCGTTCGGGTCCGAATTTGCCCGTGGAATTATTCGCGAAAACGGATTGGATGAAAGTTGCGCATTCCATCACATATCTGGAAAGTGTTCTTTATGACCGACCGTTGGTGTATGACGTGAATTTTTAGGTGGGTTTTCGGCTGCGGTCGAGGTTTCTAAAACAGTGTATCATCGATGAGGCGTCAAAATGATGCAACTCTAATGCAGTCTGCAACATGTTGCATGTTAAAATATGTAGTATAAAGAGTAAGGTAACATCATTTTGTAGAAAAGAGTATAAAATCTTCAAAGAGTTAGTAGTATGGACCAAAATAAACAAAAAATTCTTGCAATGCATCGGTTTAGGAGATATGAAAGACCTTCAGTGACCACTGTTCTTTTTAGTCTCTATTTTCTTGTATTACAGTTGGCTGATCTTTTGTGAAATATGCATTAGAGGGGATCTGCCCAGACAAATACTGTGGGATTCTAAGC
Organism: Rhyzopertha dominica; assembly: GCA_025024175.1. Lineage (NCBI taxonomy): Eukaryota > Metazoa > Arthropoda > Insecta > Coleoptera > Bostrichidae > Rhyzopertha > Rhyzopertha dominica. The sequence continues at coordinate 3,322,450 of QCXZ01000075.1, forward strand.
ATTTTTGGTTACAAATTACGCCATCAAAAGCATAATATTTGCTTCAACCATTTTTTTTCCAAAGAGATTGTCCTATAGTTTGTTTTTTTACGTTAAATGCACAGATACAGTTTCTTTAACTCACGATTCCTAAATATGTATTTAATTAATTGATAATCAGACAATGTACGGAGCTCTGGAAATGTTTAATCTATAAATATATTTAATTATTGTGGCCAAATGTACTACAGGTGTCAGCTTATTTGTACCATGTACAACGAATAGAGGTCTTAAGTTCACCTGATCATCGAGCAGTTTGGTTTTCTTGCCTGTATCCTCTTTACTGATGTTATTAGGGTCACAACAAATGTAGTTATTAATTTTTACAATACGCATGTTTGGGCCTACGAAAATCCCCATTCTCTAATGGAATCTGGACATCAGACACTTTTTTCATTAGACATTTGGATGAGTATTGTAGGCGTCAGGTTTCTAGGTCCTGTTGGTTTACCAAACCTAAACCTACACTTTTTATACTACAAAGACCACATACTTTAGACCGAAGGCAACAAATTTGGTTTTAATATGACGGTACTCCAGGTCATTTTTCGATTGTTGTTAGAGTGCAATTACACCAATCTTCTCCGCATAGATGGGTACGAAACGGCGGACTTGTGCTATGCCCTTCAAGATCGTCTGATTTAAAACCTCTACATTTCTTTTTTTCTGGTTGAGGAGGTTTTAGAAAAAGTTAGAATAGTATTCGGACCAAAGATGTCGCGCCTGCTTGGAAAGGAAGGGGAGCACTTGAAACATCTTGTTTTTGCTAGAAGCCTATTTTTTGCCTATTTAATACACCTAGAAAAAATTCAGCCGACCAAGGAATAATGAGTAGGTAGTATCATGCAGTATCTCAAAGTAAAAATCAGTAGGCATATCGGTCAATTTGAAAATAAAATAAGGTCAATAAATATAGTGATTAAGGTTTTTACGGGCATAGCGCTGGGTGATTTCGTAATGTTTTTTCTTCGCTGAAGTTTCGTCCGCTACTGTGGTGAGCATATTCAGAACTGATTTCATCGTGGACTTAGTTGTCTCTGAGCGAACACAACTGAAGAAAAAATCGCCACGATCACTGCTAACTAACCCGAAATGACCTAGTACGATAGATCAATAAATGTTTCTAGTTGGTTGAAAAGTATGTAGCGCAAGTTAATAATAAAACCAATCTCTATCTCTGAAACAGTAGTGATTATAGAAAAAAACAACGTGTTTATAGTTAGTTAGTAAATAATAGCAGACTTATAGTTAGCATTTCGTAGCGTTTTTTGTAGTTAACAGCAAAATATGAGGGACATGTCATAATTACTGCACATATCAAGCTGGCGCTGATCTGGCGATGATAGAAAAACAATAACTGTCATCAAATTATGAAAGTCTATCATTGGGACATCACTTAGCTATATATAGAGTGGGGATAGTTCACTCAGTTTATGTGTAAAAAATTCTCAAGTCGTGGTAGTTTGATGCAATGGAACGCGTCACTGTAACAACAGTAACTTGACCGATCAAAGCGTTACAGAGTTGGACTAGTATTAAAAACGACCCCAMAAGTTAAAGATCTCGTGCTGCTATCGACAACACTTTTGCCGCTATTGCGGCTACAATAATGGAAGAAGACCTCATGGACAAACAAGCAGCAGATAAATACCAAAAGGCAAATATATTTGTCTTTGTGGAAAATTTAAATGCATAATTTCAAAAGTTTAGACGAGATATGAAAGAAAGCGGCGTAATCCTTTTGCACGGTAACGCTTGATCACATAAAGCAGTATCAGTCAAAAGAGTTTGCCAGAAGAAATGCTGTGAAATTCTCCCTCGTCCCCCGTAAAGTCCTGACATGAGTCCTCCAGATTTCGTCCTGTTCCTCCAGTGGAAAGGCGAATTTCGTGAAGTCCGATTTATTGACTTGGAAGGATAAAAGCCCTGCAACGGCATATGCTGAAACATCTTGACAAAAATGGCGTATTTAACGACATTACATTACTGCCGAAGCGATGGCAACGTGTTTTAGATATGCAAGGGGATTATATTGAACGACTTTGTTTTTGTGTGCAGGAATTTTGACATGACCCTCGTATGTCTCGAACAACAACCGCCCTTAGCACAACCGGAAGCCAAAACGCACCTTTAGACTTGGAAGTCTTGCCGAGCCCTCTATATAAAATATTTTCTAATTAATTTTCGCACAAACCATAGCTTCCAGCGTGTCCTACTAGATCCTCGTTTGGCGATCTCTAGCCGGCAATCGGTGGAGTGTAAAAGATCGATTAGATATGGGTATTTAATACCTGTAATTACGTTATATAATTAAAGGTGCATCATAGATAACGGGATACGTTAAATATTCATTGCCGCTAATGAGGATGTTCCCGCGCTGACGGTCTGTTGACGCGCTTTCTGTTGTCCCGTCGCTATAGCTCTCGTCTTTCAAATCATAAATCGACGGCGGTATTTGCTGGGCGTTCTGCGATTAGGACCTTTGCACTCTCGAGATGAATAGACGGTGAAGATGCCTTAGTCTTAGAACAATGACATTTAGTTAAAGAGGGCAACACGTATAGCATCATAGTGTGCTGAGGTTACGGAAATATTTTGCGATATAGTAATATCGTCTCTCAGAGTTGAAGGGGTGAAAAATCGATTAATTCTGGTTGTATGAGGTCGAGTACTGTTTTGTTTAAAAAGTGAGTTGTGATTATACGAGCCCAGTCCCATTTCAATTGGCCCAGTTGCAATTTTTTTGTATTTAATGGACATGAGTTGTAATGCTATTATGAAACAGATATTTAATTATTTTTCACCACAACTTTTGAAACATTTCCCACTTAATCAATTATTCATTTGTCGAAGTTGAAGCAACTCATGAGAAAACCTGAGTTACAAACAACTGACTTAATCTATTTCTTCAAAGGCTACCATTGAGTAACATCACCTTTACTTTTTATGACAGCGGTTATTCTTCTTGACATTGTATTCACTAAATTCTGGCAATCTTGTGGTGTGAACTTATCCCATATAAATTGAAGTTTATGCCTTAATTCGGGAATCGACCTGCCAGGAGTTGCGTGCAGTTGTTATTTTCATAATGTGCCAGGGTGTCTATAGGAGAAAGGCCAGGACTACTGGATACCCATTTTAAAAGTTGAATACTGTTGTCGGTGAACCACTGCAAAAATCTTTTGGATACATGACATGCGGCGCCATCTTGTTGAAAAACAAAATCGTTTCCTGACGTCAATGACTCGTCCCAGTGAGTAGCAAAGATTCACTTACGATATTAAGATATTTTTGGGTGTTCACAATCCCCTCAATGAAATGTAATTTTCCTACTCATTTGCAGACATTGATCCCCACACCATAATAGATGCTGTAAATTTAACTTTTCTCTTCAGACAATCTGGATGATAAGTTTCATTTTTTGCCGAATAACTCTGCTGTGACTGTCGCCTACGCAAACTTCAAATCTAGACTCGTCGCTCCAATGTACACTGTTCCATTGTTCAGGACTCCAATTTCTATGTTCTTTTGCCCACTTCAACCGATTTTTCTTTTGTTGCGTTGTTAACAGTGGCTTTTCCTTCGCCTAGACAATAAAAACACATTTTTGTTGAAAACAATTTAAAAGTTAAAAACACAAGATTTTATTTGTAAGTTCCAAAACCCAATCTTTATGCTTCCCGGTGACCGGTGGATCTTGAGACATGTCTTCCTACAGCATCACTCCAAAGTGTGCTTAGTTGACCGTGGTTTGCCATCCTGTTCTGTTTAATTATTCGTTCCAACGCCCTCCTATCAGTATCAATAAGTGCATTTTTTTTCACATACCTCTGTTTAGGCTCGACATTATTGCTTGATTTGAATAACTGCACTACGTTGCGAACACTGTATCTTGAGAACCCCAATAACTGTCCAAGGTCTGCATTAGATCTGCCAGATTTATACAAACGAATAATAATTGAATGAATGTTTGGATCAATAACTTTTCCTCTAGTCATTTTTTAATTCTTCAATACAAAATTCTGTAATTGAAACTACCCAAAACGCTTTTGACGTCTACTGTCAAGTAAGCAATATCTCTTTGGTACGCGAAATTGTACAGCCACCTCAACTGTTACATTCCCGTGCGTGCAAACTTCCGCAAACAATATACGAGGCATGTTTTTTAAGTAAGTACCGTTTTGCAATTAAAAAAAGATCTTACATGAAAGCCTGTACCTTAATCTACTTTTCTACATAATTTCCGTGAATATTGAGGCACTTGTCAAAACGTGGCACCAGTTTTTGAATACCCTCCTCATAAAATTCTGCCACCTGACTTGTTAACCACTGTATCACAAATGTTTCGACTTCGTTATCGTCTTGAAGACGCTGACCACCCAGGTGTTTCTTCAAGTGCAGGAACAAATGGTAGTCGCTGGGCGCCAGATCAGGGCTGTATGGAGGATGATCTAGAGTTTCCCATTTAAAAGATTTGATGAGATCTTTGGTCCGATTAGCCACATGTGGACGGGCATTGTCATGCGGCAAAACGATACCCTTACTCAACTTGCCACGTCTTTTGTTCTGGATTGCACGACGCAGATTGTCAATGTCTTACAATAAGACGCTGCATTGATTGTCTCATTACGAGGCAGAAACTCCACTAGCAATACTCCTTTTCTGTCCCAAAAAACTGTGCACATGATTTTCCGGGCAGAAATTGTTTGCTTAAACTTCACTTTTTTGGGTGATGATGAATGTCGCCATTCCATGGATTCTTGTTTCGATTCCGGTGTGACGTAGGCCACCCATGTTTCGTCGCCAGTAACAATTTGGTCTAAAAAATCTTCACCTTCATTGTGGTACCGCTCAAGAAAAGTCAATGCACTGTCTAAACGTTGGGTTTTGTGCAAATCCGTCAACATTTTCGGAACCCAACGTGAACACAATTTCCGGTAATTCAAGTTTTCGGTCACAATGCGATACAAAACACTACGAGAATATTGAGGAAAGCAGTCGCACAATGATGAAATTGTAAAGCGTCTGTTTTCTCTCACCTTTTCGTTCACTTTCTGCACCAAACCTTCATTAACGACCGAAGGACGCCCACTCCGTTCTTCATCATGTACATTTGTGCGGCCATCTTTAAATGCTCTCACCCATTTCCTTGCCATTCCATCACTCATAATGTTTTGTCCGTAAACTTCACAGATCTCACGATGAATATCGATCGGTATTACGCCTTTAGCACTAAGAAATCGTATAACAGCCCGAACTTCACAATCGGCGGGACTCACGATTGTCGGAGGCATCTTAAACACTCAGTAAACAACATATACAATGAAGAATCAGACTGTAATGGCGTCAGTGCATAGACAAGAGATGTAGGTAACCATTATTAGATTTTATAAAATAGATACAAAATTAACATCTGGAGTATGAACTGCGTTTATTTTACCTGGATCTTTGGACATTGTATAGAAAACGCAAATATTATCATTCATTATTATCAATTATGTTTTATTCAGGTATTGTTGAATAGCCTGGTTGATTGTCCAGGAATAAAAGAACTATTCAACTACATGTTCGTTTGACACATGTAATGCATACGCTCATCTTGTAGATTTTTGAAATTTTCCAACTTATCTTTTTTTTCAAAAACATGTCTTCTTCATATTCTTGCACTTTTTTTAACATAAATGTGCGTCAGTAAGATATATATATGTTATTGTCGATCCATCGCAGGTTCCATTTAAGTCGCGATTCCTGCATTTGCAAATGCGAACTTCGCTGACACATGAACGTTATAATTAGACCGCAACAATCAGACTCACTGTGGAACCTGAGAATCTGCACTTTTTTCCATTTCAAGCGATTAGGAACCGTTTGCTGTGCATTAACGGTTATGTAGCAAAACAAACCGTTCAAGTACAAGTAAATCGCTGATATCACATAGCACAAATGCCTCAGTTATTCCATAAAACACGATTGAATAGATAGCGACGTTGCCGGTTGTCAAGAATATGCATGCATACATGAATTGTTTTTTGCCGTCAGTTTTGAGCTGAGATTTCTTTTGAGTATTCGTAAGCAATAATGCTTTTTATACCTTGTCGAAAATAACGATAAATGAAGCTAAAACTTTATTTGTTCAACACTTACTTACATTCTAACAGCTTCACTAGTACAAAATTTAAATATTTAATTATGATTAAAGTATTCATAACTAATAGATATGGTTTCTTTTTTACTCGGGGTACTGAAGGAATAAATGAGTGACGCATTGTAATGACCTGCTTGTTTGGTTTTGCTAGTGTCTTGACAACATAGTGATGTGGAATACAGAACAATTTTTGTTGTAGAATTCAGTTCTCGGCTCATTTTCATATCACATTTCTTTCCCAGTTATTAGCTTTAGAAATATTTTAGGAAGTTATTTATAAATCAGATTTATGCTACCTGAGTTGTCTCTTTATAAAGGCAAAATTTTTGCCAATCACTATAAATATTGAAGTACACAGATACAAACATGTAAATATAATTTGTTGTAACTCGGAAATACTGCAGAAGCCTAGGCAACACCGCAGGTCTCCAGGAATAATCAGCCAACCCGAGAAACATAATACTCAGCTTTATTTCACAAGAAACCGCGTAACGCGTCCTGATAAAAAAGGAATTTGTGTTTTCATGATACAATAATAGTTCCATTTATAACGAATATGTAAGTAATGGAATATTATATTCCAAACACCTGACCGTTGATACTGACTGGTATCGCCTTTCCTGCGTGATTTATTCCCATTCATTTTCACACCGGTTGCAGCGGAATAAAACGAGTTATCCGAATTAATAATTTCAGTGGACATCTCAATCACAGGGGGGCGATTGAATTGGGACCGACGTAACTGAATTTTAAATTAATAAAAGGGAGTAACACATTTTAGTGGGGTGGCCAGCTCCACATATTTTGGTTGAATTCCAGTCGTTTAATTTAGTTTGCTAATTTAAAAAATGTGCTCTCTAATTAATCCAGTGTGATGCTTTTTTACATCAAAGAATTATTTGCATTGTTCAGATAAAATGGAAAATTTGTAAACACATGCCTCCAGTAATTCGAATTCTGCTTTGTAGAGTGTTTCTTCCTTATAACAAATTTTTGTGCCTCATCCTTTCAGAGTTTAAAAAACGATATTTTATTCCTCTTTCAAATTTACCTCAAATTTTCCCATTTTATCTTGTTCTTTCATTCCCAATTCTGTATGTTCCATAAATCTGCGCACCCGAGTGAACTATGTTGGCTACTGATTTATATAACTCGTTGTTCTGGCTGCTGATCATAGTTTGATAATTTTTTTCAGCTTTCTAAGTTACAGTTGAATTTTTAGTGCCCTAATGTGCAGTTTGATTTCTGTAACTCATAATTTAATAACTGCTAAGTAATTATTCCATGATATTTCTTTTTAACACACTGAAGTCATTAGGGTTTGTTTCTTTCTCAACTGTGATATGAGCTACCATTGAGTACTGAATGCGACGTTTCTCTGCGATTATAGAGCATATTTAATATTACCATATTGACAGCTTTTACCTTCTAGTTTGTAGCTATTTAGCATTAGTTTAGAAATTTATTTTTGTCCCATTGTCCTTTTCGCATCGCGTTTAGAAAACATTTTCCGTTTTGTTATTTTTGCTTCCGCAACTTCTCTTTTTCTACTTAGTTGAAATGATAATTAGTTACAATGTTAGTTTTTTAGTTCTTTAATGAGTTTGTATTTATTCCAAAACAATGATCGATAAATATTGGTAATATTTGTTTACCTCTTTTATGTTTCGTGGGCTATTTTTTGTGTATCGCATAATTTTTTTATCATCACCTTTAGATCGTTCTTGTTGCAACTTGTACCTACCATCAAATTATTTCTATTTGCTTCCCAAAGCAACTATTTTAAGAATATAAAGTATTCTATATATCCGTTCTCAAGTTATGATAGTTACAATCTAAAAACGTTTGCTCGTGTCTTAAGTCTTTTCCCCAACCATAACTAATTCCTAATTTTTGAAGGCGTTATGCTAGTATATTCGGTTCCTTTTCAGAATAATATGTTTTTTTTTTAAATCCAACATGGACATCTTGATTGTCCATAAGAAAAGGAATGAAGAATACGGTGGCTAAAAGCAGTACGTCGTGAAAAAAATCATTTAGTCACAATTAAAGAGATACAGTTTATTATGTGCGGAAACATCGTTTGTATCTTTGTAAGTATGTAAGAACGTAGACTTCTGAGGCTAGAGTTAGATTGAAATCTAAGTCTTTTGAGGTTAAACCGCGTCTAATGTCGGAATAAAGTCGAGGTTTCGCCCGTACTTGAACAGGAATAAGGAGTAAGAACCATATTCCTGTCCTGATGATGATCAGACGCCACAAAAGACTAAGATTTCAATCTTTGTAGATAGTTTCATTCCTGCTGTACAGGCTGTACTGTGCTACACATGATTCTACTTAGTTGTAACAACGTGTGAATAAACATTTTCATTCTTGTTTGTACTAACTGCAGCACTTTCTCTATCCACTGTGCTATCGATTTTATGATCGTTATCATCAACAAATTCAATTCAACCAAGCAAATAACTAAACCACCAACTTTAAGTAGATTTAGGTAGATCTATCTAAAGACTCCATATGATCCCCCACACTCACCAGAGAGATGCCAATCTATTTGTCTTGTCTTTATATTTGGACTGACATATTTAGATTTATGGGTTACATATCGCGATATCTTTTGTGTCATTATTGTGACTTTCCTTTAGGAGATTATCTACATTCTTTATCACTATTTTACTTGAAACGATAAGAACTTTCTTGACGCTTTTAATGAAATTCATTTATCAGAAAATTCGCGGAGAGAGACGTTAGATACGGCAATTTCACCGGCGATTGCGAAGTTAATAAAACCCATTATCYCCTCCTTCCCAGCGCGGAAAGCGAACGGTGTGTTTGCAGAACAAGGGCGTAAAATCATTTACAAATTCTATAAAACGCATCAGGTCTCGTCGTGCGGCCATATTGGCCGACAACCAATAAAATACCGATGATTTACTGTTCCTTTGACGTTTATAGTCAAACTTAAAAGTTTTATTTGCGAACGTTTTTCAAACCCGCAGACGGTTGGACTGAAAATTTCTTCGCGTCGATTGCTTGTCGTCTCTGTCTCGCGTATGCAAATATTAGCGATGGGAAGAAGACGACGAAACGGATATGGTGGGTTGGTTCGACTGCGTCTACTTGCGCACAATTATTTTCTTGTAAAATCATTTAATTTTATGTTTTTATCTTGAGGTGAGCAGGAATTATTTATGTGCGCGCTGGGAGGGAAAAACTCGACCATATTGCGGAATTTTATCGTCTTTTACGGCGGTAATGGTCGATGGGGTAACTTAACGAGATAATATTTGTGGAACTAGGAAGTAATCTGGTCGAGCGCGATTAGAAGCGAAAGTAAAATTTGTGTTTTTACTGGAATTGATGTGTCTGTTTATAGATTTTGAAATTTTTTAAATGTGTAGAGTTTCGTTAATAGATGCATATTTCAAAACAATCTTATTTTACCCTTCAATATATTCAGGTGACATGTTTCGCTTATGTTTGACTTTAGCTTTTAGTGATGATCAGTTAGTTCTGACGAAGAGGCACAGGTTACTGGTTGAACAGTTTATCTATAGTTCGAAGGATTTTTCAGTCATTAGTAACAATTTTTGTAAGAATTTTGACAATTCCTTCTAAACATTTTGTCTGCTTATATATTCACAGTGTTTGTATATTCTGATATTTACAACTTAATTAATCCAAATGCTTTCAGTTTTTATTTACTTTTCAGTTACCGTCTGCTTCGGTCCAATTCCATTCTAGTCTGTTCAGTTTGTTTTCTTCTGATCCCGTTCAATTTTCATCTGAACAGGTTCAGTTTAATTCAATTCCTTTCAGTTACCATCTAACCCGGTTCAGTTGAATTCGAACCCAGTTAGATTCCATCTAATCTGCTTCGGTTTGATTAAGTTCTGTTCAGTTTCAGTCTTGATCTAGTTTAGTTCGATTCGATCCCGTTCAATTTCTGATGCTGTTCAGTTCGATTCGATTGCGTTCAGCTTTCACGGGCGCCTGTGAATGACTGACTGTGCAATGTAGTGAAGAGTTTTGTTTAATAACTTCGAAAAGTGCCAGTGGTCATAAGATGTCGCCATACGAAACGTTTAAACCCAATTAAAGGCAAAGTAGAGTTAGATTATCTACTTGAAAACAAACAAACATAGTGCCTCTTCGATATTCTTATAAATTTGCATTTTTGTAATGTCTCCCTTTTAAATTGTATTAAGCTATAATAGTGTCAGTCAGTCCAAAGGCCTGTACTTGGCATAATATTGCTTTGTAGGTATAGTAAAATTGCCATATTTTTATTATTATTTTAGAGAATTAGTTTACCGCATATATAACCTACAAATTTAACAATTAAGTCTGAAGAAGGTTTCAGCCTGGTACCGAAACATTACTGAATAAACACTGTTTTCTGGCTGCCAGTCACTCACAGATTTCAGTAAAAATTCATTCTTGAACGTCAGATTACAAACACAGCAGACACTCTGAATGACCAATATGTGTTATCGCAAAAAAAAATAATGAAACAGTAGGCCAAATTGAGTTGGGTGATAGAAGATTGATCAAAATTGCTGAAACAATAAAGATATTAAAAAATCACCACACAATGAAGCTGTATGCCACATTTGTTTACACTTGAATAAAAGCTGAATCTGCTAACGTTTCATGTCATTGCTTGGATATTTTTTGGAGGATGAAAGTAAATTTCGGAATCAAATGAACAAAGCTTGGGTGGTTCATTATTAAGCATTCGTTGTTGATAATATTTTTAGGATGTAAAAGCTATACTTCTTCTGAGCTATTTGCTATAATAATTCTATGATAAAACGGCCTGGTTTAGATAAAAGGAAAACATTATTTTGCCAGGCATACACATACGCTGAGCTGGACTTCAACTACATTTAGCTTCTAGCTTGCAAGAGATACACATGTATGAGTCAGTGCACGATTGCCGCATCTTATATCTGTTTTGAAGAGTTGGTATATTTCTCCTGTGGAGATGGCATCCTCGTGTATTGTTTTTGAATAATATATTTTATTCAAGAGTATAGGTAAAGGAATTACAAATTCCTAAAATCTAAGGTAGTATGCAATCATCTAATAGGCAACTTACTCTACTCATACGGCTATAGTACATGAAAATAGACTAATTTCGCATGTCGACGCGACTCATTGTGAATTTGGCCTCGTTATAGCATTCTGTCAGTAATGAGAAAACCATGCATTCAGTTCCAAATATCGTCGATAATTTGGCGGAAGATATTGAGACAGAAAGTAATGCTAAGTTTATAGTTCATAACTTTAGACACGATTGATATGCATCAATAAGAACATGTCACGGAAGCGCTTGCTAAAGAACAACTTTTTTGAAATCTTAGCAAGATTCACATTTTGAAACTTTAAAATCGCCGCTGCTTAACCTTGTGTTTATATGAATACGCCTGTTGTTTTTCGCTACTCTTCATTGGTAGCAATATCTGGCAACCGTAAACAATAACCCACTGTTGTCCAACTATTGCTCATCACGTGGTTTCAATTTTCTATGCCGTTTCGCATTCGTTGCTCTTCTCGGAGAAAGTGACACATAGGTGTTGATCTTTCAATCCATTACCGTGTTTACTCGAATTATTTATTTACTAAAATTATAGCGTCAACACAACTAACGCCCCTTGAATCCAACTCAAACATAGTCGTATAATGAAGCTCTTGTCTCGCATAGCCGGCGGATTGTTCGTTACTGGAAGAGCGGCTCTTTTAGTTATATTTTCACCTTTCAACGCGTACGCGCATTTTCGAACACAAGGCGGTTTCACAATGGATCGGAAACGCAAATAAAATAGGAATTCCTTTGACAAAACGGGATAACGGACGGCATGCTAAATAATGGTGTGCAGAAAGCTGAATATGGAAAATATTTTTGTAGTCAGGCTCTTTCAGATAAGTATACCAAATTCCAGTTAAAGTGGTAGCTGATTACATTACTAAATTTACTGTTTTTATTATGATTGAGGACAAAATAAGGACTTCCTCTTTCTGCTGTGGATAAGTTGATAAGACTAAAAAATACAATATTCAAGAACCAAATCACAACAATTCGAAAAGTGACAGTTTAGCAAAAATAACTTTCCGAATTGTTGTGTAACGATAAGAATATCATAATGTATCTATAAATGTGTTCTGTGCATAGCAATTTTTTAAGGTTAATAACGAAAACCACAAAACTAATCGTTATTTTGTCCTTAATCCCAATTTAAAAAAAAAACAATAAATACAAGTAAACGGACGAAACTAAATTAACAAGTTTATCGAAAGTAAACTTATTCAGTGAAAGCAACTATGGTGTGATGCAGATATTTACCCCTAAATTCTATTATTATTACCCCTAAGTTATATTATGTACTTATAAGACTTCTAGGTACAACATCAGAAAAATCTACTTTTCTAATTCTGTAGTGAATGGGCACCTTCCGATTATTTCGCTTGAATTAAAATATCATGTACTGAGCTAAACAAAATAAACGTTGAATATTACCGTGAAAAAAAAACAGCTACACCAATTAACAATTGACCTCCAAAAATGTATATACCCTGTAGTGTGAATATTCGAACATATCCCATATATAATCACGTACTCTAAGCTTCAAAACTGGTGTAGCGTGCACTTTTACCGGCGCTAGTAATATTCATTAAAGTACCAGCACGCGCCATCTGTTCACAGAACTCTCAATATATTTCTTATAACTTTTCTTGTAACAATTTTTATTCGGGACTAGTGGGACATTGATAAAAGTGGCTACGTGCGTTTCACACGTTTATCTCTGAGCAGCTTGCTAAATTGTTATAAATTAAGTCGAAAACGTCAAAATATACCGGCAATTTGCAATCTCTGAATCTTTGACGCGACGTACATTGCAAGTATACAAGCCACAGCCAGAGCACTAACGAGGCCGCACACCAACACAGGTATATATCTTTTTTTTACTCTCACTTAAAATTTTGCATTCCTAACGTTTCGCCGTACGTACTTAACACAGGCCTCAGAGTCAGGAGAAGCCTCAAAATTAGGAGAAGGCTAAAACTCCAAGTCAAAGTCCAGGAGAAGCTTCAAAGTCAGGATAGAGCTCAAAATCAGAAAACCACTTTAGAGGTCCTTTTTTTTGGAAGTTGCCAAGTCAGGTGCACTACAGGCCACAAAGCGATCACGTGAAGGAATCCGCACCGGCTTAGGTTCCAGCTAAGTGAAAGCTATTATCGTATATTCTTTATTTATTATCCAAAATATCAATTTAAAGTCATTTTCGCATTAAACATCTAAGTTAAAATCTTGAGTGTGAGGAAACCATACGTATGGGCTCTAGCTCCGTTTTGTACAACATCATTGCTCAAATCTGTCAAACTTGATTTCAATATATATAACTTTAGCACACAGCTTTTTTTTTTGATTTATTGGTTGGTCAATGTGTGCATGCTACCATTTTTTTTTAACAATCAATTGGCGCCCAATTTATTTTCTATTTTAATAACGAGCCCACCCCGCTCTCCAGACAACCACACGAGCCGCCGTACGCTCTGTGTAACCAGGTAGGTTATACAAGATTGGCGCCCAACGTGGGGCTCGAGTTAAGTTTTGTAATATAGTTGTACAATTATTGGCAGTTTAAATTTAAGATATTCAATCACGGAAAATTACAAGGTTCCTCTTTACACTGTGTTGGTGCGACAAAAACTTGTTTGTGCTCTTTGGCTTATCGCGCATTGAATCTCTCGCTTCATACAGGTGTGCTGAATTGTAGCAGTAAATAGATTCAACATTTTATCGGTATTCGGAAATATTCATTCCTGAATAATAATTAGTTAAATGGTTTAATCTTTTTTTGGGTCGTTCTTCTATTTCGTAACAGTCCGGTACAGTAGATTCATATTCTTGAGCAGTTTTTTAGTGACTTTAAATATGGATATCGCGGAATTAAAACCGATATTTTTGCTGTCAGAAGAATTAAATTATGAACTTCGTATACGGGGTATAGTCACTACGCGGAAAGATGCGAGCATTAAGAGAAAAATGTTAGCAAGGGCTATTGATCTTGAGCGCTTTCGTAATACTGAACTAGTCGATCCTGAGTATGATTTTGATAGAGAAACTGTCGCGATTAATGGCATTTTAGAATCAATTCGTCAGCTGATTGATGATTTTGACGGACCCGTTAGCGATTCGGGATATAAACGTATAAAGTCACGTTTAATTCATGTATTTCATCGCGTAAAACGTATTGTAGTTCCTGTAGATCAAAATAAGGATCTTGTTACAACTTTTAAGAATGAATCACACGCCACTTGTCTAGAATTAGATGCGCTACTTCATGATAAAATAGAGGAAGCTCAACAATCGGTACCTACAAAGAACGAAATTTCTTGTCAACAATCTCCAGCGAACTCCTCTTTAGTAGAAGTTCCGATCGGTATACCGGGTGCGTCCAAAACAGTACCAGTTTATAAGTGGAACTTGCATTTTAGCGGTGATGATAATTTTAGCGTTAAATCATTTTTGGATCGGGTTAAAGAACTTAGCGAGGCACGAAATATCGGGAAACAAGAACTTTTTTCATCAGCCATTGATTTATTTTCCGGCAGTGCACTTTTATGGTTTAGATCAGTAAGAAGTTACATTAAAAATTGGGATTCGTTAGTTATAGCTCTCAAGACTCACTTTTTACCGTCTGATTATGAAGACAGAATTTGGGATGAAATAAGGTCTAGGACACAGGGACATAAAGAACCAGTCCACATTTATGTTGCTGTAATGGAAACGCTTTTCAGTAGAATAGACAGACCCGTAGCTGAAGTCACTAAATTAAAGTACATTCGTAGGAATCTTTTACCGCATTATACAAGTCACCTTGCTCTTATTGATATTAATTCGATTGTAGAGTTGTTGAACTTTTGTCATAAGATTGATGAAGCCCAGAATATCAAGGTAAATTATCGTACGCCTCCGAATACTTCTAGTGTTGAACCAGAACTTGCATATGTAGATCGCGAACAACCATGCTCTTCTAGGAGTCACCAAGTTTCTAAGCGGATAGCCACCGTATCTACAAAACCTCCAGTTAATTCGACACCAAATAAGAGTAGGTCTATAACACATTCGGATAGAACTGTTACTTGTTGGAATTGTAATCAACCTAATCATGTATTTAGTAACTGTACTAAGCGACGAAATAAGTTTTGCTATGCTTGTGGAAAACCTGATGTAGTTAAAACTAACTGTTCTTGTTCAAAAAACGAATAAGGTCGATATGTTCAAGAGGTCGGAGCGTATCTAAACAACTTAAGACCTCCAAACATAAATTTGTGTATCATCCAACTGAGGCTGATAAGAAAGACTGGCAAAATTGGTTGCATTTTATTAAAGAATTTTTCAGATGCAGTTCAAAAAATACCAATTGTCATCAAGTTTCTCCAGTTTTTGTTAAGAAGACTTTAGATAATAGGCCTTATATTCGCTTAAAAATTTTTGACTTTGAAATTACCGCATTATTAGATTCTGGGGCAAATTCTTCGGTCATTGGTGAATATGCACTCCATCTTTTGAAAAATTTTAATCTTAATGTCGATAAGAAGCAAACTTTCGTACATACAGCTGATGGTAATAGCCAGAAGGTGGAAGGTTTAGTTTATATACCGCTTTGTCTAGGAAATGTTTGCAAAATAATGAAATTTTTGGTAGTTCCTTCTCTGAAGCACTCTATTATTTTAGGCAGCGACTTTTGTGATGAATTCATGTTGAATTTAAATTTTAAAAATAACACTTGGGAAGTTCAGTGCGATAACAATAATATCAGTGTTTCATGTAGCAATCAGGATTATTCATTAAATAATTTTAATTTGTTAACTTTGGAAAATTTAAGCGTTAATGAAAAAGAGCAGGCTGAAAAACTGATAAGTTCATTTCAAGAAATTTCTGGTAAAGATAGATTAGGACTTACCGACAAAATGACTTTACATATAGATACCGGTGACGAAAAACCATTTAAGGTTAGGCAGTACCCATTTTCACCATACTTATTAAAATTATTGAATTCAGAATTGGATGAAATGCTACGGTTAGGAGTTGTTGAACAGTCAAGTAGTCCATGGAGTTCACCTGTTTTAATGGTTAAGAAAAAGTCTGGGGAATATCGATTTTGTTTTGATGGACGTCGTCTAAATTCCATCACTAAAAATGACGCGTACCCTTTACCACGTGTGGATAGAATACTTAGTATGTTGAGAAACGCTAAATACATCTCGTCCATTGATTTAAGAAAAGCGTTTTGGCAAATACCGTTAGACGTCAGTAGCAGAGAGAAAACTGCATTTTCTGTGCCAGGCAGAGGTTTATTTCATTTTAAAGTCGTCCCGTTTGGCCTTTGCAATTCTGCGCAGACGCAGCAGCGCCTGATGGACGCGGTGTTTGGACCTAAGTATGAACCGAATATTTTTGTATATCTGGACGATATTATAATAATTTCTTCCACTTTTGAACATCACATAAAATTATTAAAAGAAGTTAAACAAAATCTGAAAAATGCTGGTCTCGTGGTTAACCTGGAAAAATGCAATTTCTTTAAGAATTCACTTAAATATCTAGGGTTCATTGTAGATGGGAGCGGACTACGCACCGATCCCGAAAAGGTAACCGCAATGGTGAACTACCCTAGACCAAATACAACAACAGAAATTAAGCGCTTCTTGGGTCTTTGTTCGTGGTACCGCAGGTTCATATCTCATTTTTCTAGTTTAGTAGCGCCTCTCAATGATATTCTAAAAGGTAAAAAGAAAAATCAGGCAATAGTTTGGACTCCAGAAGCCGAGCGTTCATTCAAACAAATTAAAGAAGCTTTAGTATCTGCCCCAATATTGCGTAGTCCAGATTTTTCGGTTCCATTTGTTATTCAGTGTGATGCATCTGACTGTGGTCTTGGGGGAGTACTAACACAAAATATAGACGGTGATGAAGTAGTTATAGCATTTGCAAGTAGAAGCTTATCGCGTGCTGAAAGGAATTATACGGTAACTGAAAAAGAATGTCTAGCTGTGCTGTTTTCTATCGAAAAGTTCCGGCCGTTTGTAGAGGGAACTCATTTCAAAATTATAACAGACCACTATTCACTTTTGTGGCTAAATAGATTAAAAGAACCAACAGGACGTTTAGCTCGTTGGGCCGTTAAGTTGCAGCAGTTCAGTTATGATATAGAACACCGTAAGGGAAAATTTAATGTTGTTCCAGATGCACTATCGCGGGCACCGGTATCACAAATTTGTCAAGTTGATTCCGACGAGAACAACGCGGATTCTTTTTATGTTAATTTAAGGGAAAGAATAAAGAAATGTCCTAATGACTTCCCAAATTTTCAAGTAGTGGACAATGCAATTTATAAATTTGTGCCTAATAATTTTAGTATGAAAAGTAACGTCAATGAATGGAAGCTGTTTGTCCCTAAAATGCAAAGGTCTAAAATCATTAAGGAGTGTCATGATCCTCCAACTTCAGGTCATTTTGGTTTTTATAAAACACTTCACAAAATTATGGAACAACATTATTGGCCTAAAATACGTAAAGATGTCATGACTTATGTTCGGAGATGTAATGTTTGCGCTTCTCAAAAAATTCCAGCCTTAGGCAAGCTTGGATTAATGGGATCGGAGAAAAACGTGAAATACCCTTTCCAAATATTAGCTGCGGATATTATGGGGCCATTGCCGAGATCTTCAAGGGGACATTGTTATTTATTAGTTGTGGCGGACTGGTTTTCAAAATTCACTTTGCTGCATCCTATGCGAGCAGCTACCGCCTCCAACGTTTGTAGTTTTATCGAAAACAATGTTTTTCTTGTTTATGGCGTTCCACAATTTGTTATAGTTGACAATGGTACTCAATTTTCAGGCAGAAATTTTAAATCCCTGGCGCAAAAATATAAAATCCAAAAAATCTGGTATAATGCTCGATATCATCCGCAAGCAAATTATGTAGAGCGCGTTAATAAAACAGTTGGGACCGCTATTAGGAGCTACATTTCGGAACATAAAGATTGGGATAAACACTTGTTTGAAATTCAGCATGCAATAAATACGGCTACCCATGAAGTCACTGGATTTACTCCATCATTTTTAAATTTTGCAAGATACGTTCCAACCTTCGGTGATTACTACGGAAAAATAAGTAATACTTCAGATATTCATTTGTTACCGGATGACCGCGGACAGTACGTTGAAGATGTTAGTAAAATATCGGACATTTCTAAGGTCGTGCAAGAGCGGCTTAGTAAGGCTTATAAGAAAAACGTCAAAGAGTATAATCTAAGGAGACGTGAATTGTCATTTGATGTTGGAGAAAAGGTTTGGCGGAGAAATAAAATTTTGTCAGACGCTGCCAGCAAATTTTCCGCAAAGTTAGCATCGAAATACGTGCTATGTAAGGTTAAAAAGAAATTATCTAAATTAGTATATACTTTGGAGTTCATGAACGGATCACCCGCTGGTGATTGGCATGTTAAGGATCTGAAACCGTATTTTGGATCCAATTCAGATGTTTCTGTGGGATAGTTACCTATCTTCGGCACCACTTTCCTGTTCATGGAAAGTTAGTAGTGTGGTATACACCCACACAGCTCTAACCGTTTGTCTGGTGTTTTCATTTGGTTTATCCTATCTCAGTTGAACACTCAGATATTTTCATGATAATTGAGAATGAATTGCTGATTCGGTTAGGGATATCACCGAGCAATATTGTTCTCACTCTCTGATATTATTTTTCTTAGTTTGATAGTGATAGGTTATAAGTCTAGCAAATAGAGTAGGTTAAGTATCTTTCAAATATGCGGTCTAGATTGTCTTTTCCCGGCTTCGACATTAAACCCTATAATGACTTTTTCCCGATTTAGTACCCTAGTATGGGCGTTTGGTACGCGTAGTTACCCAGCTTGACTGCTAAAATCTTTTTTTTTTGTGTTGAAGTTTCATAATACTTTTTTTAAATTTGCTATTATTAGGAGGAAATGTCGTTTCGGGCAGGGCATTACTGATCTGGGGCGTGGTTGGGGCCCTTGTCCTTCCTCTGGGTACTTTTTGTCCCAGGGAAGCCGTTTCATGGCCAGTACATTGGTCTACTGCCCATATTGAATTTATTTTTTTGTTAAAACAGTTTGGATAATACTCAGTTTACCCGACATATTTGGGTAGATATTTTAAATCTATTTTGGCCCACTTGAAGTGGGTGAATCTACTTCAAGTGGAAGTTGTTTGGTTATTTGGGAGTCTTCATCATACTTCCTTGCGTGTATGTATCTCGTATTGTTCCACTAATTCTTTTCCTTTCTTTTCTTATTTTTCTTCTTTTCTTCACCGGGAAACTCGGACCCTTTTGCGTTTTTGTTTAAAAGGGTTGGGGAGGCTTGGGAGTGGCCTGGAGTTTCGACAGCGGTTTATAACGGGCGCGTTCAGGAGGATGGGCCGTGGGGGGAGGTTGTAGCTCGACTGGCGGCATCCCCTCGGGGGTGTCGTCCTATCACTACGGCTGGGTCAGCTCCCTCCCTTGCGGTCTGTCTGAGCCCGGTTCGCGCTGCTGTCGAGACTGATTGGCCTCTGTGCGTCTCTCCAAAGCTCCCTTGTCACTTTTTTTGTTTGGGTCCGCGTTTCTTCTGGTCTTTTTCGGGTGGGTTTCGGTTGTTAACGGGGTGGGGATTTTTGTTTATGTTGGTTTTCCGTTTGGGGGGATCGTAACCCTCTGGGGGCATGCGGGTTCCCTGGCTAAGTCCAGAATCAAAATTTACCTGGGATTTCATAAGTTTGATTGTACCGCAGGGGTTGGGTATTACTATCTTGTTCTTCTGGCCTTTAAATTAATTAGTTCTCGTTCAGGTATTAAAAAAGGTCCTTCCTAGTAGTCCCTTTTTTTTTGTTGGAGGGGGATGGTGTAGCGTGCACTTTTACCGGCGCTAGTAATATTCATTAAAGTACCAGCACGCGCCATCTGTTCACAGAACTCTCAATATATTTCTTATAACTTTTCTTGTAACAATTTTTATTCGGGACTAGTGGGACATTGATAAAAGTGGCTACGTGCGTTTCACACGTTTATCTCTGAGCAGCTTGCTAAATTGTTATAAATTAAGTCGAAAACGTCAAAATATACCGGCAATTTGCAATCTCTGAATCTTTGACGCGACGTACATTGCAAGTATACAAGCCACAGCCAGAGCACTAACGAGGCCGCACACCAACACAGGTATATATCTTTTTTTTACTCTCACTTAAAATTTTGCATTCCTAACGTTTCACCGTACGTACTTAACACAGGCCTCAGAGTCAGGAGAAGCCTCAAAATTAGGAGAAGGCTAAAACTCCAAGTCAAAGTCCAGGAGAAGCTTCAAAGTCAGGATAGAGCTCAAAATCAGAAAACCACTTTAGAGGTCCTTTTTTTTGGAAGTTGCCAAGTCAGGTGCACTACAGGCCACAAAGCGATCACGTGAAGGAATCCGCACCGGCTTAGGTTCCAGCTAAGTGAAAGCTATTATCGTATATTCTTTATTTATTATCCAAAATATCAATTTAAAGTCATTTTCGCATTAAACATCTAAGTTAAAATCTTGAGTGTGAGGAAACCATACGTATGGGCTCTAGCTCCGTTTTGTACAACATCATTGCTCAAATCTGTCAAACTTGATTTCAATATATATAACTTTAGCACACAGCTTTTTTTTTTGATTTATTGGTTGGTCAATGTGTGCATGCTACCATTTTTTTTTTAACAATCAATTGGCGCCCAATTTATTTTCTATTTTAATAACGAGCCCACCCCGCTCTCCAGACAACCACACGAGCCGCCGTACGCTCTGTGTAACCAGGTAGGTTATACTATATAATTTATGTATGGGTTTGTTCTATATTGTGTTATTATTTTGGTTCTACATGAATTTTTGTGTTCATAGGAATAACATTAGTAAATTTGTTGATGGAACCATGAATGCGACAGTGGAGACAATTGCAGAGACAGCTATGAAAAGAATACGAAACCTAAACAATTAGGATAGAATGATGACGTGAAGCTTCCGAGCTGGATGGCCGTGATATATACCTTCTTCTGTCACCACACGTTTCGCCTACTACTGTAGCAAGCATTTGAGTTAATGTGTTGGCAGCTACATCTACGTTTACGACCGCAAGCTTCCTTCTGAAGATGCCTGCCACAGTGTTAGACGAAACGTCTGGAGACAGAAGAAGATATTGGCTTCACATCACTATTTGAATGAATTTCAGTAGCAACTTGAAATTTGTTAATTTACTATGTATACAATTGTCACTAATGTATTTTGCATACCTATCACAGAAAAAAAATACGTTGAAGTTAAATGAGTTAGTATTTTGAAGTGTTACTGTGTATGTTTGAGTAGCTTACACTACTTCGCTTTACTTAGCAAGTATTACAAACCCAAATTACATTTAGATAAAATGTATTGTTGAAAAGCTGAGCATATACTAAGTACGTGTGTGGAGGATTACAATTTACAAGTTTTACCAGAAGATGATAATGGATTGGCTAACTGGATGTTTCCGTTATAATGAGAGAGAAACGTGTAATCTTTACAGCACTTCTTTTAGATTGTTTTTAAACAATAGATTGCAACTTAATGTAATTTTGGTTTATAAATTTAAATTATACGAAGGAACGTAAACCACCAAAAATACACAGTAACACTCAATGTTCAGAGCAAAATTATGGTATAATACAATATTTTGAAGTATTATACTGTGTGTGTTTGAAAGGTTTACATACCTTTGTATTTATTCATTAAGTATTACAAACCGAAATTACATTAAGTTGCAATCTATTGTTGAAAGACAAACTGAAATAAGTGCTTATATTTTATATGTTTCTCTCTCATTGTAGCAAGAACATCCAGGGACCTAGCACGTTACCATCTTTTGGTACAACATGTAAATTTAATACTCTACAGAGACACTTATTGTAGATTAAGCTTTTCAGCAATACCTATATTGTAATTAAATGTACTTTGCGTTTGTAATACTTGCTAAGTAAAGCCGAGGAGTGTCAGCTACTCAAACATACACAGTAACACTTTAAAATATTCTTTTAACACTTAAAAATTGCACCAAACACTGAACTCCCTTATTCACGTTATGACAACTTGGTTTGTTTTGATCCAGGATCTAAACTAAATGTAATTTAGGTTTGTAATACTTGTGAAGCAAAGCGAAGGAGTGTAAGCTACTCAAATAAGCACAGTAACACTTCTAAATATTCTTTTAAAGTCACAAAATTGCACCTAACACTGAGGTCTGTTACGCACGTTATGACAACTCGCTTTGTCAGGATCCAGGACTTTTTAATATAGCGTATAGAGTGAGTAGGTTTTCCAACGACCAGGGTTACTGTTTTTCATGAGGAAATTATAATTTTTCTAATTAATGAACTACCATCTTTTAGACATAATAATACCATTATGTAAAATAACCACATTGGCTATGAGAATGTTATTTTGGGTTGCATTTTTAATTTCGTCAGGGTCATTATCATTCGTGAAACATCCTGTATATGTCCGTAAAGTTCGTTGTAATAATTTTTCTGAAGCTTATATTCAGGTTATAATCATAAGTGGAAGTTAACATTGACGGATATCAACAAAAACAAATTTTTTCGTCTTTAAAATGGCTTTCAGCGAATATATCTGGTTATGCATCTATTTCCATAATATTTTAAACTAATTATTATGCACTTTATCTATGACACTGTTAGCACAGTATTCCTAAATTGCTAAAGGCTACGAGCAAAGAAGAAACAATTAATTTCTAGTAGTAATGCGGAAATTGCTCTGCTGACTCAGTGTTGCCGAAGTGGGTCATTGCCCATAATGGAATTTCACGCATATAATTGCGTATATTCAGGCGTAATTACGTTTGGGTCCCGCTCTGGAAACGGGATGGCCCCTCCGGAATTACAATTTCGTATGTGTGAGTGCCCCAATGTCCGGCCTGAGGGATTGATTGTTCAGCATAAGGGCAATCACGGCCTGAGTATGTCGAATGGAAGGGCAATTCGTGAATTTAATTATAATTACAAGCATTTTGGTTAGACTGTGTGTTTTTTTGCGGATGAAAATTAAAGAGCTGATTTAGTATGACAGCCAAATGACAAGCCAGATTAAAGTATGTATCTGAAAGCGAAAAGTAGAATCAAGATGTCAAATTTATAGGTTTTGTTGTTTTCATAACAATTAACACTTTTGGCTTAACATTTTTAAGGTTCAGATGCAGTTGAACTTTCCATCACACTGAATCCACTATGTTTTAACAAAATGCACAGATCAACTCACTGCAACGCTAGATAATTTTTTTCAGACATATGACACTATTGCGCCAATATTTCGTCGTCGTGTCCCATGTGATATCACGTCATGTCACTAAAAGTTTGCTAATCATGCATAGAAGATTGCCATTTTAACTTATTAACTTTTATTAGTAAATTGTGGAAAAACAAATGTTTATATTTATTATTTGTAATTGCATACTGTTTGATTTGGCATAAACATGTGTCTGCTTTTGATTTAAATAATAAGTGAAATTTAAAATATTGGGATGTGATCGATAGAAACTTTTACTATATCGCTACAATCGTGGGAGGAAACGCGTTTTAAATGATATAAGTAATTTGGAAAGTACGAAAGTGAAACATAATCTTAAGAAGTTGCCTACTTCGTAAGGTTCTAAAAATTTTAACCCAAAATTAATTGGCCGTGGTCGGACTGATTTTATTTCTACTTAACTACCAAGTTGAAGCAAATCATGGGAAAACCTGAGTTACAAACAACTGACTTAATCTATTTCTTCAGAGGCTACCATTGAGTAACATAAGCTTTACTTTTCATGACAGCGATTATTCTATTTCACTAAATTCTGGCAATCTTGTGGTGTGAACTTATCCCATATAAATTGAAGTTTATGCCTTAATTCGGGAAACGACCTGGCAGGAGTTGCGCGCAGTCGTTTTTTCATAATGCGCCAAAGAGTTTCTATAGGAGAAAGGACAGGACTACTGGACTACGTGGAATACGGTTGTCATTGAACCACTAATGATCTTTTGCATACATGACATGCAGCGCCGTCTTGTTGAAAAACAAAGTCATTTCCTGACGTCATTGACTCGTCCCTAGTGGGTAGCAAAGATTAACTTTCGGTGTTCACACGGCCCTCAATGAAATGTAATTTTCCTACTCATCTTGCAGACTTTGATCCCCACATCATAAAAGATGTTGGATATTTAACTTTTTTGTTCAGACAATCTGGATGATAAGATTCATTTTTCTGCCGAATAACTCTGCTGCGACTGTCGCCTACATAAACTTCAAATCTAGACTCGTTGCTTCAATGTACACTGTCCATTGTTCAGGACTCCGAGTTCTATGTTCTTTTGCCCACTTCAACCGATTTTTCTTTTGTTGCGCTGTTAACAGTGACTTTTCCTTGGCTGAGACAATAAAAACGCATTTTTGTTGGACATTTCAAAAGTTAGAAACAAAAAATTTTACCTTGTAACCCAAACTTTGTGCTTCCCGGTGGACATGTCTTCCTACAGCATCACTCCAAAGTGTGCTTAGTCGACCGTAGTTTGCCCTCCTGTTCCGTTTAATTATTCGTTTCAACGTCCTCCGATCAGTATCAGTAAGTGCACTTTCTTCACATACCTCTGTTTAGGATCGACATCATTGCTTGATTTGAATAACTGCATTACGTTGCGAACACTGTATCTTGACAACCCCAATAACTGTCCATTTTCTGCATTCCATCTGCCAGATTTATATAAACGAATAATAATTGAACTAATGTTCGGATCAATAAGCTTTCCTCTAGTCATTTTTTAATTCTTCAACACAAAATTCTATAATTGAAACTACCCAAAACGCTTTTGACGTGTGCTGTCAAGTAAACAATATCTCTTAGTTAGGCGAAATTGCACAGCCACCTCAAATGTTACATTCAACTGTATGCATACTTCCGCAAACAATATAGATAGAAACCAGAGTTGGGCCTAAATAGTTGGTGTTTTTTTACCATACAATTTTGATTATTGAGAACAGTTCAATTGTGCGTAAAAATTAATAGACCATAATTTAGAGAAGCTCTTTATAATAAAAATAACACCAAGAAGCGATTTGGCTTAACATTTTTAAGAAATTTTAACAATTCTGTTGATGGGCCAACTGAAATGGGACAGGGCTCGTATAAAATACAGAAGAAGCCCGCAATAGTTTTAAATTACTTACACACGATGATATGAATTTGTAATATTTTGCGATTGAAAGATGTTTGCTTCTACGTGTTAGTCTCCATCGAGTCCATTTATGTAGTGTTAAGTTACTTATTCTTAAATTTTAATATCATGTCTGTCATGTCATGTCATGTAATGTCAAACAATCCAAAGACCATCTATGAAATTGCAATATTTTGGACTCATTTTTTTACAATGATATTATAAATTAAATTTTAMACCTCGATAGCTTGCCAACTAATAAACTTGTCAAAAAAATCAAGCAAATTTAACTGTCGTAATGATGCATCAGTAAAATTTACCAAGTCACTAAGATGAATCCCAGCGAAATCAAATGTGTAGTTTCCTTTTTACCTGTCTCAGTGCAGCGGCTCAACTCACCCTTGCACCCCATCAAATTCTTTCGCCACCGTGATGCACCTGGACTACCGGGGACGTATACATATCAATAATCTCTAAAAATCACAAAAAAATATTTTTCTTCCGAATTTTAGCACCTCGCCCAGATAAATAGTTTAAGGGAAAGGTCGCCTTTTTCTACCTAAAGGTTCTTTGAGTCGTTTTTTTCGTGTGGCCAAAGTGATTTCAAGGGTTAGAAGGGGGGCATTGTTGCGAAGGGCATTTGTCATTCGATTCCGTCCTTTTTTGTCGGATAAACGATGTCGCGGACGAAGGTTCATGCGATTTTAATATCTGGAGACGGCATTTAACAGCTGTTCGCAAGTGGCGACCAAGGAAGATCGGAAAAGGTTTAGATGCGCGATTTCTGTGGGTGAGATATACCTAAATAAAGCCTCGTCAGCTATTGTTGTTAAGGCAGCTGCTATAAGACATCAAAAATGTCTTAGGAACATGTGTTGGTAATATTACATTCAATTCGCAGAATGGACATTCGGCAGGTATTAAAGTCAAAATCAAAGACGGCGAATAGACCCTTTGTAGAATGTCAAAGCTTCAGAAATAAACTTTATTCCTTATTCATGACCTAACAACACACTATGACAGATTACAGGTAAGTGTAACCCAAAAACGACGTGCTTTAACGGTGTGATAAAATCGGTGCCATTATTGAAAATTATATTTCAGCCCAAAATAACAGATAGCCCCTATTCAAAAGTTTATTTTCCCGATATAAGTACAAAAGCTACCTAATATCACGACCCTGCTTATTGCGTAGGTTCGAAAAGTAGGTTCTATGAACGTTTTGTTTATAAACGGCAAAACAGGTTAGTGCGCATCGATCTGCGCAGTTTTAACACGAATTATGGAAATTCAGTACAAGAAAATAGAACGTGGGCTAATTTCTTGTATTGAAACGGGACGAGCATCCAGTTTCGGTATAATAATTTTAAGAACTTATTTCAATACTTAAATAAATATAGTGGTAAACGGCTCTAATCTGATGGAACGACGGTAAAATATTGCTATGTTTAAACATGATTCAGGCAAATACATGATAATTGGATATAACTACAATAACTAAATCAACACTTACTGCAATATTTTAATAACGTTTTTTTCTCAAAATCTTGGCCTTGACTGTTCATAACTGATATGGCACTTACCGAATACTCTGATTATCAATTAAACTAGAGATATCAACTACAGACCATAGTAGTCAATAACTAACATGACAGGTACCTAATTAGATTTTTTAAAATTATCTTAAATAATTGTTATCTTAATTTAATACTTAAAACTCCATATAGTTCCCCATGCGACAGCACAGTTTGTGGAGTAGGTAGAGTATAGTGTCAAAAATGTGAGGTAGGATAATATTTGATGGGTCTTGCCAGAAGCTGTATAAATAACGTCTTTGTCAATGTCCTTGTACATCATTACGGTCTGTTGGGTTAAATAAACTATTATTATTATAAGTAACAGAGTTTCGCTATTTGTAAGAGATATTTATAAAAATAAACTCTGTAGAGGTTTAACACAGTCAAATTAACTTGTAATGAAAATGCATGTTCGTCTGAGCGTTGTCTGAATAAATTCAGACAACGGTCTGAGTATGGAAGATTTACAAATTTTGCTGTATTTATTACCAATACTTAATTTAATTGACGGTTTGGATTATAATACAGCATACGTTTTGTACAATATTTACAATAAAACTATTGAAACGATAAAGAACTAATACTGTTTTCTTATTCGTTAGTTAGCATTACCAGTAAGCTTCTCAATCGACTTTATTTCATTAAAGTTCTCTTTAACTCTTAAATATTTCTTTTATTTGTATACATTGTTAGAAAGAAACACCTAAAATGTAGTTAGCGGTGCCAAATGAATTTTACTGTCTACAGTTGTCAGTGGGCARAAAACTATAGCTGTGAATTATGTAATCCCAAGTTTCCCCGCCTGGTATGCCAGCTATTTTTATTTTATTTATAGTTTCATCCCTCTTCGTTATTTATGGTTTGGTCTGTAGTTCATAAGCTCAGTTTAATTGTTAGTCACTCAGAGTTTTCAGTATCTTTTATAAAAAAAATTATAAAACTTAATTAAGAGGTACTGATTTGCAGTACTATTTACGAAATCATATCAATATCTTAAGAAAAATACCAAAATCAAGGTGTTGAGAAGAAAGTCCAGATCTTGACTGAAAAAGTCTCGATTTCTAATATTAAAAAACATCTTGTTCCTCACTGTTTCCGTAGCTTCCCAAGCAGCAGCAATGTATCTTTTATAAACTCGGCTTCTTCGTTGCCTCCTTCCTCCACCTAATTAATGCCCCTGGAAGCCCGACGTCCTCGCCGCGGCGAGCGAAATGATCGATCGCACCGATTCCTCATTTGCAGCATGAAAATGAACGGGTGGTTCTCGATCAATTGTTGGCCGTGGCCGCGAGAAGACACGTCGCTACCGGTCCTACGTACATCGCCTACCGGGTGACACATTTCAAGAACCAGTCGCCATATTACCATAATAACAAACCATAATCGCAAATTCTAATAAATATTCAATAACACTCTGGGTAACTCAATATCTGTGCGAAGCCATCGACGGTGACCGGTTTAATCGTTCTCTCCGGTGCTGCGCTATTTCCTCAATTCAGAATTTGATATTGTTGCCCGCATCGTGTGCGATTTCGGGAAAGGGCGCGAGGGGTTTAGGGTTACGGGCCGCGAGCCCGACGGCCAGCAGGTAAATTGATACGGCTTTGATTATTATGTTGATTGAGAAATTTGGTGTTGTAGCGGGGCACATTGTTGGGCTTGAGAAATCTGAACAGCTTAAATTCTTTCGTTTCCAAACAATTCCCTATTCAGGTTCAGATTGCACCTGATGCATATTCAGTACCTGTGTGAAATTGGCACCCTTAATTTGGAACTAGGGATTTTACGAGCTTTTTTCCTCAACTTCAAGAATTATTATTAAAAGTTAAGTGAAGTCACTCATTTTTCTAGAAAATAATTTAAGCATTTGTCGTATCATGACATACGCTTTTAGATGTCCTCGTCAAGAAACTATACCGCCAACTCAGACAAGTACATTTTGACAGCCTACTGGAACCCTGCCCACCCAAAAATGCCTTTAATTAAAAAAAAACAGCCCATTTTGGCCATTCGTTTCTCCATCGTTTGTCCAAATCAAATTTGAAGTGCCAACTAGGACCCCTTCTTATGATATGGAGGTTGGACAAATAGAACCAACAGCTGGACAATCGTGGACAAACTTCGACAATCGATTCTCTTTTGACTATCTCAATTTTTTTTTCATTTCGGGGTGAAACTTAAAAATGATTGTCCAAATAATTAACGAATGGCATGAAAAAAATGAAAAAATTAGGCGTGCCAACTGTACACAGGTATGTAATGTTTTAGAATTTAGATTTCCAAAAGCATATTTCGACGTATGCATATGGTCAGAAGCACAGAGGGAGATAAATGAGATAATGATATGCTACACTTGAGCACATGCAGTTCATTCCGCCACCAATTTCGTCTGTAATCATGATTTTGTCACGGAATTGGTACCCGAAGGTGAAAAACTCCGACTCGAAGGACCAACAGCGTTATACAGGATGTTTCACGAATGATAATGACATGTCCCTGACGAAATTAAAAATGCAACCCAAAATACATTCTCATAGCCAATGTGGTTATTTTACATAATGGTATTATTTTAAAAATAAATTGGGAATCAAGTTTGAACTAGTCAGAGTTTGCTTAACATTTACCCCATTTCACCGTATGTCTAAAAGATGGTAGTTCAATAATTAGAAAAATTATAATTTCCTCATGGAAAACAGTAACCCCGGTCGTTGTAAAACCTACTCACTCTATTGTCTGAAATATACTGGACATTTTTAATGTTCAGCTGTCCGGCAAGCTAGCAAGATAACGTTGGACTCCTGGATACGTCCGGTAGCCTAAAATTAAAATTGTGTAATGCGATAAAACGACGTGGAACCACGCTCTCGTGTGGGCAAACATTTTAGAAACGGTTGTAGCCTGTCTACCAACACCGAGATAATGTATTGAAATTTAAAACGAAATTATAATGAATACGTTTCGAACGTTGATGCTGGATGCTTGAGGAGTGTAACGCATTTCAAACGAGAATTGTTTACCCACGTCACTGATGGAAGTCGAGGGTTACGTTTTCTTCACTTTCAGCCTAAAGGCTGCTTAACCATCAGGGTTCGTAAGTTTACTGATTAGGGTATGAATAGAAGACTGATGTACCATAATAAAAGAAACAATTATATGTGCTTCGCTAAATAAAATGAAGCAAATATACTTGTTAGAAAGTACCGTGTAATCTAAGCTAACACTGTTTTACTTTATGTATCCAAGATGTAGTGGTTATTGAATATCATTTCTAGGTGTTCATATACGAGATATATCACATCACATCAAAGTTTACTTAATCATTAAAATGGTGCTTCGTAGTAAAGTCCACAAAACTTTTAAAACCCTAGCTTATTGTAACGGTTGCTTGCAAGATGTCATTTCTAACGTATACCGAAAAAACATCAGTGGTCCTAATATACAGGATGTTTCACGAATGATAATGACCCCATTAAAAATGCAACCCTAAATACATTTGCACAGGTAATATTGATAATTGTTCATCGTCTTAAAAAATATAAAACGTAGAGAGCTGTATAAATTCGTAAATTTTGACATAAACTTCAATCATTTGCTTTAAAAATTATTTTTGAAAAAAACATTAATGTAATAAATGCTCAAAATGTCACCCTCCGCTGTTTTCACAAGCTTGGATTCGTGCCCAAAACGATCTTTTAACTTGCATCAACATTTCTGGAGTGATGGATCTATATGCATCACGTATTTTATTTTCTAAATGTTCTACGCCTTCAGTTGGTGTTTGATATACTTCCTCTTTTACCATTCCCCACAGAAAAATATCTAAAGGAGTAAGGTCCGGGCTTCTTGGTGGCCAAGGATTAATAGAACCTCTTCCTATCCATCGGTTAGGCAAAACCAAATCAAGATGATTTCGCACTATTCTATGATAATGCGCAGCTGCCCCATTCGTCGAGTAGATAGTTTGAAAATGTCCTTCTCGAATCCAACGTGGATTTTCTTGCGCATAATAATGCATGTTATGTTTGTTAACTCCACCATGATTAGGAAATGTTGCTTCATCTGAGAAGCAAATATTGTCATAAGATCTCCCGAAAAAAGTTACAAAAAGGCAGTCTTTTAGGATAATCCGTCCCCTTTAAGGCCTGAACCAATTGCAAGTGATACGGATGAAATTGATTGCTTTTAATTATTCGGTGAACTGAAGACAGACTAATACCGGTGGCCCTTGAGACTACCCTTTGACTAATATGAGGATTTTCGTCAATCATTTCCAATACTCTAATTTCATTGTAAGGGCCCGTTGCTGTTCTTTCTCTTGACTTTTTTCAGTGGTGGCCAGTTTGTCCTTAAAGTTAATTCAAGTCTCTTGAAAATTGTATTGGCAGGAGCTCTTCTATTTGGAAAACGTTGTCTGTATAAACGTTCAGCAGCGGAAGCATTTTTCTTGCATTCACCATAAACCAAAATCCTATCTGTTTTTTCATCATTTGAATACATCATGACTTTTAATAAATACAGTGACTGGAACCATAGCCGTCATGGATTCCCAATTTATTTTTAAAATAATACCATTATGTAAAATAACCACAATGGCTATGAGAATGCATTTTGTGTTGCATTTTTAATTTCGTCGTTAAACATCCTGTATGTAGAAGTATATGTAAACTACAGGGCACTATATAAACAACAGGGATAAGTGTGTAGCTCAGTACACACTTGCCTCAATAAGATCAAAAGTAATCAGAAGTATAATTAAAAAATACATTACCTTATGAGCCCAAAACGCAACATCAAACTTTATTAATGAGTGAATGAATGAATACAGATGGTCTGCTATAGAATACTGCAATAAAATAATACTGACCTTTGAAGTGGTCCTCCTCTAGTCATCTCATCAACCTATTTAACGGTAAAAAACGCTTCAAAATGTTCACACGAGCGTAAAATCTCTGCCCTACATAACAATACCCTCTTAAGTTGCCCTAAATAGGTGCTAATTTTTATCTCCTCCTTTCGAATCCGAAAAATTCACACACAATATTTTTCCATCGTTTTTTCCCGATTCCTAAAAAATCGTCTTCCCTACTCGACCCCACACTTGGCATGCACGTTTATCGGGCCTGTTAGTCGCAAATGCCCCAATATATCACTTTCGGCACAGCAGGTACACCATTTAGGAGGAATTGACCGCATCTTTTGTTGGCGGTGATCTCAGGGGGAAGCGGAAGGCCGAACGTGAGACCGCCACTTATCGGAACAATGGGTCAGCGTAGTCGGGCCATTGTGCCCCAGTCAAAACATTCTAATAGATTCGTTCCTGATCTGGTTGAGGATATCGACGGTAGGGCAGGCGACAGTTGACTCTTCTTGTTGATCTATACTTGTCTACTGAAAGGGTTGAGGTCGTGGAAGTGGGGATAATCTCTTATGCGTCTTTACTATAATTCTGAAGGTCTTTATTTTCTTTTACTTTACTTGATACTTTGCGTTAACTTCTAACCAATAATAACTTGATTTAGCTATTTTCAAACAGTTCTTTGAAACAATTTCCATGCCATTTCTTCGTGGTAAAAAGAGAATTTTTTGGTGCTACGTCTGCTTGAAGAAGGGTACCTTAAACCGTTATTTTGTGTTCTGGTTCATTTACGTAACCAGTTATAAAAACATTTGCAAAACTTACTGGCTTCGTTCATGTGATTTAACAGATATTGCACTCGCTAAATAAAACTGGACTTTTTCTAACGTATTAAGTCATCAGACAACAATTTAGGGCTTCCTTCCGATGTTGAGATATGCTGCAAATATCGAGAGATAACTATAAACATTGTAGGCTGTGGAGGAAATTTTGAAACTTAAAAATTGAAGAGGTAGAAACACCAAACTAATAGTTGTAAAATTGTCCGGGGTACTTATTAGGGAGTGAACATACTAAAAGTCTTGACGTGTAGGAAATGAATCGCTGGATGGGGGC
This sequence comes from Rhyzopertha dominica, assembly GCA_025024175.1. Taxonomy (NCBI): domain Eukaryota; kingdom Metazoa; phylum Arthropoda; class Insecta; order Coleoptera; family Bostrichidae; genus Rhyzopertha; species Rhyzopertha dominica. The sequence goes on from QCXZ01000075.1 coordinate 3,355,476, forward strand.
ACAAGTAGAGTCCCACTTTTGTGTTTTTTTGTTTAGCGTCGAAAACGATGCAGTTTAGGGATTTTGGCTGAGTTCCTAATACCAGATGAAAGCTATTGAAATTCCCTACAACTCAATWTAGATTTCCAATTCGCAGCCGTTTTCGAACTACACTCCCCGTAAAAGAGATTTTCGAMAAAAAMATTTAGCTCATACTTTTCACCAAACAYTCTATCATATCATCTAACCTATCCATCTCATATAAAAAAAAATCCCGTAGAGGAAKTTGTGGAGAAGTTAACTCATATAAGCCTCTTATAAGKCAAGAAATTTTATTCGATTTCACGCTTCTAATAACTTAATAATAATACACTTTATTAATTAGCACAAGGTTAGTATTTGATACATTGGAAAATGACATCTATTAATTTATTTAATGTKCAACATGAATACACAAAACAAATTAAACAATATTCGCACGCTACCCAGTGCCCGTAATATAAACCAGCAACTGTGATTTGAAGCATCTAAGAGATTTAGCAGATCTAACATGAAGTGGCAATGAATTGTATTTTATAAAACCTTTAAAAAATAGAGATTTAGAGGCAGTTGCCTAAGTTCTATTCACAAAAATATCACCAGCATTTCGAGTTTCATACTGATGAACATCATGTGCCCTAACTATCATTTTTGGTAGCTAAGGTGGCATGAGATTATTTATTATTTTATATATAAAGACCATCGTAAGATACAGCACCCTGTAGAGCAATCAACATAGTCCTAATCGGCGTGAGCCTGGCACACTATAGAATAATTCTCATTGCACGATTTTAAAGTTTTTGCAAGCAAGACATCTTGTTAAGGTTGAACTGGAACACTATCGACGCACAGTATTCAAAATGAGGTTGTATAATGGTTTTATATACTCTAATGGTCGTTTCTATAGAGAGGAATTTACCCACTCTTGATAAAAAGAACAACTTTTTAGATATTTTCTTTTGCATGTAGTTAAAGTGCTCATCAAACGATAACAAGCAGTCAATTGTGAGACCTAGGTATTTATATATCCTTACAATATCAATTCTACAATTGCAAATATGCAAATCTGTTTTATCTAAATCTAAAAATTTATATTTGTATTTAGTAGTCACAATCATACCCTTAGTCTTTGATACATTAAGCTTTAATCTATTTGAAGCTAGATACTGCTCTACCTTTGCAAGAGTTTTATTCATTTTTGCTATTGCTACATCTAAATTACAATCACTTTCAACAAGTAATGTATCATCTGCAAATAAATTTACAAAATCACAACAACAACAACAACAAAGAATGCTCTGTTTAAAAAACAATCCGCTGTGGATGGACAATATTCGAAAACCGTTATGTGCTATATGGGAAAGAATGGCAATTCGTGATAAAAGTCTTCTTCGAGAATTTTCCTGAGCATGTAGTTCGGAAACGGCATCGAATTCGTAATAAATATATAGAATAAAAGTTGTTCAGAATTTTAATAGCTTTCAAATAGTGCATACATGGTATCCTCTTCCTGTAACCCTTACTTCGGATCACCTCTTACATCAAGACTTTTAGTATGTTCACTCTCTAATCACCCTGAACAAGTTTATGAAGAAATCGTTTATAAGTTCTTGTTCACTCACTCTACACTCCTTTTTGGACCATTCGTTGACTGAATTGAAATTTAAAGTAAAATTTTGCGGCTTCACCCCTTTTAAAGTTTACTTTAAATCAGTATAAATAAACTACCAAACTTGAATTTTTTTGGCATGCTGCAGAAATAAAAATTAAAAGTTTGACGTAGCAAAAGAAATGACAATAATACCTCACAAGTAAATTTTTAGTTTTTATTACATTTCGAAATCTTTGACACATTGCTATAATAGTGATATACTTATAACAAGTATTTTGCATTTTTGTCAAGGRACTATAAGATTATTATATATATTATTTTGTACTTTCAAAAAATAAATTTTTAATGTAACCTTTAGTCATAATGCCTAAATATGTTACTTTTTAGAGCAATTTTAGGATGACTTCTACGTTAACTTCATTGAGAATGAAAAAATTGTGCTACTTTCCAAACTGCAAACGGTTATCTACTTAAAGGCAGAGATCGAAGAAAGTCCCTTTCCGGCTAGCGGTAACAAAAAACCACCACGTGTAAGTGGTGTAGTAGCAGCAATTTGCTCATTATACCCGCAATTTGTACCGTCACGCCTTTATTAACAGCAACTCGCGCACGTATACGCCAATTGTCGCATTAGTGTCGTACGCCCGCTTAGCTAATTAGACAGCGCTATAATCCATTATTAATATCGCCAATTAAATTTCACCACTTCATACCGCAAAACCGGTGATCGTCCGTCGATGTTTGTTGGCACTGGAAGATGCAGTGGCGGCTCGTTGAACGCAAATGGACAGGTATATTTTCATCTTGTTCCAAAGAAAAAAGATACAAGAACTTATAATGAGATTTCCGCTGAGTTTAGGTATGTTCCAAAAATGTATTCTAAAGCGCATCTTATTGTCTTAACTAAAGAGAAGATACAGACGAAATTTTGATTTCCTTAAATGACAATCCGGCTAAGAACAAAAATTTGTACAATAATAATCCTGGACTAAGAAACTTGGTGATGCCAAGAAATACTAAACGGCTGTAGTAAAATGCGGCCGTCATGATCATGTGATGGTTTGCGGTAATGCAAAAAGAGTTCTTATTCCAGAACCTATGGTAGTATATAAAACCTTCATAATTAAAAATATAATAATAAATATAAGCAGTTGTTAGAGATGAACTGACAAGTAATAACAAAATGGATAGAAGAATCGTTGGCTCCTATTTGTATGAGATGCAAATATGACAGTTTCTTCACCAATTCTTCAAATGTCACATTCCGTAGCCAGATCTCAACTACACCTTTTTCTTATACTTTTCGTAGAAGTATTTTTGATTTCAATATAGCAGGATATATAAAACCTATGAAGTCAAACATCCCTTGCGTTGTAGAAAGCTATGGGGCTTTGTTTATTATATTTAACAGATAAAACATTGTGTTATACTCATTTAAATACAATTGAAGGTGTCTCTTGATTTGGTAGCGCAGTAATGTACATAGGGACTTTTTACTAATTTGACAGTTCTATATCATTAGCATAGGTATTTACTCTACACTTCACCTAAATTAAGAGGTTACTGAACCAAAGATCTTCTATATTATGATTTAAATTTTAGCAGAAAATGTATTTGGACGAGTGGTTCGCCAAAATCTGTCGCAATAGAGTGACTGCTAACAGTACTTTAATTTCAAGAATTTCGATATTACTAACATTATTTATACAATTAGAAATCATCTGGCTAAAAATTTTGTTTTATGTTTTCAAGTTTTAATGTCTCTATATAATACTCTCGGAAGGCAAAAAACATCAGTAAATTGAATGAAATATTGTCAGGATCTTCATGAGCGAAACTGGGCCATGACTACCGTACGTGAATATTTCTGAAAAATAATTCAAATGCTCGATGACAGGTGATATCAATTATTGTTTACTTGTTATGCTAAGGGCAGAAATTCATATTACTGCTCCTCTCAATGATATTATTACTAACTCCAGAGGCAAGCGAAGTTTCATAAAACTGTTCGTCTTTAATCAGTAGACTTATCACATTTAATTGAAGCATAATAGCCTATAGAGACATACTTGTTCTACGTACTTATTACTATTATTAACCATTGTATTTCAAAACACTAAGAAGAATATTTACAAACTTGACCTTTTGACTGCTATATTTCATGTGATCAAGGGTTCAGTGATTTCAAAAAGCTCATATCTATACAGGGTGATTTTTTAAAAACTTCACACCTTAAATAACTTTAAATATAGCAAAATTTAAAAATTTGCAAAAACAGGTAAACTTTTGTTTGCAGGCGGACAACTTTTGAGATAAGTTTTTAATGGATAGCGCTTACTCTCTGAGCAGGGTAGACACCCCTTTAAAAATTTTAAATGGAACTATCCATCTTGTGATACATCATTTGAAAGCTTATTTCACAAAGCGTCTGGCCATGTAATTAGTTTTATCACGTTTAACTTATTGACGGGGTAATAGATTAATAGTGCCTACGAAACACGTTGCTTATTAAATTGAATATTTTGGACTCTTCAACAAAATGTATTTTATTTTAGAGCGGAAATAAAATTTGTCCTTACGAGAACCCAAAATTTAAACAAACAACTTGTAAAAAATATGACACTTGAAAAAAACTCCCAGAATACTGAAAATTTTCTTTTAATATTATTATTAACATTAAAGTATTTATCATGTAATTTTTTAGAAAGTCCATGTCCACGAAAAAGAAAAATTATTTATTTGTAACTCCAAAAACAGTGTGAACAAAACCATAGAAATTCAAACCTTACAATAGATTCTCAAAATGTGCACCACCTCCTTCCATACAATAATACAGACGGCTCTCGAACTCCTGCTGCACTTTTCGGAAAGTTTCAGGTGGAATCCTCCTGCACTCGTTAATAATTCTTTCTCGCAGATCGTCCAGGCTAGTAGGTTGTGTTTTGTAAACCACAGATTTTAAATGACCCCATAGAAAGAAATCTAAAGCAGTCAAATCGGGTGATCGTGGCGGGCATTCAATTGTTCCATGCCTACCAATCCAGTGAAGAGGAAATCTATGATTTAACCAATTTCGCACATTAATGGCGTAATGCGGTGGGGCTCCATCATGTTGGTAAAACAATTCGTATTCATCCAACATTGGATTTCCTTCAGGGTCACGTTGGTTTTCTAATTGCTCTGTGATTAAAGGATCAATAACGTTATCAAGTAATTCTAAATACATTCCCCCATTTAGCGTCCCATCAATGAAAATTGGACCTACAATTGCGTTGCCAAGTATTCCAGCTCAGACTTCTGAGGAACTTGTGTATGACCTTCTCGAAAAATATAAGGATCTTCGTCACTCCAGTACTTGACGTTATGTTTATTATATTATGTGCATTCATCACTGAAGCAGATATTTTTTATTAGATTTGGATTTACTATAATCTTTTCTGTCATAATTTCGCAAAATTGCAGTCTTCTATCGAAGTCATCTTCGCCGAATTCCTGGAGAGTTTTCATCTTATAGGGATGGAATTTGTGCAGTTTTGTAACTTTCCTTACAGATGAATAAGAAAGTCCAGTGGCTGTAGAAATGTTACGCAAAGAGCTAGTTGGCCATTGCAAAATGACCAAGTACTTCAAGTTGGGCCATTTCATCAACGACTCTATTCCCTGCCCTTTTTTTGTTTACTACAGATCCAGTGTCTTGAAATTTCTGCACGAGATCGAGAATGTACCTAGCGTCAACATTTCTATCGGGGTGCCGTTCGTTAAACACCCTTGCTGACGCACGAGCACAGCTATGCTCAGCACCGTAAATAAAAATTATTTCTACCCTTTCGGCAGTTGAATAAACCATTATTACTTGGAATCTCACTTTAAAATTTCACGCGATTTATAAAAAGGAATGTGAACAAAAAGATGGTCGTGCCAAAGAAGTAGCCAAAAAGTTGAAACAAAAAATTGGAAACACAAAGTAGATAATTATTTAGCCAATTCAGTATAAACTGTCGAGTTGCAATATCAAGTAATGTCGAAAGAAAATTTTAAGTATTTTTGGCATTTTGCTTAGGTGTAACAATTATTTTTTTAACAAGTTTTTTTAGGCTTAAGTAAGGACAATTTTTATTGTAACTGCAGGACAATAAATTTTGTTAAAAAAAGTCCAAAATATTCCATTTTATAAGCCACTTGCTACAATGCACTTTTTGACCCACTACCCCGTCAATGGGTAAAAAATAGTAAAACTAATTACATGGCAAGACTCCTTGTGTAATAAGCTTTTAAATGATGTATCGTAAGATGGGTAGTTTCATTTAAAATTTTTGAAGGGGTATCTACCCCGCTAAGAGGGTAAGCGCTATCCATTAAAAACTTATCTCAAAAGTTGTCCCCCTGCAAACAAAAGTTTACCTTTTGTAAAATTTTAAATTTTTGCTATATTTAAAGTTATTTAAGGTGTGAAGTTTTCAAAAAATCACCCTGTATACAAGTTATAATGTAGTTATTTATGTCAGCTGTCGTATTGGCAGAAAATTAAATGATTTCTATGTAGATAGGCAATATATATAGAGCATAAAGGTCTACAGATCCACACATTTACATCAAATTTGTTCCGATATAGTTCCAATATAAACGAAAATTTGTCACATAGGTTGGCATACAGGCTAAGTTCGCATGATTTTGCTACTTTAGGCTACTTACCTTATTTTAAATTTTTTTAATGGTTCAATTACATCCATCTATATAAAACCGCTTAAGCCATAGGTGAACTATTTTTATCCCAAGATATTATTAAACTAAAAACATTATTAGATCGCACTATACCTAGAAACAAAATAAAGAGCAATACTTCAATATTTTGGATTGAATTGCGACTTTTTGGTCCATCCTCGTATGTACCGATGATGATGAATGATGCGAAAGGAAATAAGCCGCGTTAAAATCTAATGCGCACTTGTTTACATTCGTGTGACCACTTTTTATACGTTACGAGTTTTTTTGCCCACTCGCGACCGGCGGCGTTATACACAAAAAACGGATCAGTCCACCTCGGCGGCGGGTACGGCGGCTTCTAATATGCGGCGTTTTAATTGTTTTAGTATCGCGTATGACTATCGTGCGTGTTGTTCGGCTGAAAACGGAGTGTTTTCAATTTGCGTTTTCGAAATGACTTTTGAGTGTTAGTGACCTGTGAACTACTGGAGGACCGAATCCCGGACTATTCTACGTTTGAGCAATGTAAGCGAAGTTTTTTTGATGATGTACGGCTTGATTAAAAATTTTGGGGTGTTAATTATTCAAAACGATCTATTTGCGGATAAAAATCGCGTTCGTATAAGATATTTGACAAGCTGTAGTGCATATTATTTAACAACTATTTATCGGAGATGCATTTTCGTCTCCATTTAGCAACATGTGATATAATTGTCTTTCTTAGAGAAGTCAAAGATGATATTGCTCATATATGGAGCATTTGAGCTGCAAAAAAAGGGAAGTTTGCAAACACCCAGCTTCAAATTAGGCTAACCAAAATATGGAGCATGAGAGATCTAGTTGTACCATTCATTTAGTATGTTTTAGGTTGTTTTTCGTCATCAACTTTTTTATGAATCGATACTTATCTATTAATTCACATCAAATCAAGATTTGTTTATCTTCGAACTTACAGGTTGAAAACTGATCCATATTACCCAATGTGGATTTCTTGGATTTATTCTTATTAAATAAGCATCGCTAAGTTAATCCACTATATTTTTTATAAAGAAACAAAACTGTAAAAGGTCGTAAACACGGTATATTTTTGTGTAGACTTTATCAACAACAGCTTCGGGATAGTCGAGTAAATTTATCTTTTCTTCACTAGCCTGCGTCTTCTATTTATTTCTCAATCAATTATGTAGGCTCCCATCGTCCCACCCTAATGCATTCAAATTATAAATTGCATGGCTAATTTAACTTATAACGCTTTTTCCATATTATTAAAAAACGACTCCGTCTTTCCGGATTTCCTACTAACATTCAAACTGCATAAATTCCCAATTTTTTTCGTGTCTTCCCTGCATGCTTAAAACATCTTCGTCAATATATACTTTCTGGGCAATGAACTTCACATTTATCGTTTAAAACACGTATATTTGCTGACAGCAGCGGAATAATTGAAGGAATTGAAGAATGTGGAAATAACTCTGACAGCTGACGCAAAAGCAATCATAAGGCATGTCCGCATCATACGCACGGAACCCATCCTGGAATACTAATGTGGGTATTCATTCGGCGAAGTCGGAGAACACCTGAATAGATATGACGTTTACGCGAATGCAGGAGAACACCGAGAATATATTCAGATTAGGTTGGAACAAAAATTTTAATAAATCGTTCCATTTGTATTGTCTAAATTTCAATCTAAAACGTGTCGTATAATAAACGCTTTCATATTTGTATTATTGTTATTTATTTTTATTTGTTATTATTATTACTCTAAGTTTAACGAAAAATTTATCAAATGCTTGTAAATAATAGACTCCTTCCTACATTGCTTTGTTTTATAAGACGTCTGCTTCTTAGAGCAGAGGTCTGTAAATTCCTACATCTCTAAGAAGCATTATCTTGATTCGTGTGCAATTGTAATTGCATGCTTTACTATACAATATGTAGTCCAATTACTTGAATATTCATAAAAATTCTTTCATACTTCCAAGATGTGTATAAATCTGCGCAATTCTTCGAAACCTCAAGAAACCACCGACCACTTCTGTTGGGAATTTTTAGAAATCGCCCGATCCATTGGAAATCCCTAGACGTCCCACCAAAATGTAAGCGATTGGTGTATTTTCGCAATACTTTAATATTTTAACACTAAAAATACATCCTCTCGCACTACAATTACCCCAGTGCATAATAATAGCGAGGAGGGCATTTATTCCTTTAAGGATAGTAAATAAAATCTAGAATTTCTCCGTTTGAGAGCAATTTGGGCGACAGCTCTGTAATCCAAAGCCTCAGACAATGTATATACAAACTAGTTAGTTAGGTTTCCATTAAAAACCCATACTGCATTTCACTATTAATATGGAGTATTGAAGGAAATAAGAATATAACCACTAAACACAGGCTTTTCGAACATCTTTTTACAGAGATCTCTTTAGTTGAAAGCTTGCAATTATATAAGATTAAGAAAATTTTGGTTTAAGTATTGACAGATTTTTTTGCGTTTCTTATTGTATCAATTTTGTATTGTAATAACTTTGATTGTTTGTTTAATTGATTATTATTATATTAATTCATTAATTCATTATGGTGAGAATAACGCACGTATTCTATGTGTTTAAGAATGATATAATTAAATACACGAAGTCTGTTCTGTAGTAATTTAGAATTTTTAGAACACAAAACTCACACGAACTGCAAATTAGTCAATTAGAGTACAAAGTCTGATTTTCAAACATCCACAAATTCTTTTGACCAATGGTCAATGACTTGAGAAGAGGATATATCTGTACATTTGTAAGCCCAACCATGTGTCAGGTGCATAACACTGATTTTATGATATGTTTTACACTTGGTGCTTTTAGGCAATATGGCATTGAATTTCAACTTCGGTTTTGCAATCCGTGAATTTTCTAAGTGCCTATATGAAATATTTGATTGAGTGTAGCGTTAAAACTCGAGTGACAATGAAAATAAAAATAATTTAATTTTAAGATAATATTTTCTCGGTAAGATCGCTGTCTCTTGAAAACACTAGTCTGACGTTTCGATTATACCTGTAATCTTTGTCAAAGACGAAGAACCTCAAAATTTGCCTGACACAAAATTTTGAATTTTTGTGAAAGCATTCACCCTCGTATAATTTAATTTTTTTTGTTAAATCTGCAAAGAAAAATTTACTACGCCTACCACTTTAGTCCTACATATTCTATGCTGAAGAAAGCAGTTATTTTTTTCAATATGCATTTTATATTGTTAGTAGCTTTTACTCGTTGCCCTTAGGTAAAGTCACTGTATTGTTATAATAATTAGGAAAGATTTCCAGTTTTGGACTTTCTTAGTGCCATGAAATATTTATTATTATATTGGTAGTAATTATTTACTTTTCAATAACATTAACAGTAATTATTAGGTGCTTCACTCATACAAAATTTCTTTAAATTTCTACATACTTCAATTGTTATTATCGTTGACGGTCCCACAGTGTCTTCCACAGGTCAAACTATTCACTTTTCACTTGTACTTGTTGTAATAACAAATTTAAGACTAAAAGATGAAGCTAGCACAAATAGGTTATAATATATTATCTGCTTGTATTAATTACGATTATAAGAAGTATTATTATTGGGGTATTACGTTTTTAGAAAATATATTTCTGAAAAAAATTACGCGAGCTTTGACCCGGAATCGAACCCGGGACCTTCTGAATGCCGCTCAAGTGTGTTGCAACTGTGCCACCAAAGCCCGCATCGAAATTCCAAATCAAAGTGGCATATATATGCCAAAGTTTATATGTAATGCTACCGAACGCCATCTGGTGCTTTTGTAGCTGGAATTTGAATCGGACTGTAATGAAGCACACTTGCCGTGCATTCAAAAGATCTCGGGTTCAATTTCGGGTCAAAACTGGCAATCTTCTTCAAAAATCTTTTTGCCTGATAACCCCAATCAAATACTTTTTTTACCATTATTGGAATGAAGAACAATTGATAACTTTTACGAATTTTCGGATTTATGAAAAATGTCGAAGAAATCCATAGCAGATTGCCGGGTGTTTATCCCTCCGAAAAAACTTTACTTCTTTCTAAAAATGTTGCATTGATTGCTATATGTTTAGTAAAAAGTATGTATCTGGACTGAACTAACATGACATTATATTATCGACCAGAGGTTTTAACTATATTAGAACGATCAAAGCCTTGATTCGAATTCCGCTCAGGTAAATTTATTACGATCTTGGCAAACAAAGCCCACTCACAACCTAACCTAACTGGTGCGTAAAAATGGCGTTATTTATTATACATGGCGCACAACGTTCAACTCGTAGATTTCCAGTGATTAATTAACAACCGCATATTCTATACCATAAGGCGCGCGACCAAGGCCTGCCGCGACGCATTCCGTCATCTACGCGCGCACATGCGACATTTTTCCAAAATAATTTGTATTCCTCTCCGTGCACGTCACATTTTAATACAGGAAGTGTTAACAATAAACCGATGGGGAGCGAGTCGCCCGATGCGGCGCGATCGACGTGTTTCGTAATCGCATATTACGCCCATAAGGAAAGAAAATTGTGGAATCGGTGAAACGGACCATTAAAATTCTGTTTGCCATTGTTTCTGCTAAAGGAAGTCGCGGAGCGAGCGGTTTGAATTTTTATTCGGGAACGGTACGCGCGGATGCTTGTGCCATTTTCCGGTAAATGTGCGCTATTGAGTCATATACGAGGTGTCTTTCAAGTAAAGATTATTATTTTAGCCCCTCATTCCATCAAGGTTCCTTTTCCATAATTTCGAATTCAAAGTCAACTTTAATGTCAAAGCGAATAATTAGCTACAAATAATAATTATTAACAGAAGCAATGGCATTAACGAAAATTAACATCTAAGAGCTGCAGGACCTTAATTTCTTTGGAAGTGTATGTTCTTATTAATCAGAATCGTGAAAAAGTCCTATTTGTGAACGGCTTTCTGTTCTCGTTGGACCCTGTGGCTTTTAGGCTACTTCAGCGTTTATCGAGCTATGTAAACTGTTTCAATAACAAACTACATTCTGCCTTTCACCGCGAATAGTTACTATGATTTTTTTTCTAATTCGCTTTTCTTCCTTCGTAATAGAAGGCCTAAGATTTTTATATTCTCTGATAAAGTCGACAAAATTCACACCAATAATAACTCCACTATTGATTACAAATTCAAAAATATATGCATCTTCGTATGTGAAATGACAGTCTTAAATAAGGTGCGTTGCAGAAAGTTCTATTGTCATTGCTGCGTAAGAATTTATTTATATAATAACGTGAATTAACTACGAGTAATTCGTATCTTCCTGTATATTATATAAAGTTTTCTGCATTTTCTAGTATCTGATTTCTGATTTCATAGCTAGTAGCATAGTGTGTTCCGTAAAAGCAGAAAGATTTTGCTAGCAGCGAGTTCATTTGCCAGCGTTGAATATGTGTATAATCTATAAATTTTTAAACTTACAAAACAGGCAAACGGTACCTTCTCATCGATGCTTTTAAAGTTTGCATACTCTTCAACATCAGAAGCAAACCTTAAAGGTTGGTTGAGGACATTTTTGGAAGCTATTTCTATTTTTTTTAGGAAATACGGTGTTTGTTTTCACAGTAAAGATGACCCTAAGGCTATTTGATTTTCGACTACTGTTCTCATCCAAAATTATTAAAATTTTAAAAATGTATCATTTGCTTAATCGAGTAAGCTGAGCACAACATCGATAAAAATATACACTGCCAATTTGTTTATTTACCTTTGTTCAATATAATACAGGATGTTTCACGAATGATAAAAACCCTTACGAAATTAAACATGCAACACAAAAAATTCGGTAAATTTTGACATAAACTTCAATAATTTGCTTTAAGTAAATTCGGTATTGTAAAATAAATTTTATTTTTGAAAAATGTTTATTCAATAACATTAATGTAATAAATGCTCAAAATGTCGCCCTCCGCTGTTTTCTCAAGCTTGAATTCGTGCCCAAAACGATCTTTTAACATGCTTCAACATTTCTGGAGTGTTGAATCTACATGCATCACGTATTTTATTTTTTAAATATTCTACACTTTCAATTGGTGTTTGGTATACTTGTTCTTTTACCATTGCCTACAGAAAAAATCCAAAGGAGTAAGGTCCAGGCTTCTCGGTGGCCAAGGATTAATTGATCCTCTTCCTATCCATCGGTTAGGCAAAACCAAATCAAGATGATTTCGCACTATTCTATGATAATGCGCAGGTGCCCCATCTTGTTGGAACCATAGATCTGGTCTTACTTATAAATGTACATTTTGAAGAAGTATTGGTAAAATGTTTCTTAAAAAATTTAGATAAGTATTGCCGTTTAAACTATCGCTAAAAAATAAGACCCTACAATTTGATTCCCCAATATTCCGCACCAAACATTCGTCGAGTAGATAGTTTGAAAATGTCCTTCTCGAATCCAACGTGGATTTTCTTGCGCATAATAATGCATGTTATGTTTGTTAACTCCACCATTATTAGAAAATCTTGCTTCATCTGAGAAGCAAATGTTGTCATAAAATCTCACATTCAAATTTTGGTGTTCCCGAAAAAAGTTACAAAACGCCAGTGTTTTAGGATAATCCGTCTCCTTTAAGGCCTGAACCAATTGCAAGTGATACGGATGAAATTGATTGCATTTAATTATTCGGTGTACTGCAGACAGACTAATACCGGTTGCTCTTCAGACTACCCTTTGACTAATATGAGGATTTTCGTCAAACATTTCCAATACTCTAATTTCATTGTCAAGGCCTGTTGCTGTTCTTTCTCTTGACTTTTTCAGTGGTGGCCAATTTGTTCTTAAAGTTAATTCAAGTCTCTTGAAAATTGTGTCGACAGGAGCTCTTTTATTTGGAAAACGTTGTCTGTATAAACTGGCAGCAGCGGAAGCATTTTTCTTGCATTTACCATAAATCAAAATCATATCTGTTTTTTTCATCATTTGAATACATTTTAACTTTTAATAAATACAGTGACAGGAATCGTAGGGCATAGCCGTCATGGATTCCCAATTTATTTTTAAAATAATATACCATCATGTAAAATAACCACATTGGCTAAGAGAATGTATTTTGGGTTGTATTTTTAATTTCGACAGGGCCATTATCATTCGTGAAACATCCTGTAAATGTAAGCAGGCGTTAATTTGTTGTTCCTATTATTTCTTAGCGTCAGAGTAAAAATATCTCGATGCAAACTGCATTATGGCAGTTTCGTGCATTCGCGGCCGTTCCGCACAACAAAGCAATTAATTCCGATGCGGCCCGTCCGCCAAAACGGCAAATTAAAATTAATAAACCCATATAAATTCAAGAAACCAGATGAGCCTTAAAGTTTTTTCGTCCCCCGGCCAGCTCGTTCGAAACGTAATTAAAACGGCGGAATTTCGGGCCGGACGGTCTTTTTTCGTTTTTCGAATTCCTCCGTTTATGATTTATTTTGTCTGCGATTTTCAGTCGTTTTTTGAATTTTTAAACTCGTTCCTCGTAAAAATGTAGGACCATAAACACCGAAAACAGAACGGCGCGCCGGACGTTGGCCGGACAGAGACGGAGAGGGCGGGATTCCGTCCTCTTTTTGTGCTAGGACTCGACCGATTTCGCGTCTTCTTCTCCTCGACCATTATTAATGTTTGCCGTGGACCGTATTCGTCGAGAATCTTGGAATATTAATAACGACCGCGGATCTCGTGATTTACCAAGAAGTTTCGTGGAATTCTCACTGCATCACTGCATAATTATGATCAATAATTTTCAATTTTTGTGTAATTGTAACAGTTATGACAGAATTTTAGACTACATTTTCTCTAACGTAACATACTGCGATGTAGACAAATCGTTTTCTCCGCTGGTTCCTGAGAATGCTCATCCTACTTTGAATATTGATGTGTAGTGCATACCAACAGCAAGTCCCAAATTTAGGTTGGATGAATCATTCGCTTTTAATTTCAAGAAAGCAAATTTTCTGTTGCTATATAGCTAGCTCCCTTCTTGATATTATTTATAATTTATTTATCTTGGTGATATTAAAGATGCTAATCTAGCTTGTGATGCATTTTATGATATATTAAATAGAGTATTTGAGATGTCGTTCCCAGGTACACTTCATCTCGATCACATGGTTTTCTTTTGTGATTATCAACTTTATCCATAATAAATCCAAGATATGAGGGTGAATTCTTTCAGCGTCCATTATATAAGATAATATTTTCTCGGAAAGATCGCTATCTCTTGAAAACACTGACAAAAAGTTATAAGTCTGACGTTTCGATTACACCTGTAATCTTTGTCAAAGACGAAGAACCTAAAAATTTGCCTGACACATGTTCAAACAAAATTTTTAAAGTAAATAAACAAATCACAAAGGAAGCGAGATGTCATAGAAACAACGTGCCAACCTGATAAAAAAGAACCTGAAGACGAAAGAGGAACTACCTACCTGCTAGATATACACGAATTACTTGATAAAAGATAACTACAAAATAGCCTCCCAAATGTCACCTAACTCATAATTTCCACAATCCCTATTAAAATTATTAGTATTCCTACAAATTTCTATAGCTTCTTTTATTAGACGTTTGTGATAATATTTTTCTCTATGTAAAATTTTTGTTTTATCAAAGTCAATCATGTGTTCAGTTAAATATGAGTGTTCAGCTACGGAAGATTTATCTATCTGTTGCAGTATGTGTCCTTTCAAACGCGTACTTACTGTTCTTTTAGTTTGACCTATGTAACACTTCACACAAGAACAAGTAATTTTGTAAACACCTTCACTCTCTAAATGTACTTTATCTTTCGTGGAACATAAAATTTTATCAAAATTATTATATGTACTATCAACATCTACAATATCGTGTTTTCTAAGCATCCCCTTTAATTTTTCTGAAAGGCCTTGTATATAAGGCAAACTCAACTTCAATTTACTTTGACCTGGCTAAGAATTTATTTGATTTTGACGAGCACTTTTATTAAAAACTGACTAAATATTCTTAATGATATAACCATTTCTCACTAGCGCTAGTTAGTGTCAGGCAAATTTTGATTAAAATTACAGGTGTAATCGAAACGACAGCGATCTGTCCGAGGAAATATTATCATAAATCCAAGATATTTAAACAATATAAGAGATTAAGATCTCAATGATATTACCTTGTGTTACCTTATAGTGTTGAAACCACAATTTCTACAGATCCAAGTAAACTAGAGTCTGTTATTCAGTGTAAAAGGGTAGCAGTAGAATTCCTGGCGTTATGGCAAATAATAATATGGATCTATCCAACCCACAAGATATTGTAAATGCCTTTGCTAGTTTTTTTCAGTAATGTATATATTGATTCTGACTCAAATGTTAACATTAAGTGCAAATGCTACTCCACTTCCGTTCGTTTGGACTGCATCTCTAAGGGTGGGATTTGTAACGCTGTGAAACGATCAAAAAATTCTTTGACTGCCTTCTTTTAAAAGATTGTGCTAATGTATTTGCTGTTCCACGGTTTCATTTATTTAACCTCGTTCTACGTTCGTCGATCTTGGTTTGGCTGTTGATCATCCTCTTTGGTAGGCCCTTTTTACTCGTATATGTTGCGTTGTGCGTTATTCGAACTACATTTCTAATCTCTTTCTTTTCTACTTCCGGAGTCCCGCAGGGTTTGAATCTAGGCCCTCTTCTGTTTCTTATGTACATTAACGATCTCCTGGCTTACTTAAAGGTCTGAACCTCATGTTTGCAGATGATCTTAAACTATCCAATTCCATAACTTTTTCAAAATAATCTTAATTATCTGTCTTAATAAAGCTTAGTGTTTCCAGAAAACTCAATATAGTTAACTATCAATATTAATCAGAGACCTCGTTTTGGTCGCAAGATTATTTCTACTTTTATCGAAATTTTTTTGTATGACAGCATTTCAAACTGACGTTTTATGAGTTGTTCGCCGTGCTTTTTTACAAGTATGTAGATATACAGTCGTATTTGTAGAACATGTCATTAAAAGTAAAACAACTTTGATATGTTCATATTTAGATAATATTTAATAATTTATTTTTTTATGTTCCTGATAGGAGGTAACTCATTCATAGGGATATAATAAAAGAATTGTACATATCAAATGAGAGATGAGCTTTACTTGTCATTGTTCTGGAAATCTGCGGATTTCTTCAAGCTATATTTGTATTGGCATTCAGTTGATATAATAGATTGAATTGGAACTCGTGGGTTCATCATTTATCGTTCGCTTGTTTAAAATTAAATATTTCGAAGATTTTAAAATGCTAGTGACATCTACCTGGAACTGACTTGTGGCATCTGAATTAAATTTAGAAAAAGTGTCGCTTTTGTTTATATATATTTGATATCATATCTGCACACGTGTATATCAGCTTGCTTTCAAGCTACCTAATTATTTATGTAAGGTATAGAGTACACTTATGTTGATAATGATAATGATAATATCATATCTTGCCTTACCTCACTTATTCTGGGGTAAACATTTTTTTTATGTATAGGTAATTGAAGATCCTACTTTCTACAACAAGTAAAATTCGTATCCCCATTCATTGTCATTTGTCTTTTTTTTTCGTCCAAATGACGTCAATATCACATTACGCTAATACAGCAAAAAATATCAATAGGTACTCAGAATAAGAGATAAGGGGAGATACTGAAACAAAGATATACGTTGACGGTGATTTTTCAGGAAGCCTAGTATTTCTAGGTATATACCGATAGTTATCTATCAATACTATGCATCTTCTGTATTCACAGAAAATATGCTTTTACAAAGCAAGTATGTTTGCTTAACTGAGTGGACTTTTTTGCCATCTTCCACCATTATTGGACATCGTATGCACTTTATAAAGATAAAATAATTTCCTTCATACTACTGAAATTGTCTGTCCATCTAAAAGTTTAAAAGTTAAAATTTCCCATTGAAGTGGAACAGAAACTGGCATTAAGCATAAATCTGTCAGTTTAAACATTACAGTGTAATCGAAACGTCAGGTTGCTAGCGTTTGTCAGTGGTTGAATAGTCTCTAATATGGTATTTTCCGTTTTCTATTATAGATGCTGATAGCATTCACTCTCGTATACAAATACAAATAATTTATTCTTACTTTGATAATATATTCGATTTTAATGTTACATGCTCAAGTTAAGTGGAATCTGTAAAAATTTAAAAACTAAATGATTTTTCTTTTGTATTCTACGCAAAATATTACCTATCCTGTATCTATATAATTATAGTGTAGGTAATATTTAGATTAAACATATATTTTGCCTGCATTATTTTACCAATTTTGATGTTACGAAATAAAATATAATGTTGAGCGCTCGACATGTGTGCGAATGAATAAATATTTGGATTGATGGGCTACGTAATTTATAGTTAATTTGAGGAGTACTGTTTTAAACGAAAATCAATACTAGTTTAGAAAAGACTATTGATGTTTCTGTTCCCATTTGGAAAGTTACAGTATACATTCCCTATTGTTTTGCTTAACAAAAAACCAAAGGTTCCTTTTATCAGATTTAATCTTTTCTTGTCTAGGATCAATATACTGCATGCTGCACGTAATCTTTGCCTATCCATTATTTCACAAATTTCCTTAGCTCTCAAGTTTTTGTGAAATAATGGCGCTTTTTAATGGCAAGTATTTACAGCCGCCATATTTGACCCATGACACTTGCTCGAGAGAGATACCAACAATACAGCGGCGCTCAATAATTATTATTGCCCCGCTATGTTTGGAAATAGGTATTCTTATTAGAAAGTTGGTAATCTCAAAAGTAGTAGTTACTTTCGCACACACTATTAAGTATATTTACTTGAAAAATAGATTAAGGTCTAGTTGATAAGGATTTATTTATCTCTAAATATTCAGTAGCCTTAAAGTGATCTTTTTAAATAGGATGGTCCTCTGTTCTCTTCTAATCGTCATCTCGGCTATATTTTCTCTCTCTCTCTCTCACACACTTTCACAAAAATCATTATATAAGGTAAGCGCATTTTATTTAAATAAATAATTTCTTTTAAATAATAAGAGACAATCAACACATCTATTCATTTCGGGTCAAACATGGCGGCTGCAAATACTCGCCTTGTACCAGTCCAAATTTTATACCTACATTAGTTTTATTTTAAGAGATATTATTATAATAGATATTCTATTTCGATGCTGACTGAATGGTACTAAAGTGGCAATTGCAATTCTAATTCTAAAACGGTCGCTATTAAACCGACTCGGAAAAGCGGCTGCAACACAAAGTCCGGTCCTGCACCGCTGTTCTGCTTAATGCATATACATTGCGTAGCCCGACCGCGCGTTTTTCGCACGCTCCGTCTCTCTCCGTTCCCAAATTAAACGGCTTTTATTCGCTCCGAGTTATTGGGAGCGGACTTTTTTCTTTTTTCGGCCAGTTTTTAAAATATAATAAAAAAGCCCAGACGGTTTTAAAAGTAAAACCTTTAAAATTTGATGCCATTGTTTGGAGAGCGACGCTCCTTTTGTTCCGCGCGGGAATTCCGGCTGCGCAGACACGTACGGCAAATTTTCAAAATGCGTTCCGTACACTGTGACCGAATTAAGTATATAACGTTTTCGAATTCCATTTGTTCAGGTTTCAACTGCATTCACTTGAAAGAAGAAAATACCTCAAAGTTTTGCATCCACTTATTGTTTAAGTAATCCAAACATTTTTCATAGACTGCGAAACTGATTTTATTTCTCGAATTTATGTTATTCTCTAATTTTGAAAGTAGTTCTTCCACTGTAAGTGGTAGAAACTGTTGAGTTAATTTTCCTCTTAAATATGACTTAGTATTTTTCAAAGTCTCTGTTATTTCCAAGACAGAATTGTCTTGTCTTGTTAGTTTGGAAAATAATCACTAATGAGTACAGAAAAAGTAAATATATTTCACTAAGGTCATCTTCAAAAAAAATCGAAATTACTTGTGTCAGGCAAATATTGAGGTTCTTACAGGTGTAATCAAAGCGTCAGACTAATAACTTTTTGCCAGTGTTTTCAAGAGACAGCGATCTTTTCGAGAAAATATCTTATGGACGCTGACAGCATTCATCCTCGTATGGTGGTTAGGGTTTTTTCATTATAGTTTATTACAATAGAAAAGCACATAGCGCTTTTATTTTCTTTATAGCAAGAGGCGTGAACGGGGTTAACCGAGTGCCATACTGTTAGGATGGTCTTTTCGGCGAGAAACTTTAGATAAAATTGGTTGTTTCAAATTTATCTCCCGCCATCAGTATATAACCAGCCGCTCCCGAGTCCGAAACGTCTGGTTTTAATTTAAATCCCCATCTTGATAATACGTATAAATCGGACCAAAAACAGAATCTGGATTCTCAATTATGCTAATGCGTTTATGTTAATTAGGTTTGTTACATGTTTAGGGTGGATCTTCGGATGTTGGCAACAGTGCTGGTGACAATGACGGATCGTGCGGACCGCCGGCGGGCGCATTCAAATTTTGCTACTTTTTAGCCATTTAAACGTCATCATTTAATCAAGTGACATCGGCAGCTTGTTACCGCGGTAATTTCCGGGCCAAACTGCCTGGATAATGCGCTGGTTATTACAACTTCTGAACGGCCGTTTCGCGCCTGTTTTCGCTGTTGTTGCCAGCGATTCGAAACATTACGCGCGGGACGGGGAAAAAGTTTAAATTGATGAGCTGCCTGCTAGGTAATTTCGGGTTTTGCTCGTTTTAGAGCAACACGACGAACGGCGTAGGGACGTGTTCCACGGATGAGTTATGTTCTGCTTTAGTTTTTTGTATAAAGTGGACAGACCGACATTATTCGCAACTCAATCATCACGTGTTTAATCATTCCCAACAACTACGCCATAATGAGATTAATTTCAAATAGGTAATCTGCTGCACTTACGGGGTGTCATTTTTAAACTAAGTAATCACTATAACTCTTGAACTGAACGGGAACCCCAATGAATGACACACTTTTGGAGACTACACCATCCATCCCCGGGATATTACAGCAACCAACCTTAAATTTTTCAGTAGCAACCCCACTATTTGAGATAGTTCATTGAAATACTGATTGATTGAATTAGCATACGGTAGATATTTCTGCCGCTCGCGGATGTAACACCGATCAGCTACATACGTCTATGCTGGGTTGAAGGGGTGACACGCTTGTTGCTAGTAATGCATGTTACAGGAGTTTGGGGACTGGAGGGAGGGGGGGGGGGATTTTCAGGGCATCCAACTAGTGGAAGCTTTTTTATTAACCTTCGTGTTGGATGAGAGCTTAGTTCGGCTGCATTATCCTTGTTCTTCCTCGGACGAGTTACTGATTTTGCTATGATTCCCTTTTTAGTTTAGAAATAGCTATTTGTATCGTGGCGCTCCAATCTTGGGAAATTTCATTTTGTAGCCAAGCAGTAGTTATTATTTTATGTATTTCTTGTTTTATTGTTTTTGGTCCATATTTTATTAGTTCTTTTTTATCCCATCTAGGTCTATGCTTTACTATTTTTCAAGTTGTATATGACTCGGTCTAGTTCCTCTAATGTTAGTGGTTTGCTTATCGGTCTCCATTTTACTCTCGGTTCCTTGTTATTATCGTCTTCCAATTTTTGTATCCAGTGTTTCACTAGGATGTATTTGTTGAAATTCCTGTTGCTTACGAATACTCGAGGGTGTAGTTGAATTGCTCGCCTTTTGGCCTTTCGAAGAACTGGTATTTCCTGTTTTCGTGCTGCTTTTGGGCATATCTTACTTCTAGTTTTGCTAGTTTTATTCGTTGCAACTCATTATAATCGGTTTTCTTTATTCCCTTAATTACCTTTTTATAGTTGACAATCMCTTTCCTGTTAGGCGAGAGAGGGGAAGCTTTGAGATAGTTMGTTGAAATACTGCTAAAAAATACTGCCTGCTATCAAGAATAGCCAAGATTATTACCATCACAGAAGGTTTTTAAATAACCTTTCTGTAACAATAAAAGAAAGAATTGCCAAGATTACATCGTCTCTCGATTCTAAAGCAAAACTCTAAACATATTGCGTAAACGAGAAATTTCCACATTACTTACTTAAGTCGAGTATTTTATTTAAAAATTAGAAATGAATCATCTTCCGAAAAAAGTAAGTTACCCCACTCCAGCAAAATTGCGTGTGTAACAACAGTGTATAAAAAGGGTGATAAATTAAACTCGGATAATTATAGATAGTTTAACATCACTTGTTTCAAAAATATATCATCAGAGGTCAACTATTACTGTAGATTGAAAACTTCTTAAGCGACCGATCATTTTGTGTTAGAGTTAGGAAGAATAAATCAATTTTATCCGTACAATCGGAAGTATTAACGACTACAGTCACGTTACCTTTATCGTCAGAGAGGATTGTCATCTCTCAATTGGATTTGAGACTAAAATTTCAATTCTAACTGCTTAATGCTTCAAAATTCATTTGAGGATACATCTGTAATGTTGGCTCTTTCAAATTTTACCACTGTATTTGAAATTTCCGTTCCATCAGCTTAAGTAAGTTCAAAAACAGAACATCAAATTACGACCCTGGAAACTTTGTTTGGAAATTACACTAACATCTGTTTACCGCGACGTTGAATTCTGCTGTTCATCCGTTGTAAACGAACCGAACGAAATTTCATTCCGTATAAGTTCCAACCCGCATGTAGCCAATAAAACAACGAACCGCTTTCGTGAACAATATCAATAGACATTCTCATGTTCTACATACATCAAAAATCCGCCTTGATCGCCGTGGGCCACGCGAGAACAGTTAACTGGATCTTACTTGAACCCGATTTGATGTTGGGTTGTTGATTTGTTCGGCATTTTTTTCTGTCTCCCGTTCTATGCTGAATAACGCTTCGTACAGTTAGTAGTGCAAATGACGCGTAATTAGAGGTCTTTGTCTATCGGCCGTCTATTTTTGAGGAGCTGTCAACCGAAAACGCGCGGAGAAACTTTTTGATAGCCCGCTGAGCTTTGTTATTATCCGGTGCGATTCCGAACGAACGGTGGTCATCAAATAAACGTTAGCATCAAGTGATAATAATAATGATCGGCGATGAACTACTGGAGATAGTATAGGATAAATTCAAACTCACCAGTGTGGGAAAAATTAGGCTTAAGAAGACAAGATGAACGTTTTTGCTATTATGTTTATAGTAAAGAGACTATATACGTAACAGAATCGTGCTTTCGAATTTTGACGTCTAATATATATTTTTTGAATCCAAGTAATTAGACTTTTCTGTATATTTTCTGTAATTTCCTAGAACAAACAAAATGGAAACTTATACTTACAATTTGAGGCAATGTCTAAATGATCAACAGATGCAACAGCAAAAGAGTATAAATGAATGACGTCAAAAAAATAAAATAATTTGTTTTTCGTGTCATTACATGTAATAACAAATAGATGTAGATATTATTGTTGTTGAGTGTCCGATTTTTTATTTATGGTGTTGCTAATTTTATGCATACGGTACCTACATATCTAATATATACCTTTATTATTGTTACTTTCTGTATCATCCCAATCAATTGAGTGGTTATTGTTAAATATATGTGTGGCTAACACATATCGATATCTTTTCTTTGTAATGGCCCTTTTATGAAATGATACTCTGCTTTTTTACCCACTGAGATGTTTGACAGTTTCTCGAGCAAATCACAAAATTGGTTCACTTCTTCACGTTTATCCCTTTTGCTCGCGTAGCAGAAAGCTCTTCGGTTTTTTATGGTAAGGTCTGGATGTCGCTCAAAAAATTAATAAATATTCTAGCCAAATTACTAAGTTGGCCTTTTTTGAATAACTTTGCTTTCACAGATGCCTTTTGCCGAATACACGTTGGAAAAGGGGCGAAACCTGCTTTCTGCTTTTTTATCAATATGGTTTACCAACCACTCATCATTTTGCTGTTTTAAAATTGCTGGTTTGCCCAATGTTACTTTCTTCAAATTTGATGTTTTCAGTCAGATAAAATTCTAATGTACCTTCCAGATGTTATGGGTTTTTGATTCCAGTTTAGTTTAATATAATAATGGTAATGATATAATATGATCATTTCATCATCATGATTTGGCAATAGTAAAATAAGGTCATCAACATATTTGTTAATAAAATTACATTAAAAGTAAGCGTGGACAAACAATTATCCAAGAGATTATCCATTACATACTGGGCCAATATTGGACTACCCCATAATACAGCCAAAAACAAAATAGTTATTATCAAAAATGAATGTTAAAAAGGCAGTTCCAACAAACATGTACAGAAATGTACTGAACTCGAGATGGTATTTTTGAACACCTCTTAAGAGAAGAATTGTGATCTTGTTTCATTTAACTACATGATGGTGCGTAAAATAGAGTTTAGAAAGTGAACATATTTTTTTGTTGTAAATTTAAAGCTTTAAGCGTTGATTCTTGTTGAATTGACTTGGCATTAACTAATTATATCTTCTTTTGCTAGAAAAAACACGAAAGTTTTTGAACTTTTTATCAGGAAACCATTCACTGGTTGGCTTTGGAACTTGAATCGTTATTATCTATCTCAAAAATAGTAAAATTTTAAACATTGTTCATGTGAGCAGCTTTTTTCTTTTTTAATGCCTAATCTCTAATATCCATCATTACAATAAGGCTGTTAGTTAACAAAGGCGGTTTTTGCTTATTAATTTTGACTTCTTTTACGGAATCCAAGATGTCTACATATACAGTATTCAATAATAAAATTGCTTACTAGTATCCAAATTATCTTCCGATTAATCATTAACTTGAGCGAACGATAGCATCGCGCTTCCTCATTTGCAACCTGACGATATATCCAAGCGATCCAGTATGAAGTAGGTACAACTATTACGGAACAAAAACAGACGTCTGTTGTAGGCATTTTTCATCGAGCACCCATTAAAATAGCTTTCATTCCAACAAGTAGAACCCGGGTCAGCGATGGCACCCGACTAACATTTATTACGACAATGAATTGGAAAAATTTCGTACACACACTTGGAAAGGCGTGAAAAAAATTCTCGCTGCATACCTCACCAAATTAACAGTCGAATGTACGTGTGATGTACGCCCAGTGGCGCGGGAAGCGACAGGTAAACAGTTGAACAGCGAGATGAAGAATAATTTAAAAAAGTAATCCCCCTGGATTTGTTATATCGCAGTATCTGATTTTGATAAGAGGTGAAAAAATATAACCTGATTTACCCTTAAAGAAGCAACTAGACAATTCACGAGTACTTATCAATCGCTTGAGTCAAAATTGACATGCCATGCCGCAACCACCAGCAAATGTCATTATTTGAATTTAAAATGGGCTAGTGCATGAAATGTATGGAATAACATTCGTTTCTGGAAATATGAAAATTGTCCTTAACAAAAGTTTTTCACCTGTTTGCAAATTTTGACGTTTGTTGTTTTAGTAACGACAACCCTAAAGCTTTTGTATTTCAGATTAATATTCTACCCTTATCTGATTGACATAAATTTTAACTTGTTCTTTCATTTTTTTTAATTTTAATCAAAATCAGATTTCATATTGTTCAAACATAAAATAAGTTACTAGTGACGTATGCCATGGTTATGGAGTTGGATGCTATAACTGTAGTTTCGCTTTTATTTAAGCTCATGAAACAAGAATACCGACTGAATAACAAATACATACGTTGATTTTCTTACGTGTTCTACATACATGGGAATGCCAAGCAGGTGTTGTTTCTTTACTGTACTATTTTCACTATTTATAATTTAGACTCTCTGTCTAAATAATGTTGTTTTCAACGAACAGTGGTACATAAATCTTAATATACAGGTATACGAATATTCTAATACGACCTTTCTTTCTGTTAATAAAATTTTGCCTGGCAGACTCATTATTTTGAAGCATCCAAAATCGTTAGCCCATACTAAAGCCACTCAGTTTTCCCAAATAATTACTTAAACTGCCAATTTAAGTGGTAGCATATGTAATGTTTGGAAAATAATAAATGTTAATATATAAATGCAACTTTATTATCAAGTTAGAACAGAAAAATGAGAAAATCCTCAAATCTAAACAAATTTCTCTTCGCTCCAAACTGATCAAATTTCAATTAGATGGCAGATTGTAGAAGTAACCTAATCTTTCTTAATGCTTGAGCCAATACCTACAATAATGTTCCCTTTTTTATTTTTTTAATCTATTAACAACCTAACTTTAAAAATTTTGCAAATTGGCTCTCTAAGTGAATGTTATCTACAGACAAGACATTAAAATGTAAATTTAGACATTTCTTTACTATAAAGGAAATCCAGGAAATTATAATTTTTATTAACAAAAAATTTCGACTGAAAGCATGCTTTTATAGTATTATTTTAAGCAATCATTTTTCCAAGAACTTATTCTTCGTTACTATAATGTTTAAGATAAACAAACGTATACTACAGGCGTAGTCTAAAATTAAATTTGTATAAATAGAAATGTGTTTATTTGCTCAATCCTCTTGAAAGCACCGACCTTCAGAATAGAGCTCGTTCAAATGTGCTTTGTCTCTGATATATTTCATAAATGCGAATCGCCCTAAAGAAACAAACTAATTTTTTTTTTCTTTTTCAGGTAAGTTGCCTGTTTCCTGACATTAACCAAGACAACAGCAGTAGAGACAAGTACGTTATAGGTAAGACGTTACACCATCATATCTTGTATATTATTCAGATTTATTCAGATTAGTTTAATGCCGTGTTTTATTGAAAACGACCAATTATTATCAAAAGCTTTTTATGAAATCAGTTCAAATTTCAACTGGTTTAATCTTCAAAATGATTCCAATCAAGCTCCACGTCTAGACCTTGCTGGACTCTTGGCAGGTCCTCTCCATTTCAAGTAATTGGCCTACAGGAGAAGCAGGAGCAGATAAAATACCCCGTCTTGCTGAGAAACTAGTTAATTTTCATTCAATTCCTCCAAGCTATCAATTATGTGGGGATATATTAGTGGGTACTTCCTGCAACAATTGAGGATTAAATTCGAGCCGTTTAAACATTTAAAGGAATTAAAAAAATCTGTTTTAAAGTAATTTAGCGTTTCCTGAAAAGTTTTTCCATCAAATTATAGTCGATTTTTCTTCCCATTTTCGAGCGGCGCTTTGAAAGAACCTTCCCATAGAAGATAATAAGAGAGTCTCATCTTCATTGAAACGCGCGCTATATAAATATCGATCTTTACTATCTCATACTTTTTGTTAGTAGTATGGAATCATTTTCTTTTTCAGCGGAATATCTAAATCTTCCGCAAGCCACTGAGTACATTCCGTGATGAACACAAATGATAGAAGGCTTATTAACCGTTGTATACTTACTGTCGCCGCGGGTTTATGATAAATGGTACCACAGACGGCCCGAGAGGTAGTCCTATAAAAAAATGATTTATCAAAATTCACTCGGCTGCGGTAGCGATTCGGACACTGGGGAGATAGGAAAGCTTTCTACTAGAACAACCGCTGGTTGCGTTGTTGTCGGTTTGGTGCTTATTTCTGTCTGAAATTAACTTGTCAGTATTATCTGTACACATTATGTATAGTTTTCAAAATTTCGACATGAGATTTGAAAGGATGTAAGCTGCAGCTTGTGATACCTGTTGGCCTTACAAATAAATAAAAAAGTTTAAGACATACGAGGGTGAATGCTTTCAGCGTCCATAATATAAGATAATATTTGCTCGGAAGGATCGCTGTCTCTTGAAAACACTGACAAAAAATTATAAGCCTGACGTTTCGATTACACCTTTAATCTCTGTCAAAGACGAAGAACCTCAAAATTTGCCTGACACAAGTTCAAATAAAATTTTGAAAGTAAATAAGCAAATCACCAAGGAAGCGAGACGTCATAGAAACAACATGCCAACCTGATTGAAAAGAACCTAACGACGAAAAAGGAACTACCTACCACTAGATATACACGAACTACTTCATAAAAGATAACTACAAAATTGCCTTCCAAACGTCACCTAACTCATAATTTCCACAATTCCTATTAAAATTATTAGTATTCCTACAAATTTCTATAGCTTCTTTTATTAGACGTTTGTGATAATATTTTTCTCTATGTAATTTTTTTTAATAGGGATTGTGGAAATTATGAGTTAGGTGACATTTGGAGGGCTATTTTATGAAGTAGTTCGTGTATATCTAGTGGTAGGTAGTTCCTTTTTCGTAGTTAGGTTTTTTATCAGGTTGGCACGTTGTTTCTATGTTTGACAAAGATTACAAGTATAATCGAAACTTCAGACTAATAACTTTTTGTCAATGTTTTTAAGAGACAGCAATCTTTCCGAGAAAATATTATCTTATATTATGGACGCTGAAAGCATTTCAAAAATTATCAACTGCTACCGTTATTAAAAAAAAACAATCTCAGCAACGCAGCAAACTGAAATAAGATTTAAGTGAAAAGTCGACAAGAACGGTAAATTTTGCTCGTTCCTTTAAAAACAAATTATACCCCACACTATATTGTGACGTCTCGCTTCCTTCGTGATTTGTTTATTTACTTTCAAAATTTTGTTTAAACTTGTGTCAGGCAAATTTTGAGATTCTTCGTCTTTGACAAAGATTACAGGTATAATCGAAACGTCAGACTTACAATTTTTTTGTCAGTGTTTTCAAGAGACAGCAGTCTTTCCGAGAATATATTATCTTAAGTTTAAGACATTTTAAAAACTAGTGTTCACAGTTGACATCGATTCTTCGTTTTTGAATCCTATAACCCAGTTCTTAGTGATAACGTATAATGGACATTGATAGCTTAATAAGGTTTATACAGTACCAGCAAAACCATTTTACCCTACGTGAAACGTCTGCAGAGAAAATCGATAGATTTGCTGCATAACATGGAATGATACTTGTTTTCATCAGTATTTGTAAATGCCCCTGACCACTTAGTAGCTTCTCCAAGTTCTTTAGCTGTGTCATACTTTTCTCAATCCATGCCATTTTTGTATGTATCCCATAAGAAACATAGTTTCTAAGTTAGTTAGAGTTTCTAAATTTTAATTAATCGGGTAGGTTCTTAAAATTGTTTCGTGAAAATTAATGGCGTCATTCTTAACTAAATATTTCAGTTTAAACATATGAACCGAATATGCTAGGTCCATTAACACTGCATCAAATCCATATTTTACTCGAGACTTCCTATCTCCATGAAGGTGGTTTTATTTTGTACAAAGATGTTTAATATGACAACTAAAAATGCCAGAATTAGCCAATTAGCAATATTATATTGCTTACTTTGAAAACTGCATGATTTCATCAAAGAAAAGATGGTGGAAATTTCTGACAAGATGCGATGTTTCGCCACGATAACACTCATGCTATATAGTTAATAAATAATTAATTCATGCTTTGGCGGCAACTGCTCATACTGAAAACAATCGTTTATTGACTCCAGTGTTGGCCTCTATTTGATCCTTGAGCTATAGAACATCTTCAAAGGACCCACTTTCGACAGGACAAGGCAAAACATATTTTTCCTTGCAATTGCAACTTTTTGATTATAACAAGTACTTCCAATCGAGTCGAAATGTTAATATTTTTACTGATCTTTGTAATCCTACCGTTATACGGAAATTATCCAAGTCTGTCAAAATTAATACTTATTAGAAGAAAATCGAACAAAATCCCTTGTCGAATTGATAGAGTTGGTGGAATACAATAATAGTTTTTGGATCTAAGGTTTATTATGCCATCCATTAAGAACTGCTGGACTAAGATTACTAATTTCTGGGAGTTTTAAATCGCAACAGATGTGATAATTAAAAAAATATATACAATTGTAACTAAATCATCTTGAAAATGTTTTCGAAAACTGTTGAAGATTACTTTTCAGTTACAAATTAAATGTAAATTTATTTTAATGAATGGAAACAAAATAACGTAATTAGGTGGGGATACTCATATGCTTGACATTCTAAAAGAACAGCATCAMTGAAAAACTAMTGAACATTTAAAGATATTGCGTACATTTTATCATCTTTCCATTGAGAGTAGTAATTATTAAGTGGCGCCGTTTTTTTTAATTATCTCTAAAGGGTCTTTTTTCACTCTTCAAGATTTCGGCTTTAATTACTAAAACCTATATATATATGGCCATATGGCAAATCTATGATATCTCACGTAGTCTTATTCATTGGTACAGTAGCAACAAGACCCTGTAAAATGTAGGTATATTAGAACATTTATTCTTATATGACTACAAAATACGAAATACTGTAGCATAAATATTAATTTACAACTATAACATAAGTTAATAACTTGCATAATAATAACAAAATATTAACATTTATTAGGGTGTAGTTAGACAGATCTGTAAAAGTACTGAAACATCGTTACGTGTAACAGTACTGCCGCTTGTTGCAAATATCAACTGCAAAAGAAGTATGTAGAGTAAGATAAATGTTACAATTGCAAAAAAAATTGAAATAGCAAGAAAGGTAAGAAGTTGCAACTTAACAAACGTCCAAGAAACGCTTTCATCCAGTTCAAGTGGCAACACGGCACCCTCTTCGAAATTTTTCTAACGGGATGGACCCCGGCGGTTTCATTTGTTTCACTACCGTGACAGCGTTTTTGGATTTTATGAAAATTTCTATACGCCCGACCATTAATTATAGTTAGACGAGAGTGTCTTCTTGTTTCGGATGCGTGGGTCATTAATCAAAATCCCCGAGGAGGAGTGTATCTGTTTTGGTAGGAGAGCAAAAAACCAATTAAAATATTTCATATGAAATTATCGCCGGAATATGGCTGTTGTAATCGCTGTACGTACGAGGACATCGGGGCTACCGCGGCTCGGGTTTGACACCTGCAAGTCGAGGGGACCCTAAATGAACATGTCTGTGTAATAGAACGCTGTACGACAAAAGATCATTGTGATGGGATCCTTTTGTTGGATTAGGTTCGCGAATCTGGTACCTAGATTTATTTACGAATAATATTATTTCTGTATGTAATAATTGTTTTAACGGGTATGTAGGCCAATATTTCGGTATGAAAAGTTTTTACTCGCCCTCTTTGGAAGTAGAACCCGAGACCTTCAGAACGGATCTCTGATGTGCTGACCATTTACACCACCGCGGCACTCCGGCAACACATGATTCTACAAATAGGCGTTAAAAACAACTATTATAATTATTTCTGTATGTTTGCATTTGTGAAATTACATTCTTGCAGACTTTAGCTATTCCATCCAGAAGGGACACAAACCTTTTTATTTATTTATTTGCTTCTAGGAGAAGAAGCGGTGGAAAAGAACATAAAAAACAAAAATCGGCCTACCGACAATTTAACCTCTTATAACTGCATTCAAGGACTGCTCAATTATTATAACAACACCCTTGGCTCATATTCTTAACTTGGCAATTCAAACAGTGCCCCACTTCAAAAATCTTTGAATCTATGAAATATACAAGGAATATATGTGTGAGCAACAACATGGATTTTTAACTGGTCGATCTACAGAATCTAATTTGGGTGCTCTGACGAATACAGCTGCTCGTGCTATCACTATCAATAATGGCAAACGATTATATGTAATAGACAAGGTCGCAACAAAGTATGGAACCAACAGGATATTTCAGGTTCAGTTCGACCGATTTTTCTGAAATTGTACATGGGCATATGGGTAATTAAAATGCATTTTCTGGAATTTTTCAACTTCGTCTCAGCCCTCATTGAAAAGGATATGTTTCCCGATTTCAAAAATGATTTCACACTTGTATAACACACACACTTGAGTTGAAAAAAGTGCAAATACAATAATTGAGCCTGACAAAGAACGAAAAGAACGAAAACAATTTTCGGTATCGCTAAGATGGAGAAAAAACCCAGGTATTACCATTTCTTCTTGACTGTGGTGATAATTTTCGTCTAATTTGAGCAATTCATTGCGAATCGGGTACCCTAAAAGTAACAAAGAAAAACAAAATTTAGTTCCGATATAGCAATAATGCAGCCTTGAGTAAAAGTTTTCTAATGTTCTTTGTAGCATATTTGGAAGTAAGTTCTCACTTTCTGCCCAGATTCGTCCTTTTAAATCTTCTGCATTATGTGGCCGACCAGCATAAATACGATTTTGCAGATACCCCCAAAGGAAAAAAATCAAGCGGCGTCAGATCAGGGGAACGTGCTGGGCATTTTATCGCTCCGCGCCTACCAATCCATCTGTTTGGAAATATCGCATTCAAATATCCACGAACGTTAACAGCAAAATGGGGCGGTGCACCATCTTGCTGAAACCATATCTATTCAGAAGGACGTGCAGCATTTTCACGATTAGGGAACAGGCGAATAAGTTCTGGTATAATATGTTCGCGCAAGAGCTGTAAATACTTGACCGCATTCAAATTTCCATCGATGAAAATATGTCCAATAATGTGCTCACCGACAATACAACACCAGACATTCACTTTCTGAGGGTGTTGTATGTGGACCTGTTCCATCCAATGTGGACTTATGTTCGACCAATATCTGCAATTATGTCTATTCACATTACCATTGAAGCAAAAGTCGCTTCATCAGAAAACATAATCCAATTTAAGATGTTTCTACCTTCATCTATCATGTTCATAGCAGTTTCGCAAAATTCTATCCTACACAAGAAATCTTGTAATAAGTGAATTTTGTGTGGATGAAACTTCTTCTGCTAATATGGTGAGTGAGAGCACTTTTGGGATTCTCTTGCACATCTAAAAGAACATTCGAGCTACTTTCCTCACTTGTAGCAACCTTTGGATGTCCTGGTTTTTGACGATTTTTATCACCGCCGGTTTCGTTAAAATGTTTTAATAACTTTAATCTTCATGAATTGCAATGTAAAGTGCAACTATACTTTGGAATAACTTCGCCTTCTATCTCTATAACCAATCATCATCCAAATGCGATTGCAAATAACAAAGTGAATGAAAATTATCACCAGCCAGGAGGAAAATAGAGACACCTGGAGTTTTTGTTCGTACTTAGCGATAACGAATATGGTTTTTATCCATGTTATCACACTTTTCTCAACTTAGAAGCAAAAAATTGTATAAATCGGTCGAACAGCACCTGAAATATTCTGCTGGCTCCATACTTTGTAGCGACCCTGTGTATCTCAAGAGTGGGTGCTTTTCCCTAACGGTGTAACGGTTCTTCGTGGTTTTCAGACTTCGCCCTCTGGCTTCAAACCAAACCTCCATCAAAAATCATGCACATCACTCCCTTATTACACGTATAATCTGCAAATATTCCATAAAAATCATTCTCCAATTTCCATGCTAACCCACCCACATCAACCCAGCGCGTTTGTCAATTTGGTCTCATCAACCCTTGATGGAGATACAGCTAAAGGGTCGACCACCACAGAGTTAATCATCAAGAAATCACCAAGAACCTGGAAAGCTCTCTCCCCTCCCCATCGCCGTCCCCACCCCGCCTCCTAGTAACGTAAACACGTCCTCTATTATGAATGAATCTGTCTCCGCGCCGGTAGTACAGCCTCCCTTACTCCGCCTATCGCTCCGTCGGTTTTTCCTACGAAAACCGCTCTCGGATTTCGCCCGGAATGTACCTATTCACGCGGCGGGCCAATATGATTCCAGCGTTCGTCTGAATTTTCGGACGGCGGTGGGGGCTCAAGCCGGCCGTAGAGGGGCTCCCGATCAAAATAATCCGGCAGTCAGTCCCCGACCGTCGACTGTGTTGCGTTTGGGGTGGCTACCCTGCTATTTCAGACTTTTCAGTTTTTGAGTTTCGAAGGAAAAAGTGATTTTCGTTTTGGTGACTTTTTCGTGGTTTGGTGGCGTCTGCTCTGGATTTTTGTGAAGTGCAACCCTTTATGATTGTTGAAGTGACAGTAACTGTGTTGGCTCGATCGAGAATTGTGAATTTATGATGATCCAATGAGGTATTTAATTTTTTTTTAATCACTGATTCATGATAAGATCATAAGTTTCTGGGTAGAATAAGTCTTGAAGAAGTGAAAAATCTAGTGAGCACTTCATTTACTTACCCCAAATCTAGTCTTGAAGTCTTTCTTCTAGGGAGGATATTGTCCCTCTCCACACTGATCATGCAGTGCTATATGCTATATGCTGACTTGAGTAAAGTTTTTTTCTCAAATGACAGTAAAAACTAGACCATGTCTAGTGAAGACCATGGGGTCTCATCAAAATTTTGAAAAATTTTGTGGCATTGCTAATACATTTCTCTTGACGTGGATCCAGAATTTGTTCACAAACATTTGAGAAGCTTCCGTATTAATGGAATTCAGACAATTCATCTGATAATCTCTCTCACGCTCCTGATCTGACCAATGATGCAAATTCAAATGTATGACGTACCTCCCGTAAGGTATCATCTAATGGACTTCCCCAATTTATTAACACACTCTGTTAAATTTCGAGTTTATAATAACTCCCTTAAACATATTTGACTATAATTAATTTGAGGAGGAAAGTACCTTTTTTCCTCACTCTCAAAATTCAACATTGAACAGGTTTTTGTTAGTCAGAAAGCGCTGAAGTTCATTTGTCCTACCTTGCCAAAATGTATAAAGTATGGTGCAAAAATCGTAGTTTCTTCGTTCAAAATGATTACACAATGGGAATAGTATCATAACTCAAGATACAAACAGCCAAAATACTAAGTAAATAAGAAGGGTTCAGACGTAATATGAACTAAACATTTAAGAAATGAGCAATTTTTTGGAAACTTGCTCGAAATTACAGCAAATCAACAGTAGGTATGCCCCCCCCCCGATTGGGTTTACAAGCAGAAAAAAATTCGATGCTTCAGCATTATTAAGCAGGTTATCCTAGGCAAAATTTGCTTTGAACGTCTTCACAGATACAGATTGCAGTCCATTAGTTAAGTCTTTGTAATTATTAAGTACTTTGGCCAAATACTGACCACTTTTTAAAATTCTGAAATGTGGATTAACATCAGTCTTAGAGGCAACTGTTTCGTTGGTATGGTCTCATCAGAAAACTTTATTCTACGACAAAAGCTTTTGCTCTGGATAGTTGATCTCTCATCCACACACATAATGTATGATAGTTATGAACCTATCTTTACATTGAGCCTGGTTTCAAAAAAAAATTTACCTCCTGTAAACTTAGTCTGTGGACTGTATCTATAATTACAAATAATGGAGTAATAGGCAAGAATGAATAGTTAATTATGTACGTACATTTGCAAAGTGCGTTAAAAGAAAGCTTCAATTTTTATGCGAACTTCTTGTTCTACTAGGGCTTTGTATAAATTATTGCTTTAAACGTCTAAGCTCTCTAGCAAAGCTAGACTTGCTCGTGAAAAAAAGATCTTGGCTATTTAATTTTTCGTAAAATAAATATTATTTTAAATAAGTACATTAATTGAATTGAAAATTAATATTTAAACTTTAATTTAATAGCTTATGTAGTAGCGTTTGACGAAAAAAATTAAAACTAGTGCTTAGAGCTGTTTAACACAGACACAATAATAGTTCTTGGTGAAATTCAATCGCAGCAACGGACTTCCAAGCAAGAAACGGGAGAAAAGGAACAACTTAAAGAACCAGATTGCTCATACGATGTTTATGCATTACATATCACACGCAGTTTACGCTTATGATACGTAGGTTTTTAAGGGTTTCCCAGACATTGTAACAGACACCTGGCATTTTTTTATTCATCGTTGGGAGTAGTTACCTGCTTTTTTATTACCCATATCGCTGACGTTTATTGTATTCTTCGAATATGTGAACCATGCTATAGATATCTTGTAGTAGGCATACTTATATTACCTGATAATTAGTCTTTCGTTCAGTGTTAAAATTTGGAACATCTAATCATGTTTTTTGATAGTAATTGCTCCTGGTAGATTTTGCAATAACATGGGTGCAGATGCCGTACCATCTCAGGAAAAAAGGCAAGGGTTATGTGTATTGTACCACCTAGGGTTAATCGAAGCAAAAAATACACCTGGCGTAACGGCTAATACATCAGTTTGCTTGGGAATCTCGTACTTTAGGTCACACGTTGTAATTCAATCTCTTAATATTGGTAACACAATCTTCATGGTCAAAATTACGACCTTGATGACCTCGCTTGTCTTTTGCCATTGTTTTGGGTCGCTAAACATGAACGTTCGTCAATTTGACTTGATTGTTTGAGTAGGATATTTCCCACCGTTTATATTTGTCTAAATACATTCAATTTAAATTTACATTTTTGCATATTATGAGATCTAAATTCAATTTAGAACTTTAAGAATTGCACTTTTATGTACCTTTTGTTATTTTAATTGCTCCCACTAATAACTAAATGTTCGTGAAAAACTAATTTATTTAACTGCCAATAATACATTTTTAGATAAAGATATAAATGTAAAGGAATGTGTTTTCTTAGAATACATTCATAAGATGCGATATTCATAATCTATTTTTCATATTGTTTTTTGTACTCTAAAGCTAAAACATTATATTTCCCGATAGAGATAATAATCTCCGAAAGCTTTTCAAACATAAACCCATTGTATTTATATAATATTTATGCATTACCGGTCAATAATTCTACAATTCTTTGAAACTATGTAAATTTTTGCCAAGGTTTCGGCATAATCACTAATAGAGACTTCATCGTACCGCATATGGATATTCCCATTATACAGCCTACCTACAAATCCATATTTATTCGGAGTCGCAACAAAAGACAATCGAACTGCGTAATAGAGTTACCAAACCATCCCGTAGAGCGAGCGTTTTCTGTGCAAATTGCGCAAATCGTCGATTACCTGCCAAAATATGCGAGGCATGCTATTTCACATCGATCGATTTCTTTATTATTCATCCACATAAACATTTCGCACGTATACGCAATTGAAGGCTTTTAAAATACGCTTAGGTGGCCTAAAATATCGCGTTTGCTCCATAAAAAAGAGCTCACCGCCGCGGTTTTGTCACCGTTAAAAATTGGCCGTGGAATTTTTTCACCGACGCGGTATAAATGTAGATATTAGCTCTATTAATTAATTATTTTGTCTTGCTGACGTTTACAGTTAAATAAACTCGCATACAGATGTTGGTCGTTGATTCTGTCAAGCGGCTGTTCATTATAAGAAGTGTATAATTTTTTTAGTTTAATTATTGGGATATTTACTAAACGATGTCCAAATTTTCCTTGTATAATTGAAAACTGAATAATTTTACCGAAAATCGTTAATTATTGCAGTTTCAGAAATCAGAAACGATCTTGAATGTTTCGACTTATTCATTTTTGCTTTCAGTTAAATCCAATTCTAAGGAATAGTAAAAAGAAGTAAATATGGCATTAGGCGACATATTTAATGATTATATTGTCATACTCTGTTATACTGTTATACTCTTCTAATCTTGCATTGTTCTTTGCTTGAAGAATTGATTGATGTTCTTCTGTTTTAATTGAGTAATATATGTTGCTACATTTAGTCAAGTTTGCAACTTAAGGGTCGAATGACTTAATTTCTGCGTGGTTTCTTTTTAATAATCAAATAATTCCGAGACCAGACTTCATCTTTCGAGTTTTTTTTAAGACAATAGAAATAAAAATGAAAATTTACGAAAGATTTTAGCTTCACATATGGAAATAACAAATACACTTATAAGAGAGTACCATCGTTTAATTGATGAAAGCAATTGCAGATTTCCCCGCATAGATATCTGACTGTACCAGTAMATGCAGTTTTATCAGTAGGATATTATTGTCTACTTTACTTTAGCGTTGTATGGCAATTTTCAGTTACTTMTTCAAAAGATCTTTTTTGCCTCAGTTATCATTTATTTTTCCGCTCAGGTAATCTAGACAGTTTGCTCAAGGTGTCAACAAGGGATGAAAACAATTCATTTTGAAACTTCTTAATGTACCATATGCCCCTATAACATTAAGATGACAAGTTCCTGGTTTTACTACCTACAAATTCATAAATGTTTAGGTTAATTTTTGCCGTTTTTAATAGTTTATCTGGTGTTTTTTTGCCCCTGTTTGTTAAGTATTCCCACCGAATCTCCTAAACGACCCTATCTATAAAACCTGACATTCTAAGATTGCTTCCGCAGTAGAGAATTGTGCAAAAACGAACCGTGACTGATCAGGTATACAGCGTAGCCCGTGGCATTACCACTACCAATCCAACGACGCTAAACGTCGTCTTAATTGATTTGATTGCTGTGATTGATTGAAAAACCGTTCCCAGAGATGTGCGCGTGTCAAAACACCACTCGCTGCCTTAATTAGGCGACGACAATTAGCGAAATTCTTAATTGGAATATGTCTGGATTAGTTTAGTTGACTGCGAAATTGGTCAAACGATAGCGAGTTAAAATGTTTGTAAAGACGAATTCTGATTATAAGAAACTGTTTTTTTTTTATTAATTTAGCTTCCGTAATAGTCATGCATGATTATTCTTAAACCACATTTAACATTCGCCAAGAACCACCCAATTCATTAGTAGGGATAACTCTCTGAATAAACTAAACGACATTTGTCACAATTTTTTGTTTACTGGGTAAATGTTAAATTTTATTTTGAGTTCAAGTAAAAGAACTGCAAATCTGCAAAGCCGACATCATCAATTCTTACTCAGCAACACGGCTTCTTTTCTCAACTTCCTGTCGAAGGAAATCTTACAGAATATTGCAACTTTATTTTAAATTCCAACATCAAATTCAAGTAGATTCTGTTTATACAGGTTTCAGCAAGGCCTTTGACAAAATTAATTCACAAACTGTCATAACAAAGCTTGGTTAAGGTAGCTGTCATCATATGTCAATGGCAGAACCCAAGTAATAACGATAAATGGTTTTAAATCATCGCCTTATGGTGTACCCCAGGATTTGGTTTTAGGGCATCTGCTGTTTTTAATTTATATTAATGATATTAAACATTTATGCTGATGACCTAAAAATCCTTGCCCAGTTGTCAGTTGTATAATTACTGTAAAATTAACAAACTTTATTAAACTCGCATAAGACGCAGTCTAAGAATGATACACCTGTAAGTTGCCCCCATCTATCGGTCATATTTGAACTTCTATCTAAAAAGGACTAAATACTACTTCACCACATGTTATCGCATACAAAAGCAAAAAGAATGGCAGCTTCACTATTACGTGATCCGTTTTCTATAAACCATCTGTACAACATGATTAGTGGAAGACATTTACACGAAACCCGTCACGAAACACCTCACAAATATAAACGCATTAAATATTCGAGCTCACATCGCCTTTAATTGCTTCGATCTCCACGGTTTACCGAAAATGGCCCGTCGAGACCGAATAGACGAGAGATGTGTCAAAACACTCGCAAGATGATTGCTCGGGAGCAATTAAGAAATAAAAACAGAAGTAAAAAACGGTCTTGTCTGGTTCGGACGAGCATGAAATTCAGAAGCGTGAGAGAAAAGCCGGTTGTATAAAATACGTAGAGCCGACCGCGGTATGACGGGCAAACGTTCGAGATATTCCGATGAATGTGCATTGGCTAAAACGACTTTTCAAAATTCAGTTAGTGGCCCACAAGACAGACATTTATGACTTTTTTTTCAAAAAGAAAGGGCGATTTTTGGGTTGTGCGAAATCAAGTAAATTTTACTGTGAACGAATAGTAAAGTAATAAACTGACAGTGATAGTAAATTGTAAATTTAAATTTATAGAATGGCCCTTCCAATTGTATAAAATCATTTAGATAATGCCTTCGTTTCTTTTATATTGGAGTCACTATGCTCTCATCAAGAGTGTTGATTTATTACACTAAATAAATAGAAATGTACAAAACCTCACTATTTGTAAATAAATTTAAGCGGTAGCAAAAAAATAAACCATTTTGTAAATATTAGCACAACTTTTATGCATTACTGTATAGAAAAAATTGTTTGATATTAGATACATAGGGGCAACCTTAATTCAATTGCTTAAAATAAGTATACCTACACTTTACGTAAGAGGTAATTTGTACCAATAAAGGTGTGCTAATAAAAACAGAAATCAGGTTTAAATCGCATTTCTAGTTCTACAGGATTTGTTTTTGTTCTGTTGCGCTATTTCGAATATTATGGAGTACACAAGCGTATAATTCCAATCAACAATTAGTTAAGGGTGTCTCTGTGATACTATTACCATGTATTTATATGTTAATTTCTGAACCTGGAAGACAAATCAACATACCTATATAATCATCGAACTTTGTTAGAACAAAATATAATAAAACCTTATTTAGATATCGACAGCGGTCGTAATGATTGACGAAAATTCGTCTAAATAGACAACTTCCAAATTGGGTATTAAACTTTTTTTGAAAATTACGTAAAATGAATCTTGAAGTACATATATATCATACACCATGTTAGAAAAAACAAAAAAATATTTGTAGGTAAAGAATTTCAGGTCTGAAATTCGAATTTTAGGCGTCACCGCCAAAACGCTTCCATCCAAGGTTATTCAACTTGTGACGTCAAGTGTCATGTAAACATTACCGAGGACCGTGCTGTTTAATGGTGTAGTATCATTATTGTATTGAAAAAGCCTTTGTGTGGTGTTTATGGAATGGACGGTGTAAGAGGTCGCACCAAAATATGATTTGTGTAGTTTTACAAGCATCTATTATGTATGGAAAACAAAACAAGTGTTGTTTTGTACATGGTTATAAAAGTACTTCAGTCAGTACGGCTAACAAATTTTTTGTAACCGTATGAAAAAGTTGTTTAAAGCTCCTTGACGTGATATGCCGACAAAATTTGTTTTTCTGTTGTGAAGATCATCTTAATTCTTACTGTAAGTTTTATTATCCTTTTTGGGGTTATAAGTGTTTACCATTCAGTTTCCATTTTGTTATAGCTTGAAGGGGATATGAAAAATTATATGCATTTTAAGTTGATAGAGGGAAATGTTATAATAAAGAACGACGTTGTTCCCCATATATTCGACTGTTAGCCAGACCGGAATGGCAACTTATATTTATTCTGACCTCTAAGATAAATGTCAAGTTTAGGGTACATTTTTATTCTTACATTTTTATGTTTACAAATAGTATGTTTCCAACAACTCACTGTGATCAAATTATCAATGCTAAGTTAATTTGATAAAAAGTTTACTTATATTATTGCTTTTACGTTCCTCATTTCCGCCGCGTGGAACCGCTCGTCGCTGTACACAAATTCCATAACAATGAACATGCCTTCACAAGTCATAACTTGTAAGTATTTCACTTTTTCTTGGCGTATTTTAATTCGCTTGTCACAAAATGAACGCAGCAACAAACTGATAAATTGACGGACTGAGGCTCACGCGTGACGCGCTGACCCCAGATGTAAACAAGCGGCCATTTACAAAACACCTGACGTCACGGCCAATATGTTCGAGTTTTGGCGGTCCCTTTATATATTCACATTTTTAATATTAAAAATACACACCTTACGATCCATTTTTTCGAATTTATAAGCTGTCACAACTGTTATGTGGATTAGATGCTACCTATTAATATGCAATTTAATAAAATATAAATACATGGCAAATACCCAATTGGACCACTAACAATATGCGTGTTGTCTACGGCCTGTTATCATCATGATGCGAAAGGAACAAAATAATTATGCATTTATGATTCTGCGCTTCCATCCCCTGTTAGAGGGTAAGGTATAGCAGATGAGTCATCGGAATTATTTAGGGAGATTCCCGCTCTAGGGCATGGTTTGAGTGGGTATAAATCAAACTTTAGGAAATTAATTTTCTATTTCAGCACGTACAGATGTGCCTATAGCACATTCCAAATAGCTTATCAAAATTATTGTACTTATGTGGCTGCATTTCATGTAAGAAAAGAACTTCATGATAATAATATGATAGTGAACGAGTTTATTTTCCGGTAGTCAACATAAGGATTCTTGGTAACATTTGATACACTTGCAGTGCTTACATCCATGAAAAAGAGTAATTTTTAACTGTGATTTAATTTGGAAGTTACTTGATCTAGATCCTGTTGGCTTCCCAACTCGATATAATTATCAGTTTTTTTGGCCAAATCGATGGTATCTGAGTGACATGGAAAAAGGTAAAATCCTAGCTTTAATCACCAAAAAATTGCTTAAAGAATTAACCGGTCTCGTAAGAATGTCGTCACTTATTTGCGAAACCCCGAACAGTATGGCAACAACAAGAAAGGTGGTCCTAAGGAAAAATTTCGCCCAGAGCTGCAAGAATAATTATTATTAAAAAGTAAAAAAAACCCATATGTGCGGGTTTGATGTTTCAAAATGGACTATA
Organism: Rhyzopertha dominica; assembly: GCA_025024175.1. Classification (NCBI taxonomy): domain Eukaryota; kingdom Metazoa; phylum Arthropoda; class Insecta; order Coleoptera; family Bostrichidae; genus Rhyzopertha; species Rhyzopertha dominica. The sequence goes on from QCXZ01000075.1 coordinate 3,397,155, forward strand.
GGGAGGGTTCTGAAGAAAAGTGAACACATTGTACGCTGAAAACTAACAAAATGTCCGAGTCTTCTTCCTCACCATAAAACAGCTCGTTTGGAATCTGCTCGTGAGAATATGAATCGAAATTGGGAAAATGTAAACCATAACTTTACAAACGACCCTTATTATTTTCGTTTCTTTTATCCTTATTGTTAGTTGCATTAATTTATGTTTGCATTTGGCGAAGAAAAACTTAAAATTCAGGATGGTGCTCCCCAGTTTATCTTGGCATTGCTTTGCTCGACGCTAAAACCATATTGTTCCTCGACGAGCTGGTTCAGAAGCCGACGTATCCATCGACCATTGCGATAAAACGGCGCAGGAACCTCACGAACAATTGCTTCCGCGAAAATCTCGTTAGAATACAGCCGTGATCGCGTTGAATATTCCTTTATTAAAACGAAACTTTTCGGCCTGGCGACTCTCCTTCTCGGAATCTAAGTGAATCCGGCCCGCGGATCGCCCCGTGCAAACAATCGCCGAGTCAATATTCCGAAGTATGTATTGTTGGGCGGCATGGGAGCGGAATCAAATTGGATTAAGCGTTTTAATACACCTAAGCAAAAATAATAATGGCCGCGAGTGTTGCCCAGATGGCCATGAAAATTATTGTGGCAGAAATGCGCTCGGCCTTCGGTCTTTTCCTTTAAGAGCACTCGTAACCGATTTTCGAGTGACTATAGAGCAGCTGTTGATGTGAAACGCGAAACAATAAAAAGCTGGTCACGAATTGTTGAATTCCAGTTAAATGGTGAAGGATATGTACGCGGTTAATGGCAAAAACTTTTGTGTTCCGTAGATATTGAAACCAAAGTTCAAACAGATAAGGATATTAACTCTGCTTCTCGGCACAATGGTTTATATCGTTATTAAGCAATTTTTGTGATAATTATCTACATGGGAAACAAAAAATATGTCCGTAAACAGCGGTAGTTACCACTAGAAAACAGTCGTAGTTAATAGACATTTTTCTCATTATAATACTAAAACTCCCTTGGGTGGACTTGATCAAAATTGTGTTTGCTCTACTTAAAGAATCATAACTTTCTAAGGACAAATCAACATGCCATCAAAGCTATTTTGGTTGACATTCTGTAGAAAACAAATTCAGCAAGAAGGTGAAGCAATAAATCACTAAGTGGCATACCTACGTTCATACAATCTTGCAAGCATCGTGATTCCAAAGTTTTGGGAAAAAATCATTGGCTGGATTGAGTGACAAAAATGGATGTAACAAAGCAGGTCATGGAAATAAAATGTCACCCTTCAAGCCATCTAAACAAGCAATGCCAAAGTTTTTGTTTATGCTTTGTATAATGTCTTATAAAATTGATCTTCGTCTAGGTATTTATACTCTCGTTGACCTAATGTCAAAGCGAGACATTGTCAACACTTATCGAATCAAAACATAAGATATCATGTACAAACTTTGTTTTCAATCAGTTAAGAGGGGTTAGACTAATTGACACAGCTCAACACAAAATTGGAACGTTACAGCGAAAACTGAACAAAACACGGTGTTTAGGACCCTACCAAGTAGGAATATTGCTCAAAGCTCCAAAATACATAGAAGCTCAATTAGAGAGGATTCCTTTTCGCCCACAAGTTGATTGTGATAGAGACGAAAGATATTTCACATTATCTAACAGTGAGATAAAGGAAATTGATGGTTTTTACACAGATGATTACGAAAATGTCCCTAATGATGTTAAATGAAAAGCAAAAAAATAAGGGACTGGTATGAGCCCAACAGCTTCAACTTTGTAGGCAATATCTATCTATCTGGTCTATAATAATTGATGTATGAGAAGCAGAAAATGAGAAACAATTGCGCCGCCATATTTCTAGACAAATCGAAAATAATAAAATGTTTTTATAAGATTATAAATATTAAATCGTCTTGAAATCCATCATATTTTGCCCAGACACTTGCTTTTGGCCTGGAGTTGTCAAGTAGCTAGGCAAGTTACCACCAACAGGAGGAGAGTACCTTGAAGCTTTTTTGGGCTTTATGTGACTGACGATTTAATCCTTAGAAGTGTAAGAATCAAACCAACCTCTCTTGGCTCATATATTTTTTATGGGGAGGGGTTCATTTATACCAGGCAGTTCATAGTTATTCAGGATAATAGATCGCACAGGCGGGCATCATTATTACTCAACATTCCCACATAATGCAATTGAGACCGCTGTCTTGTCGAAGTTTTTCAGTCTTGTCATCGCGGACATTGTTGACTGCATTCACTGACTAGCAAACAAGGCAATCACTTTGGTGCCTTCGCAGATTATCAATAGATGGAGCTGTATGCGTACGACTGTATGAATAAGCCTTGTAGTATTCTTCAGGATTGACTTAGATTTAGATTTATATTCAAAATTAGCGAACAATTTTTTTTATAATCTGCCAGTAGAGCAATATTGTATCTGTCGGTTTAAACTAGATCTTCGACTGCTGGCTTAGACTGTTACGACCGTGGATTTATACTTGAGAGATTGCCCGACCTCACACCACTGGTTCAAAGTAATTTGAAAGGAAAGACATACGTGACATCCGTACTCAAAAACAGCAAGATTTTCGCCAGTATCCGTATTTTTTAATGTTTTGAAACAACGGTCATCATTTTTAAAATTTATTGTAAATACTGCATTTTGTGGAGGTTAAATTTACTGATGCAGGTAATAACCAGGGATTTTTGTTATTGTAGGGCTGCCAACCACTAAAAACGGGGATACGGACGTTTCGACCCTGAGTAAAATTTCTCATGCACGTGTTTTTTTCCTCAAGTTTCAATGTAGTTAATTTAATTTTGAAAAATATTTTGTCATTGCTCTTAATGTCATTCGTATTGTTGCAGAAAAACATGGTGGTTTTTTGCCCACTTTTTGATAATCTCATAATACAGAAACATTATATAAGTACCTAAAATCAAGGAGACATATACTGACAAAAGTTAGGTGGAAACGGATAAAAATAAGCCCATGTTAGGAAATTAAATGTTATACCTGTTTAGGATTTCTTTCATATGTAGGAAAACTTCTAGACACGATGGATATTAGAATGCCTAAATATATTTACTTTTTGTTTTTCAATTTGATAGTCTAAGACTAAATTAATCGGCATACTATAAGCTTTTCTAATACAAAGACTTAATATGCAAAAATTAGATAAATTTGAGGAGCTAAGACGAAACCAGGTATGTGCAAATACGCTGCTGATTGTTCTTTCAAGTAAAATACTGGCCGTGAACTATGTTAAGAAAGCAAAGACCAGTTACTCAGTTTCCTATTGAAATGTGGATGTGTACAAGAGAACTTTTAATGATAAACAAGATAAACAACGACAACACTGAAGAATTGCATTGCGGTTTTCAAAGTACTCGTGGTAATTCGCTTCCAAATATTTGCCAGTTTATGAATAATTAAAAAACAAACAATAGTTTCTGCCTAGATATGAGGTTTCACAATTGTTATTAGGAGTTAAACCTTAAGTAATAATAATGGTGCGATCTCAACACGGATGAGAAATATCGTAGAAAGCTGTGATAGAATATTTCATTTAAAAAGGTATACTTGGGTTAAATAAAAATCTGTAGCCCCACTTTACACTTTAGGGTAACGTACCAGGGATTAGAATCTTATCATTTTAAATTCTGTTATGTCTGTGGAAAGTCCGTTTAAATAAACACCCATAATTCTCACTTTATACGATACACGAGTCGGATTAACCGAGACTGCGACCAAACAAGCAAACAAACCTGCGTACAAAAATCACAAAAATAATATCGCCTTGTGTTATATCATTTCCGCCGCTCCCGATTATTTATTCAGCGTATCCCAACTGTTCAAACAAACTTTATCCGTCTCGAAAATTTCCGCCTAAAACAGCTCTAATTAATTCGCCGCTGCACGGCCCGTAATGAACGCGTTGTTGCTATTTGCGTTGCACAATCGCGTCACACAGAAACCCACGAAATTTATTGTCGGCCTACCGAATCCGCGAGGTAAACAGGGCGGTCCGCCGACAGATGGCGGCTCTTTCATCCAGTGTGCGCTGTTTTCAAAACGCGGCCCCCTAATCTACACGTCGTAAATTTTTAAAACAGGTAGGAAACGACGCGCGGCGAACATAAAATAATTTCATAATAAAATGTTAATCTCGCCCTATCTAACGTGTGCGCTTCTAATTAAGACGTTTAGAGCGGGCATAAAACGCGGCCTGGTAGAACGCGCAGTGGCGAGGATCAACAGGAATTTTAATTTTTATAACGACATATTTGTCGGTTGTTGCGCGCAAGTGAGCGACATCGGGCGAGCCGTGGAAACGTTACCGGATTTCACAGTGCGGACGAGAATTCGTTCTTTAGCTTGATTTCTTGCGTGAACGCAAGGAAATTGCGCTTTAGTCAGTGCAGTTCACTCCCGTATATAGCGAGGTTAGGGGTACCGCAAGGCTCTGATTTGGGGCCCCTGCTATTTCTCATTTTTATCAACGATGTAGGTGATGTTTTAGACTGCGAAAAACTTCTGTTTGCCGATGGCCTTAAACTTTGTAGCAATATCAATGTCTTTGAACAAACCCTTGAGCTACAAAAAAGCATCGACAATCTTAGGACTTGGTGTTGTAAAATAATCCAGTCATTTTTCAATTTCTCATTCTGCAGCGTTGTAATGCCGTGCCGGCTAAAAAAGTTACAAAAATATACAATAATGAAAAATACAGAAATATTAAACTTTAGTATATATATATATATATATATATATATATATATATATATATATATATATTCTTTTCATCATTCATTGTCAACATCTTCAGTTTCTATATTATTAACAAATGCTGACAAAACGTGGAGTGGACTTATTCCTATATTTAAGTCGATCTCTTCATCGTTTTCATCATTGGCTGACTCTCCGTTTAAGCATGACTGGCCACGGCAATGTCCACAAACGTTTGAACATCTTAATCCAATTTTTTTGCATCCACATTTGCCGCCACAACTTTTTGTACAATTACAAGAGTTTGTGTTCAGTAGATCATCGGGTGCTGGCGGTAATAAAGTTGTTATTGGCTGCAGTATATTATTTTTTAATTCCCAACGCCAATGTTCTGGATCAATCTCTCTTCCTAGCCAGGTTTGTATTTGATAATACACTCGATAAATATGTTGTTGAGGTGGTAATAATGGAAATTTCACATCTGTGATTTGTTTTGCGAGTTTAGCAAGGCTACAGTATCTGTAATTATCTATCGAATGTGCTGATTTTGGACCACCATACATTGCTAATAGAACACCCAAACCTCTATGAGATAAGTATATTTTTCACAAAACGCCCAAGTATCAGATAAAAGTTTTGAAGACACTTCAAAACATGAATAAAAAGCATTAATAGAGCTCACGCCTTGGTGTATGGTATACAATATCATATGTGAGTGCATTCTAGTCGCTTTCTCAGCGCTCTACTCTGAAAACGGTTAATTTTACAGAAAAATGCAAGAGACATTTTTGTAGATAAATTCGCGACCTCCGAGTCATATGTCGCGAGATATTTGCGAAAAACTGATTTTTGTGACCTTTTGACCTTTATAACTTTTTTTAGGCGGCACGATATCAATGTCGAGTTTTCACATCTTCTCATTATAACGCTGTAATAAAGGTGTATACAAAAATTCAGCTCACTAGGAATTTTTCCGCAGATAAAACCTTAAATGACGACTAAAAACCGTTTAGCTCTCAATGCTGATAAGTGTTTTAGGGAACTTATTCTAGGCGACGCAATTCCATAATTTTTTAGTATAGCATAGTGTCTAGGCATAGGTACTCGCATTTTGAGTCGTTCTAACAACATTAAAGATTTAGGCTTTTTTTCTCGTTTCATCATTTACTTTCAGTGAACACATTAATATGTACAATCATTGTAACGTCAGCATACAAGGCTTTGGGGTTTATCTACAGAAACTGCAAAGAATTTTGGAATACAAATAACAGTATTACTAACCTTATCTATACCTCATAAGATCCAAACTCGAATACTGTTCATTGATATGGTATCCTATTCATATTTATCAAAAAATGAGTTCATGGAATTTTTATCTTCCCTACTTGTTGGAGTATATCCGCCCTAGGGTTTTAACCATAGAGAATTACTAAGCATTGCGAAGCGCTTTTATCAAAAATTCAGTTCCTTATTCCTAGAATGTCCTCTAGGCAGCACGTTACTTTCTGCTGCTTGTTTAGTAAGACTTGGTTCACCTGTGTCAATTATGTGTAGCAACTTCAATGCCGTTTCCGACATATGTGACATAAATTTTAATACTCTTAGTAACATCTTGAGGATATCATCTGAATATAGTACGGATTTATCCATTTTATCCATTATTTTATCGTATTGTATATCGTATACTTCACTCGTCCTCTTGCTAAAGCTAGAGTATGTAACATAATTTTAATGAAAGATCTGCTCTGTCGGACGGAATCATAGTAAAATTCTGTAACGTCTGGTCATTCAAAATTGTATTAATAATAATCGTTTGTGACGTAATTTTGGGTGAACTGTAGTTCAATTGACATTATACATTTCGAGAAGTGCTTCAAATAAAAGTTGTTGCCAAATCAAGTTCTCTGCTCTTTACAATTATTTACCATTATGTAGGGTGTTCTGTTTGTCTGGGCATTAACGAATTATATTTTGACACTGCTCAATTTCAAAAATGAAGGCCACTTTATGGAAAAACCGCTTTTTTCTCTATTTGACGATCATCATTGAAGTATTTTGAAAATTTTGACCAGAAGTAAATCACCATGTAAAAACATAAATCATTTACTGTTAATGAATTAGGCTGAAAAATGGTGAACCGAATGTTGCGTTGTTAGCTATTGACATACGTTTAGTAAAATGTTCCACTATCTCAACCATGTGGAAAAATAGATAGAAGTTTAAAAAATAAAATTAAAATGAATAGACTTTGTAATAATAATACAATGTACAAAGTACAAAGACATCCGAATTCATCAGAAAAATAAATGCTTATGATGCTTTAAAAATGCCTCTACCATTTTATTATCAATTTAATAACAAAGCAATCATGACTTCCCAGTTATTCGAAAAATTATGTTGGGTGGGGGGAAGAAGAAAGCATTCTATTGTCCCACGGATGCAAGAATTCAATTTGGTAAATATTGTCTCTGAAGAAGACTGACATAATGGATAAGGATGTATAAATTACTGGGAATTTAAGTGATGATGAAGCGGGTACTCAAAAGAAGTAAATGTCGAAGAAGAAACTTAAATTGAACCAACTAAACTMTAGTACTACTTGACAGGACTTTAGCTTAAATCCTCGACTGTCTGTTGACGATCTTAATATTTTTTAAGCATTCAATGMTTGTCTATTGTTGCACTTTGTTAGTATTAATTGTTTTGACWGTAGCACTTTACAGGTTCGTTTAATCAAAACTGGAGCTAATTTATTACTGGCTAAATTGTCAGTTTACAAAGATCATACTATATTCATTGGTCATAGTTGTGAATACAGCGCAGTACATAATTTGCCATTTTGCATAGTTTTAAATGCAAATTAATTTAAATTAACAGTTGTAATTACATGGCACCTATAAATCAATAGATTAATAAAACAAAGAGAGAGTTTAATGAAAAACTCCAGGAACATTTATAAGGCTATGGCCTGAAATAGGATGATGACGTGATTATCTGCATAATTAAAACATTTTCCTTTCATATTGCAACAGATTTCATTTCAAGAAATAGCGAGAGATGCAATCTAATCCACAATTATATATTTCGTAAGTTAACTTTTTCAAATGTTACTACTTACTATACGAATTTTAGACCAAATAATATGCAGAGTAAGTTTACTAGTTACCACATTCTTAAAATAGCTGCGCTCGATTGATAAAAAATTCTCGAACAATTCTGTTTACTACTGCCTTTAAGTTTAACAAAACTACGCGATATCAAAAACTTTGAATCCATTGTTTCCAATCATTTTTGCACCTCGATTTCCACAATTAACCATGAATGAACCCGATTGTTCCACATTTCCGACCTCGTTAAATCCGAAAACCTCAACCGCTATCGCCATCGGGGAATGCAATTGACGAAAACAGCACTTAACGTCCAGGTTCTAACAGGAAAAAAATAACGCGCGAAAGCCTACGATTTAATTCAATAMCACGTCCAACAATGGACCTCGTTTGCCAATGGCCGGCTTATTATTTTAATCCGAGCAATAACTGCCGTTTAATGCAGTCCATTGCGAAAATATTTAATTCACAGATTGTTAGGTTTGGACGCGGCATTGAAGGCGGCTAATACAGTTTTAATGCGTTTTAACGTATTGTAAAGAAGCGATTGTGTGTTGTTGGGTTTTGTCCGGTGGCTGGGCAAAGTTGGAGCAAATGATGGTCGTGATGGAGCTTCGAATTTATGGGTCAGTCGAGCCAAATCGTTGCATCATTTTTTTCTTCATCAATAGCTTTCTTTTCGCGCGCAGTTGTTTTTTCATAATGCGTCAAAGAGTTTCTATAGGAGAAAGGTCGGGAGTACTAGATACCCATTCTAAAAGTAGAATACTGTTGTCGGTGAACCACTGTAAAGATCTTTCGGATCTTTTGCAGTGCCATCTTGTTGAAAAACAAAATCATTTACTGACGTCAATAACTCGCCCGAGTGGGTAGCGAAGATTCACTTAAGATATTTTTCTGTGTTCACAATGCCCTCAATGAAATGTACTTTTCCTGCTCCTCTTGGAGACATTGATCCCCACACCATAATAGATGCTGGAAATTTAACTTTACTCTCAGACAATCTGGATAATAAATTTAATTTTTTTGCCGAATAACTTTGCTGCGACTGTCGCCTACACAAACTTCAAATCTAGACTTGTCACACCAATGTACACTGTTCCCTTGTTCAGAACTCCAAGTTCTAGGTTCTTTTGTCCACTTCAACCGATTTTTCTTTTGTTGCTTTGTTAACAGTGGCTTTTTCTTGGCCTAGACCATAAAAACACATTTTTGTTGAAAACATTTCCAAAGTTAAAGGCAAAATATTTCCTCTTGTAAGTTCCAAAACCCAATCTTTGTGCTTCCCGGTGACAAGTGGATCTTGAATCATGTCTTCCTACAGCATCACTCCAAAGTGTGTTTAGTTGACCGTAGTTTGCCCCCCTGATGTTCTGTTTAATTATTCGTTTCAACGCCCTCCGATCAGTATCAATTAGTGCACTTTTTTCACATACCTCGGTTTAGGCGCGACATTATTGCTTGATTTGAATAACTGCACCACGTTGCGAACATTGTATCTTGACAACCACAATAACTGTCCAATTTTGCATTAGATCTGACAGATTTGTATAAACGAATAATATTGAACGAATGTTCAGATCGATAACTCTTTCTCTAGTCATTTTTTAATTCTTCAATACAAATTTCTATGGTTGAAATTGCCCAAAATGCTTTTGACGTCTGCTGTCAAGTAAACAATATTTCTTAGTTACGTGAAATTGCACAGCCACTTGAAATGTTATATTCACCTGTATGCAAACTTCCGTTCGGTCTAAATAGTTGGTATTTTTTACTATACAATTTTGATTATTGAGAACAGTTCAATTTTGCGTAAAAATTAATAGACCATAATTTAGAAAAGCTATTTATAATAAAAACAAACTCCAAGAAGCGATTTTGTTTAAAATTTTTAAGAAATTTTAATAATTCTGTTGATGGCCCAACTGGAATGGGACAGGGCTCGTATATGGTAGAATTAATTATATTTACGATTTTGCCAAGCATGCCAATTTCGTGTGACATAAAGGCAAAGTTGCATTCCTCTCATGAATTTAACAAAAATACACAAGAAAAACAGCCAGTACTCGTTTTTACAACGGCAAAAATGACAACCGAAAACCTTAATTGAGCAAAAATTGTCCTTTAACGAACTTAATGCTGTCCGTGCCGAATTTTCTGCCAACGCAGGCAATTAAAACTGGTTCAAAGGAACAAAGAGGCAATCCCCGGTCCAAGCAATTAAGCCTTTCCACAAACGAGATAAAATCGGTCCGGCTCGACGAAAAACAAACACAAAGTAACTGTACAAAAGCATAAAAAACACATAAATAGTCAAGGGGAATTTGGATTGAGTGCATTTATTTTATTGCTCCCGTGATTCCGTCTTCGTTTCGCCTGTTTGTTGGCCATGCCAAAGAGGACGGGGCGAATTTGACCACGGGAAGGACAGTGGCGGCTCGTCATAAGCTGGCTGAAAAAAATTGACAAAACCGAACCGAAAGTCATTTGAGTAGTACTTACCTGCAACGTGTGGGAGTAACATTCATCCACCCACATAAATGATTTACATTTTACATTTACATCTGTTTTCAAAGACGTTAATATTTTGTTCTGCCTGATTAATAGATCTAGACGTTCACTTTCTGAWCTTTTTTGTCGGAACTTTTTTATTATCTTTATTTATAAAGGAAGATAATTATTGCCTTAATTAATTTTTAATGAACTTACGCGACATTTTAATGGGTTAGCAGGCGTATAATTACTGAAAAAGTGTTGCCATATTTGACCGGATTTGGACCCGGGACCTTTTGAACATTAGGCAGACGCGCTAACCAACTACAGTATTAAAAACGCGAGGTCAAAGCGGCATATCAAAGTTTATTCTGTAATGTTGCTGAACTCCATCCTGCGCATTAATATATCACGTATATTGATTGAGGCAATAATTATCTTTGATTACATAAAATAATATATTTGAGCTGTAATTAGCTATTGACCGTAGCGAATTACTCTCTGAAGTTCGTAAATACTGAGAGAATACATGGTAAATTTCTTAACTTGGGCTTTCGAAGTAAGTTCTCTTTTTCCATTTAATATCTGTTGGTTTCTTTTCAACACTGCCTCATGGTTTAATAACTATATTTCTTTTAGATACAGTGTTGTTTGTTCCTGAATCTCTACTTCGCCTCTTCATTCAGTGTTTCCTTTACCTTAGTCTTCTTTCTATTCAGTGTTCTTTTAATCCATTTCTTTTGAAGTTTACTCTATAAATTCCTTCGGACGACTAAGAAACGCTTTTGATAATTTTTTGTTTGGAATATCATTTGGATTGAATGGGCGTATATCGCTTTCAATAGAATAACCATTAACAGTCACTACTTCATCGCATTTTTGACATGAAAACAAATAAGTGCACTAGATGAAGAAGGTTATTTGTATATGCATTGATTTTTTTTTAATTTTCATATTATTGTGTAATGTTGTGTATGTTAAATCCGTAGGAACATGTGTACTGCATCGTTATTTGTCGAATGTTGGAAGTTTTTCTCAAGTATAAGAATTAGAAAGTAAAAAGCAATTCTCAGTATAAGGAAGGCTCTACACTGGCACCACACATTTAGCCATTAAATATTATTAAAAGTGGTGTTGTTGATTTCAAAGTAATTCTATAAATTGGCGAGAACTAACTTTTAAACGGATTTCTGATATTGCTGTGTTAACATTCCAGAATGCTAAAGTTTATTTAGTTTGCTTACTTTTATTAATACACGTACTTAATATTCGCTCCTGTATTTTATTCAACCAAACTAAATATAAAATACACTAGACACTTAAAAATTAAACTTCAAAGAAAACCATTTCTTCGTATTATAAAAAGATTATTTGTTTAACAAAACAACTATTTTTGATAATGGAAGATAAAACAATTCCTATTCGTTTCCAAAATTAGTATATATATCATCATCCAGATTACAGACTACTTTATTTTTATGTGTTCTACTTTGTTATTCCAGCTTGCTGTGAAAATTTTTGTATCTCTTTAGGTATGAGATCCACCGTTCTCCTTACTCATTTTTGGATGTGTATTGTTACGTTGAATTTATCGTATCATTTCAGCACAAATGAGTTTAATAATGGTATGGTAGTAGTCTTAAAACTGTATGCCGGTATTCTTTGATGGTTTTAAGTATGACGTAAGTTTTTGCGTTCCCTAATCTTCGAGCAATGCCTGTTCGGTGAAACTTTCCTCATCATACAAGAAATTCTACAATTTCATCAATTTATTTTGTATTTTCACGTTTCAAAAATAATTAAACCATTCGGAAACCTCCATATTATAACAGATATTTTTATTTCGTGATATTGTAGTTTGTACCAAAATACATCACCGTATTACCGTGCAATTTTAAGTCAAAACAAGTCAAAAAACATTTCATAGATACGCTCATATACGTGTAATTCTATTGATTTTTCACGTTTTTTACTTTTTTTGTGGTCACCCAATTCAAAAAACAAATTCCACGGAAAATTTTATACAAATTTCATAGGTTCTTGACTTTTCAGGGTCATTGCGTTTTTTTTTAAATCACTTTGATTGAAAATCAGACTTGTTAAAAAAATATGGTTGGGAATCAAGTGCTCTTGAGTACTTGATATAATGTGTTAAAGGATTTGACTTAAACAAATAAAAATGTAGAAAAATTCTGTCAGCTCGACGGTCCTACCCATGTTTAGAATTTACCATTTTCCAATTTTGTATACGGATAGTGCAACAACCGCAGATAAGAGCGATACATAAATAAGTATATGGTTGTCTGTATCTTTGTCTTTTGCAAAGGATCTGAAAGTTGGCGAAAAGTGGCAAGAAAAATTTAAAAAATGAGAGAGGGCTATTTTTCTTGGAAAAGATGGCCGAAATGGTCGAGCAAACATAAAAAAACATGTCATTACAGTGTGTATGTTACATTGACCTTATAAATGCATGCTAAAAAATAGTAGGAAAGTAATTTTTTTCAATAAATGCGAAATAACTTAAAAATCGTTATCATTTCGATTTCCTTAAACTTAACTGGTGCTTTTATATTAAGAATCCTGTGACGAGCCGCCGCTGGCGACACCCGAATAAGCCTCGTCCACCCAACACTCCTACATTTTAAGCCGAATTCAATGCAGTTTCTTGGTGATTTTATTTCCACCGAGTTGTTGAACATGTTTTCGGGGCCGTGAGTTCCCGTCTGGCACGTCGAGCGCGTTTTCGGGCATTTTTTTAAAAACGACCCTCTTTCATATTTAACGTCGGACGGGCTGCGCGCCGGGCATTCATAATGACATGTAAATGTATTTCGGGCCTGTCAGATAAGGGGATAGCCGATTTAAGTATTTTCTCGAATAACTCCTAAACTCGGTTTTTTATTCGTAAATTTATTGCGGCCGATTAAACAGGACCGTGGTATTTTTAATGCAGGTATAAAAGGTTGCCGTTCGACAAATTTTATATGAAAATCTTGAATTGTGGCCGCTAATGGCCGGGGACCTTCTATAAACTGTTGGGCTTGATGTGGCAGTCCACGAAAAAAAAGAGATGCTTGGGAAGAATTAAATAATGCAACAAGTGTACGCATCGAAAATGCCTTGTTTTAAAGCTATTTTTATGATAAATTATGTGAAACAAAAAGGTCATTGGTCTGATAGGTTATATGGAACATTCGATAATAATCCTTTGAAATTTTAGCCAGTTACAAAAAGAGACAACGAGCTAAAGCTCTAAAATTAAAATAAGAATTTTGCTATGTAAGCAGAACCAGTCCTATGCCATGCTGTCTGCACTAGACCTAAACTGTACTGATGAGATATAATGATAGCGAAATAGATCTATGTGCAGTTGGTTGCAGTGCAGTCAGCACAGTATATATATATACATGCATTTAAAATACCTGCACGCATCCGCAGAAGACGCTAAGAACGATTGAGTTTGTTTATCACACATTTCAGTGAGGTGTAGTACATATCACAAATTGAAGAAACGATATTATCGCGAAAGTAATATAAAGTGATCAAGGCATCTAAACGGGTATAAACCTTGAATAGCAGAAACTAGAAACTTTCCTTTGTAATTTTCTCTCGTTACGACACATCGAGATTACGAACAGTGTCACGTCGAAAGTAATTTTTGGTTACTTATTTTGTAGCTAAACTCTACAGGGCGTTTCTTATTGCAAAAAGTAACAACATTGCATTTACAAGTATTCAAAGATAGACCATTACTAAGACATACTTCGCTTATTTTTTTATGCTGTGCTGTATAATTTGAGATAGAGTTCTAATATGAAATATGACCTTACCTGACCTGATGAAATTCAAAATGCAACCCAAAATACATTTGCAGAGGTAACATTGATAATTGTTTGTTCATCGTCCTAAAAAATATAAAACGTAGAGAGCTGTATAAATTCGTAAATTTTGACATAAACTTCAATCATTTGCTTTAAGTAAATGCGGTATAGTAAAACAAATTTTATTTTTGAAAAATGTTTATTCAATAACAATAATGTAATAAATGCTCAAAATGTCGCCCTCCGCTGTTTTCAGAAGCTTAAATTCGTGCCCAAAACGTCTTTTAACATACATTAACATTTCTGGAGTGATGGATCTACATGCATTACGTATTTTATTTCTAAATATTTTGTTTGTGTTTGTTTGTTTTTACCCACAGAATAAATCCAAAGGAGCAAGGTCCGGGCTTCTCGGTGGGCAAGGATTAATTGAACCTCTTCTTATCCATCGGCTAGGCAAAACCAAATCAATGATAATACGTAGGTGTCCCATTTTGTTGGAACCATAGATCTTGTCTTACTTGTATATTTACATTTTGGAGAAGTACCGGTAAAATGTTTCTTAAAAAATTTAGATAAGTATTGCCGTTTAAACTATCGCGAAAAAAATAAGGCCCAACAGTTTGATTTCTCAATATTCCGCACCATACATTAATCGAGTAGATAGTTATAGAATGTCCTTCTCGCATCCAACGTGGATTTTTTTATGCATAATATGCATATCTTTCTTCATCTAATAAGCAAATGTTGTCATAAAATCTCACATTCAAATTTTGGTGTTCCCGAAAAAAGTTACAAAAATCCAGTCTTTTAGGATAATCTGACTCCTTTAAGGCCTGAACCAATTGCAAGTGATACGGATGAAATTGATTGCCTTTAATTATTCGGTGTACTGAAGACAGACTAATACCGGTTGCTCTTGAGACTACTCTTTGACTAATATGAGGATTTTCGTCAATCATTTCCAATACTCTAATTTCATTGTCAGGGCCTGTTGCTGTTCTTTCTCTTGACTTTTTCAGTGGTAGCCAGTTTGTCCTTAAAGTTAATTAATTAAGTCTCTTGAAAATTGTATCGACAGGAACTCTTCTATTTGGAAAACGTTGTCTGTATAAACGGGCAGCAACGGAAGCATTTTTCTTGCATTCACCATAAATCAAAAACATATCTGTTTTTTTTATCATTTGAATACATTTTGACTATTAATAAATACAATGACAGGAACCATAGCGCATAGCCGTCATGGATTCCCAATTTATTTTTAAAATAATACCATTATGTAAAATTATGAGAACGTATTTTGGGTAGCATTTTTAATTTCGCCAGGGTCATTATCATTCGTGTATAATAGTGCCAGATACGATAGAAAGTACAAGACAACATTGATCCTTGATTTAATCCTTGGGGGACTTCCGATGGAGATGTATACGTTTAGCGTTCATGTTTTGCAACCTGACCTCATCCGTTAATAGACTAATTCTCTTTCTTTTTTTCCAGGTGAGTGTCCATCCGCCCCACCCCGTGCCACCACACCATATCAAAGGTATTTGCTCCACTTCCACGTCGGTCGATCGATTTATAATTCGCCGGGATCGAAATTAGCATCTAACAAGACGCCAATTTTTCAAGTATCGGTTACAGGTAACGGTCTCGTTGCGCGACCTCCGCACGAAAAATGGTCATCGTGATTTCTCTTGTGTAGCGAGCTGTCAGCTAATTTGTCAGCGGCGCGTCCGTCCTACGGTTGACAGGCCGGTTTCTTATGTCACCGACGAGGAAGCTTTTCGAGGTGGCCTCCTGCCCCAAGAGGTGTTGAACTCCTCAGGTTTACGGTTAGATGCTGTTGCTAATTAATCAGGGGGAATCAGATAAGGGACTTCCACGTGATGACGACTGGAAGGAACAAATGACTATAGCAAAATCGGTACTTTCTTGGTGAATTAGGTCTTGTTCCGGGTTTAACAACTTCTTGAATTCATGCATGTTCATGAAGCATTTTTCACCTTCAGATACTTGCAGCTTCAAACCATTTGCTATAACCAATTAGCCCTCTGTAAATGGACAATCCTACTTACGGAAGTAATAACCTACTAGAGAGTCATTTAAAATTAATTCATTTAAAACAATACTTGATTATGAAATGAACAGAGCAGTTTTTTCTAGCAGTTTGTAAGTTAATTAAATTACATTGAATTATCTTCTTATCGACTACTTTATTCGCTTATTTTGGAATAAACTGAGTGAACTAGCTCCACTCTATGTACAGCTAACTGATGTCCCAATGATAGTCGTTTATAATTTGACAGCACTTGTTTTATCATCATCCTCAGTTCAGAGGCAGCTTGATATGTGAAGGAATTATGACACGACCCGCGTAGTTTTAATTCAAAAGTCGATTCTTCCAGAAAAATACCTGTTAAACAAATTGTTACGTAGCGTGAAAGAAATAAGCAATAATACTTGATTGACAGTAAATCACTACCTCCCTCTTTAGCACTGATTGAAAGCATTATTCATTGTAACCTCGAATTTTCTTTAAGTTTATTTTGAACGCCTTGATATTGTCATTTTAATGTACACTATCTAGGATTCAAAGGTACCTTTAATTGAATTTGACTGTTTAGTAAGCATTAAACACAGTTCTTAATTTTTTTCTTTAATTTTTTGGCGGTTTTAACATTTAAATAATTTATATAAACATGTAGAATGACCCCCTGCCAATGTACCGTAATCTAAATAGGAATTAATCGGTGCAAAATAGATATTCCTTATTGAACTTGAAGATGGCTGCTGGGCTAGGTTTTGTAACAAAAAAGTGTTGTTCATTACAAGATAGTTTAGAGTTTATAATTAAAATCAAAAATTTTGGGGAATTTTGAAACTCGGTGGGAACATCAGGTGTTAGAAAATGTCATGAAAATAATATACAGTTTTTTCCTCATTCAAACCAAGTCTATTTGCCAAAAGCCTATTTTTAATTAGGGAATCTGAAATATTTTTACGAAAACTTAACAAGTCAAGCGATGAACTAGAACTGCCTATTGTAGTGTCATCTGCATATAAAACAACATCATATTCGTAATTAGATAAATAGGAAGGCAAGTCGTTGATGTAAATAAAAAATTACATAGGCCGTATGGTGGATCTTTGAAGAATACAAAATTCTAATTTGTATGCCAAAATCTGTTTGATAGATACGGTATGAATAATATTTCGTGACCTATACAATCGAAGGCTTTGCTGAAATCAATATACATGGCGCTGTAAAATCTACCATTTTCAAAGGAATTAGTGATATTATTAAGAAGACAGTTAAATTTATTCTTTCGAAAATCTTAGAACAAATTGGCAGTAGAGAGATGGATCTGTAATTACCAGGATCACCAAAGTTGTCTTTTATGTGCAGAGGAATAATTGTAGCAAGTTTCAGACAGTCGGCAAAAATATTTTCTTCGATGGCATAATTGAATAGCTTGGTTTGCGGAATGACTAATTTATCTTTAATAATCAGTTATAAGATTTTAGTATTAACACCATAGATATCACTGCTATATGTTTTTTTTTTACGTTATATTCAGTCCCTGACTTTAATACAAGATACTTCTTTAAATGCATTATACTGATAGGGTCAAATTTTGTCGCAGGAAGATCTTTTGCAATGTTCGATACGATGTTAACGAAGTAATTATTTAATTCATTCGCAGTTACTTGAGGAGCATTTGCAGGTTGATAAATTGCCAACACATTCGAGGATTATTATTGTGATTGTGACATTTGATGTAAACTTCGTTGGCTTTAATTTTAGCCTATTTTAAAGCTAGATGAAAGATTAAAAAGTCTCGAGATATACGAGTTCATTCTTGGTATTGAGGAAACAGATTCTATCAGCTGAAAGACTGATCGTCTTGTATGTGTAAATCGGACTAGATTTGAACTTTTCATGTTTTGTTTAGTTTTTCAATGAAATTCCCCAAACCCAAGTACGAATTTCAGGATCGGCAACGCCGCCAGAGTCTTAGAATCAATTACGCCGTGTTCTCACCTGAAACATCGTCCCGTGGAGAGAGCCGGAGTAATGTTAATTAGAGCCGTGGCCGGCCTGCACTTGGTCCCCGTGCTCGGCATTCCGGACGTCTCACCTCCGGGTATATTGCTCGGTTGTCGCGTATTTTTCAAAATGATGCGGCCGGACCCGACCGCCTTTAGGAATTCATTAACGTGTTAGAGCTGTCGGCTTTTATGTAATATACACCAGACGGTGATAATTTAGGRGACGCGCGTGACGGCGCTACCGGAAAGCGGGAGGGAGATCGCGATCGGCCGCCGCGCGGGGTTCCGCAGGGATCCGTCTCGGGTCGGATGGGAATGCCGTCGGTTCTGGAGAATTCGGGGACACTTCAGCTCATTTGAAGCTGTTTTCTGTAGTTCTTTTCTTGTTTTTTTAATTGGTGTACATAAAAATACGCTGACTACCCGTAACAAATGCATTATTCCTGTCGTACAGTGTTTTTCACGTGAGAAAGTGACAGCGACGTCATCAATGCGCGGTTGCCTATGTATTCATCGCGATACCAGTGGTCTGTCGAAAATCTTTTCTKGATATWKTGCAGAAGATATTGGGTTGGGGTGGACCTGCTTCAGCACCTTGTAAATGTGAATGGCGTAGTTCTCCTTCCTTCGGCGTTTCTTCGTTTTGTTGCTCTTGATATGGTTTTTTGTACCTTTTTGGCGGCTTTACCGCTAGTCTAGTAAATCCGTTTCGACGCCTATGGGATAATTATTCCAACAGCTGACCTTGTTCGAAAATAGAGATACTGCGCAATGATGTACTGATGACGTCCTGTCACTTTTATAGATGAAAAACATTGTACTTCTGATCTAGCATTTTTTTCTTGCCTTTTGCATTCAGGACCTAATTCTTAGTAAAAGTATAGCTAGTAAAACAAATCGTTTTTCTTATTTTGCCTACAAATGCAATCGCTTTTTAATCATAATATGGCTCCGTTTTTTGTCTATCTTATACAGAGTGCTCCAAATTTTTATCGAGCTTACAGTACTGTACTGTAATACGAACATACGCAGGGTCTCAATATAGTGTGGGGTATAATTTCTTTTTAAGGGAACGAGCGACATTTACCGTTCTTATCGACTTTTCATGTGAATCTTATTTCAATTTGTGCGTTGCTGAGATTTTTTCTAAATAACGGTAGCAGTTGATCATTTTTTAAATGCGAGGGTGAATGCTTTCAGCGTCCATAATAATAGTCTGACGTTTCGATTACACCTGTAATCTTTGTCAAGACGAAGAACCTCAAAATTTGCCTGACACAAGTTCAAACAAAATTTTGAAAGTAAATAAACAAATCACCAAGGAAGCGAGACGTCATAGAAACAACGTGCCAATGTGATAAAAAAGTACCTACCGACGAAAAAGGAACTACCTACCTAGTAGATATATACGAACTACTTGATACAAGATAACTACAAAGTAGCCTTCCACATGTCATCTGACTCATAATTTTCCCAATCTCTATTAAAATTATTAGTATTCCTACAAATTTTATAGCTTCTTTTATTAGACGTTTGTGATAATATTTTTCTCTATATAAAATTTTTGTTTTATCAAGGTTAATCATGTGTTTAGTCAAATATGAGTATTCACCTACGAAAGATTAATCTATCTGTTGCAGCCTAGTAGCACGTATGTGTTTGTTGGTTTTCAGTAAACCTTGTGTCCTAACTGCCCATATATTTGGACATCCAAGAAAGGTAAACTACCATTGCTTTCTAATTCTATAGTAAATTTTATGTCGGGATTTTGACTGTTCAAATGATTTAGAAACCTACCCAACTATTCTATACCGGGGGGGGGCAAATAACAAAAGTGTCATCTACGTACTTAAACCAATATTTTGGCGTAAACTAAAAACGCTACTTGTTGAAAATTTTCCATAAACAAATTGGCTACTAAGGACTTAGAGGTAAACCCAATGCACAACCTGATTTTTGTTCATAAAAATTATATTTCCATAAGAAATAAGTAGATTTTAAACAATGTTCATATTAATCTGGCTATCGCGTCACCTAGGGGATCGCTATTAAGCTTGGATTTGATGATATCTGTCGTTTCAGGAATAGGTACTTTCGTAAATAAAGAAACAACGTCAGAACTAACTAAAATATCAGCTTCTGAAATACATAAATCTTTTATAATATCAATAAAGTCTGAAGACTTTTTGATGAAACTACTGGTTTTTCCTACATAAGGTTTTAAATAATAACACAAAATTTTGCCAAACTATAACAGAAACTGCTTCAAGTTATTCAGGCATGAAGCCACAAGTAATTTGGTACAGGATGTTTAATTTTTATTCGTCTAATCATCGACATTTTCAAACTTATTTTTGGCATTTTCATTCAAATGTGATACCCTAAACTAACAGTGATAGTTAATAAAGCTTTCAGTTTCCTTTAATTTGGTATCACTAATATTAGCTTTAGAGCTCTAAGGGTTTTGCTAGGTATTGTCTTTTCAACAACACGATAAAATGTTACAAAATTCAGTCTAAAACAGAGTTAAACAAAGAAACTACAGTAATGTGACTTTAAGTTTTTAAAAATTCGAATTAGGTACATTTGAGTAGGGATTTAGTATGAAAGTCGTGTTTTTCTGTTTAAGAATAGTTGTGTATAACATTTGAGTCTTAGTGCACGATTTGGTGGTTAAAAATGTCATGCAAGACACTGACAAATTAATAAGAAAATCGTCGTGAATCACAGAGACCAGAAAGTTAATTCGCGACAATTGGCTTGAACTTTTTTGTTGGTTAATTGGGGCAATTACATCCTCGCAGCTGGTTCAAAACTGGCCGAATACCGGGAAATATTCGCATGTCCAGTGTATTCTTAGTAACATTTACAAATTGAAATGATTATGCAGGAATTCTCCAGTTGCTCTGCTAATAAAGAACACCCAGGCAATCATAATTTGTTGTAGAATCGAAGTGTTTGTCTCTTTGTGTGTACAACGTATAACTTGGTGTATTGGATGATCATTAAAGCATTATCGCATTACAAAATGTATGTAATAGATGTAATTTGTTAATTGATAGGTATAACGATAAATGAGTAACGAGGAAACGAAGGTTTGTGTGATTTTAAGAATCGTACGACATTTTGGGCCACTTTTGAATATACCACAGAGCCAGTTATCTCTTCGCTGGGTTGGAGGGGTGATATAAAAGAACTGTTTATTTCGTACAAGCCAATAAATCTTGAAAGTGAATTAAGTATTCATTGATATAACCACAATATATCTGCTAGCACAAAATTAGTATGCCTGTACTATATACTATTGTAGATTTCCCGAACTCTGATCGTCAAAAGCATTTTTGTACCGTCAATTAAACCACAAACGCGTAATGTTTCACACCGTGCCGTTCTAATTTACCGAAATTATCGCTGGCGTGAATGTTCAACAGATTAAAATGCTTGTAATGAAATTAGTGCTGTTTATAGCGGGCGAGGGAAAAGGAAAATACTGCTCGCCTCGGGCGCTACGCGTAAATAATTTAAAAGCCAAATATCTAAATGCAAACCACAAATTAGTGTAAAGAGCATGAGGTGATTAGATCTCGAATTAACATATAAACCTGGAGAAACGCATTTCGTTTGATGGGCGAGGTTGCCAGATGGGGAAAGCTGTTAGGTGAAAAGTGAGGTTAGTCTTTTTTATTGTTCTAAATTTAAAATCTGTGTCTTTAGATAATTTCCGAAATTGGTTACTTACTTACCTATGCTTCTAGACAAAAGAGGAAAAATTGCAGTTAGTGGTTATCTAAATATCTTAGAAGAACTAATTAAAGACAAAATTCAAGACTCAAAAACATATCTTACTAGTGTAAAAGAGTCGTCACGATTAAACCGTTTTGTGGGCTGAATTTTCGTCTATTGGCTATCGTGGTGTACATATACTCACTCAGTCGTATTCGTTCTTATTAAATTTGAGCCCCAAATTGGCAGTCATAAATCAGTAAACATTGATTATTCTTTTAATATTATTGATTTGGTGTGGAGTCAAACTGATGGTTTAACCTTTGGTTCCTTTCTTAACGTTAAATAAAGATCGCCTCCCCCCCAAATGTCAGAGGAAATAGTAACAAATTTAGTAGGTAAAAACTTCTTTCGCTGTATTTGGCAATTTCAAAGAACATGAAAAAGCTAGGTGCTTTCAGTATATAAGGGCTAGTCTTCAAACAACGCTGACTTTATTAAAAGATTTATCTATGAATGGGTAGTTGATGCTTATTTGTGACTTACCTTTTAGCGTTTTTTGTAGACTATTGTCATTGAAATTTTTTCTTAAAGATTAAGCAAGCGGTTGTGACAAACATATAAAAGTCTTCCTTACTCCAAAAAGATTTATAAAAATAACGTCCAGTATCCAACCAATAACCAGCCACAGCAACAAACGAAGGTTTGAGGTTGACTTTACAACTACCAAAGAGTGTTGCTGACATACTATATAATCATCTTACTAGATGTTGGGTGTAAATTTGTTAGATCATATCTATTTATTTAGTAAGAAGTAAATTTAATGTAATTGATATATTCTCGTAAACATCATATCATTAGATGTTAGTGATAGAATTGTAGGCATTCAAGACGAGCTGGTAACTTTGAAAAAACTACCATGGATGAAAATAGTAACCATGTTTTTACATCTTTTAGATAACGTATGACTTAAAAGTTTTGGGAAAAAATTTTGACGCACAAACTTTTGGTTTATTTATTTAGATGACATTAAGGATGACATTTTATTTTCATGAATTGCTTTGTTACATGCATTTTTGTCACTCAATCCAATCAATGAATTTTTTTCCAAAACTTGCGAATCATATGTTATATACGAGTATAGACCGATCCATCGAAGAAAAATGAAATAAGCGGTTAACTTTTACTTTCATTGTATTTTAAGAGAAAGTTTCTTGTACTGAGTATTTAATAACTAGTGACGTTTTACATCTGTAATCCTTCTAAAATAAAAACGAACTATGTGCTCAGTTGTTTACAAATAATCTTACTGAGCGATCTGCTCCTTAGTTTTGAAAGAAAAAGCCCTGTAGAAATCGTAGGCTTCCATTGTATTTTATGCAGGATTTTCTCGTGAATTCCTCCACCCTGGACGTTGCATGATGATTCGTTTGAAGGCTTACGTTCAGCAGTAAATACTTCAAAGGGTAAACAAAATTTGTCCTTGACGGCTTAAAAAGTGCCAAACCGAATTTCAATAAATGATATTCGTAAACAAATCGTAAGTGACTTGATGATGATTTTTTAATGTCTTGATTTTGTCAACAATCAAATTTTTTTCTCTTTATCGTCCGATGTGACAACGCCGGCGCTACACCGACTTTTTCAGCATAGGAAACGGATAGGGTTATCTCTCTCCCACTCACGGATGTCGGCAATCTTCCTGGCCGAAGATAATGGAAACGGCTCAATTCAATGTCCCCGTCGCGATGCTTTCTAATTTTTTTTTGTTTCTCCTCAATTCGCCGCGAGAAAAACACGCGTCGGATAACCCGTTCCGTTTGTGCCGGCACACATAGGCAACATTTTATTTTAATGAGCGACATCGTCCGCGACTGCCATGCCACTTTAATCGGCCCAACGGTAATAATTGTGTTCGAACGGAAAATTAGGAAATAATGTCGTGGAATTTTATCGCGGCGAGAAAAAATTGCGCCCGGAGTGCGCAATTTGTCAGTGTAATTGCTAGAAACAATCCAAATCGACTGGACTATACGGTTAAGGTAACAGGACTGTCGAAACGAATGCTTTCTCACTCTAGGGAGAATATCTAATGAGATTACAGAATTTACACTTCCTGTAAACTCTCTAAGATTATTTAGAAATGTTTTGCTTTCTTGTGTCTTTTTTCTTTTATTTTTAACCTGGCGGTGAAATACAATGAAGTATAGGATAGATGGTCAACCAATTAAATTTTTTATATTGCAGTAAATGATTTTCTCTAATTCCATTAATAAAACTGACAGTTCTACATAAATGACTTGATTCTGGTTTGAAAAGAAGTTGTGTAAAAATATTCCCACAGTTAGAACCAATGATTTATTGAACAATGTAAATTGGTTCATTTGTACAAAGTGGAAATTTGGTAATGTTACTTCTTAAAGATGAATCTCTACCAACTCCATCTATATTCACTTTATTTATAAACAAATTTAGTTCCTACAACCTTACTAAAAGAGAAATAGAAAACGATTTATACAAAAGTGACCTCGTATAATTAGAAATAAAGAATCTTTGATTTCATACGAAAAGTAGCCTGCATGCCAAAAGAGCTTTTACACAATGTTGAACCAACATTAAAATTACCTAGCAGTACTAAGTCAAAATTATTGTCTATGGATCCATTAACACCAAAGCTTTATGGACTTCCTAAAACACACAAGGATAACTGTCATATCAGACCTGTTGTTTATTACATAAATTTGCCGTTATAATTTAGGTAAATGGTTATATTTGATCCTTGTGAAGTTTCGAATTTCAAAATTTTTTTTTCCCATTAAGAATTCATTTGACTTGACCAATAAACTTAAGAATTTTAAATTCCTCAAGACTTTCCTGTTTCGATAATAAATATTTCATACAAAACTCAGGTTGAACAATGTGTTCGTCTGTTAACCCACTTTTGGCAGAACTTTTTATGAACACTTTTTACATTTTTACAGGAAATCACTATAATTTAAATAATTTACTTACATTTATAAATTCTCTTCACGATTTTATAAATTTTAGTTGTGGAATAGAAATTATATCTTCTATCTTTACCTATCTTTCGAAATTAAAAAACCCACATGTAGCGAGAACATTATTAATTACTTTTCTTTACACCCCTATGCATACAAAATATCCGTATTTCATTCTCAGACAAAATTTCAAAGCTACCTCTTTCTTTAACCGTTTTTGAAAAAGGACTGGGTGTAATCTTTCTAATTGCTTTTAATAATAACCTTTCAAATTATTTATTACAAAAATTATACTTACATATTTAAAAAAATTATAAATAACGGTTCTTGCAATTTCGATTGATTAATTTGGCCTGCAGGCTACTTTTTGTCTGAAGCAAAGATTGCATATTTCCTGTTTGACAAGTTTACTTTTATATAAATTCTTTTGTATTTCTCATTTTATAAAGCGGTGATGATGGCTTGCAGCCGTTGAAAGCGCTTTGTCAATTTATTTGCAGAGTGTCTATAGTTTGACTTAAGTTTGACTTGGTGAAAATTAATCTTTAAAAAGTGAAATTGGTTGATTTATTATTTCTTAAATCTGTTGAATATACTATAGATTTCTAGGTTCTGGAGAAATGTTCTCTTGCAATGTCCATTGTTAACTTCCCTTAACTTAATTCATAAAGTCATGTTCGTATGTTCAGAAAWTTTTTCTATATAACCTTTTGTTGCACTGTTGGATTTCCAGATTCTGTGTATCCGTCAGCGTTTGGTAGTCTAAGGTATTGAGCAAAAATTCCCGCATATTGTACTCCACATTTGTCATTGTGAAATTTTACAAAAAAAAATATGTCATACTTTATAATTGAAGATCTAATATATACCAGCAAGTCTTAATCAATTTTTTAAATATAATTTCAATATAATGTAGCATGATGTATATTGCCTGGATAACATAATATCATAGCTTTTTTCTCAGTCAATCTTAAAACTGCAGAATAAATTATAAATTCAAACCAGACTATTAAAATTAATAAAACAAAAACTGGCAGCAGGTTTTGCTCGGAAACGAGCAGCATTTTAAACCCCATCTCACTTTAGGCGTTGGTTTATTATGAGAAACTTCTGTGCTATTGTTAGTTTTACGATTTTCCACTTTGCAAGTAAACAAACATCGCAATTACCTTGTTTTTATAACAGCAATTTTCCGCAAATTTGCCTATAAAACGTTTGACTACCAGCGAATGGGTTGAACTTTTATGGCAACTAGCTTGTAGAATGCGGCTTATTTGCGTAACATTTAGTTCTGTAAATTTAAGAAGAAAAACACGTCAAATTGAAGTCAAGTTGTCTTCAACGTAAAATACTTGTCATTGAGATAAATCTATGCAGACCGAGTTAAATTTGAACGAGTTTAAATTACGTAGATCAGAATGCCCCACCGTAGCACTACGCAAATACAGTTACGAAAACAAACACATGTCGGCAAAAAACAAAGCCTACTTTCTCGTTCAAACAGAATAGCACAAAGGGGGCGACGAAACCATTAGATATACCAGAAACCAGGGACCCACCGAAGTAATATTTCAGACGCCATTCCTCTTTATGTGCCACTTTCAAAGGGATAATTTCTGCTCTAGGGTTCGAATTCGTATTATGCTCGCACACATGGCCGTATGCAAATTTTAAACCCTTACTGTTGAAAATTTGAATATTTCGATGCGACGCAGTCGGCCAATCAAGCAGCTGGCCAAGTGAATTCATTTGGGAACCTTTCGCGCAACTGGACGACTATATCAAACAGTTGCGCGATAAATCAGGTTTTTAGATGCAGTATTAACAATTTTTAAGCCATTCAGGGACGAGAGTTATAGTGTTTTCGTTTGTAATTTCTGCCCTGGCCGTTTGGGACTGTTTCAGCGCTTTGCGAGGACAAAAGACTGAAGCTGCAGATGTTTCTTCTCGATCTGATAACGTTCGATGTAGAGTTTTCGAATTAAACAGGGTTTTTGAATTGGACATGTTTTGTACCCTAATTAAGTAACATTATTATCTGACAATTGATTAATTGGCCAGTTCTGTTTGTCATTATTGAATTATGTATCCAACACTGGGATTTTTATCACTTTAATTGATAGGTGATGGTGTTTTGAGACCAATACACGAACACAAAGCCAGCGCTAACTGCGACTTAAGCAGACAGTCTCAAGTTACAAAAGTTTGACAGATAGTTCAAAACGGCAATGGTTTACCTCACTGGGCGTTTACAGGAAAGCATATTCGTGGTTTCACTTCACAAACTAGATATAGGTTTTCTGATGCATGAAAATGTTGAATCCTCGTATTAAGCCCTAGCAATCCTTCCTTTCTTTTTTATTGATAAAAAACTGAGTTTTTTTTATTGCATTTTGCGCTTTTGCAGCCTTTTCCTTTTTTGGTTTTATCAAGATATGGCATATGGTCGATGGAATCGATTTGGACTTCTGGCCTGAATTCTTCATTCCCTTTTGTAACTTTAGATCTGGAGACTTGAGGGATTCCCTACTCCTGTACTGACTTTTAGTATCCATTTTTTGATCGAGCAAATCAACTCCGCCCATTGAATGATTATATAATTTTATAATTTCAAGCCCTCTAACATCTATATATTTCTTCTCAGATTTATCTCACCCTTTCAAACCATATATTCCTCTCTAGCACCCACAAAATTCGATGCAAGAACTATTATCCGTCCATTCTACTAAGATAGCGTCCTAAATTTTGCTTCATCAATTCATCATGAGATCTTTTTATTATCCAATAGAGGAGGCTTCTTCTATTCACTCTTATCGTCCCACCAATATTTTCCTGTGCTTCAAAACATGCAAAAGGATGATAAATTGTAAAAAAGTAAAGTATTCCAGATCTTCCAAATACAACAAATATTTCTGCACCCCAATGAGTTGTTTTACCTTTCACATAGTGCTTTATTTAGAAGGTCCACTAAATGAAGAAATTTGTTCGTCGATGCATAATTTTTTCCTAACCTACCTTGTACAGTTTGTCATTGCAATTACCTGGAATTTACAAACTGTTGACACAATGTAAATTTGTTCGAAGTTGAAAACAAAATCTGTTTAATAAAGTTCTGTATACAAGATCTTATCCTAAAATAATCGAATTTTTGGAAATTTTAGTGAACCGATCGCAATGTGCAATACAAATAGGCTTTTTAGTTCGGCTACATTTTTGTTGGTTTGAAATGAACGTTTTTTTTTTGGTGGACATAAATGTTAGTGAAGTTTACCATTTGTTTAAAACTCTGCATCATTTAGGTATGTATTTGTGAAAATATTGTACGTGTACATATCTGATATAATTCAAAAATTTTGTGCATAATTATGCTCATAGGGTGATCTGAAGACGTTAAATATTCATCTGTTTCTTAGCAGTGTTTTATTTGACCAAGTAAATCTGAATTTTCGGCTGCTAATCAATGGTGAAAGCTTTGTGCTGCCTGGTATTTAAAATCATTCTGATTATATTATTTTATGAATTTTTGGCACGCTTGATTTAGATGTATACTTTCCTGTTATTTACAAAATTTCAGTGTAATGTGAGTCTTCTTTGGGCTGATTTCTTAATTAATTTTTTATAGTTTTATTGCACATTAAATGCTGATGATTGAAACGATTTGTAAATTCGGATAAAATTAGATTGCCATAGAATTACGGGCTTAGAAGAAGGGACTTACAAGTTAATATTAACCCTCACTGTACAAGAGTAACAAGTCAGTTTGAATCTAGTTTATTCGTTTTTCGTAATCATGGCACATTATATATACAAGTTGTAAATACAGTGATCACAGCTCAGCAATATATAGAACTGAGCAAATCGTTTAGGCCGATCTGCAACTTTGAGATTCATCGAGAAATGTGGCCCCAAAAAGAGACAGCGTTGGCAAACTTCACATGCTTGACCAGATTAACGCTAAACCTGAAATTTTACAAAGGAAGCTGATTTGTCTAAATCAGGTGCACAAAAGATTCTTAAAGAGCATAAATTAAATGATCAAAAATACATTTGAGGCAACTCAAGAAGATTGCAGTTTTGCCGTTGGAAAAAATATATCTGTTAGGAATTACAACTGATATTACCAGAACTTTATACTTGAATGTGTGGAGTCTACTTTGGATTTTTTTCAATCCCATATCAAATACTGGTAAATTCAACATTGCTCCATTGGTGGATTACGATTTCCAGGAATGCTAAAGGACTTGTGCTGCTTTAATACAATCAAACTCACACGCAAAATACGTTGTTTCATAAGTAGGTACTACTATCTGGAAGTGTTAGGTACTAAGAAAACTAAAATCTGAGGATGAAACTTCATCCTTTGCATATTACATGTTGTGAGTACACACTGGCATAAAATATTAAAATATAAGCGCCACACGACGGAATATCATACATTAAACTCGAATGAATCTTTGAGGTACCTTTCCGCGTTTGAAGCTAACTTTGCGGGCCGCTAGATATTTAAATTATCTTAAAATACCAGTGCATTACAGTTTGACCGTGTGGCCGAAAGCGTAATTTGAAATATTTTAGAGGTGACCTTATCAAAACCACACAAAAACTTTTCAGTTCTTTAAATGTCATTGCTAATGATTAAAATCGGTACTTTGCTCCATAATCTAAGTAAAATGAGACCGAGAAGGCCATTTTTGTTTACTAAAATTGCCGGAATAACTACTCGCTATTTTTAGCTTCGAACCCTAAATTACCAATTGAAATGACCCTCCAATTCCTGTATAATGAATAAAAGAAAACTTGGAACAAAAACACGGCAGTGCCTGAATTCTTCCGTAGTAAGTAGTACCGGAATTATTAATACGCACCTGAATGATTTATGGCTCAAATGAATGGCATTTTAAATTGCGAATTGGGTTTGATGGTAAAAAGGTAAATGCCACATATTCGAGCGACTCAAGGCTAGCAACCCGTTTGATGGTGGGTGATGTGGATGTCGTTCCACACCGAACTGATTTGCGTAAAAATATGACATAATCCAATTAATATAAATGTAGATCAACATGAAAAAAGTTAGATTCGTCCTTCTTGTAACTTATCTGTTGGATCAGGTCTGAACTATCCTCGAGGCGGAATTGCGTAAGTTCCAATTTTCCATTATCTTCTCATTAAAACGCGAGCGGGCACGCCTTCGAGTGCACCAGCATGAGGCATGCGTTAATCCACTAGAGCATCCGAAGAATTCCCAAAGAGCCACCTCAAAATAACCGGTTTCCTGTCAAAAATCCTCCGCGGAAAACAAGTTTGTTGAACCTATAAATTTTAGACCATGTTCCGATTTTATGGTTAACACGGCGAGTGACAGGCTGTAAAAAAAGCCGATCGCAGATGAGTGATGCCCCAGGTTTCCTGTTTTGCAGCAATTGACGTCCGAAGAGCGGCTGGTTGCTCGCGGAGAATGGAAATTAGGTGAATTAAGCATGCCGTTTTGGCGATTGCCATGCCAACATCCAAACATGCTGAAATTAGTCAATTTAGCATATTGTATCAGATCGTTTCCTTGATGGCACTACTAAGTTTTTCATTTTATATTTCGTGGGTTCTAAGAAATTTTGATCCAATCATTATCCATTTTCCATTCAAGTATGTAGTAATAACAATGGGAGACTTCCAATAGGTATATTTGCGCTGTCGGTCATTTAAACTTTTTTTGCCGCATGATAATTTTTCTGGTATTCGTTGTTGATCATATCAGTGCTACACAAATGTTGCACTACTTTTCTGAAATATTCAAAATATGAATTGAATTTATCCGAAAAAAATTTTGAATATAAACTTTTTTATTTTTCTGTTAATTTTATTGGCTACGGCGTATAAAGTTCATACTTTGGTTCAATAGGGACAAAATATGTCTATGTGATCTATGATATTCCAAGGAACTTTTTTATCCACTCTGTGATGCCCTTGGGATGATGATGCCTACGATCCACAGAAGGAACTGATAAATCACCATGTATTCGACTTTTTTTCAATATTTGATATAAAGCACATGCTTGTTCGCAATAGAATCATTTGTAACAGTATATGTGCGTTTTTTACAATTTATATACATATATAGGATGTTTCACGAATGATAACGACCCTAACGAAATTAAAAATGCAACCCAAAATACATTCTCATAGCCAATGTGGTTATTTTGCATAATGATATTATTTTAGAAATATATTGGGAATCCATGACGGCTATGCGCTACGGTTGCTGTCACTGTAGTTATTAAAAGTCAAAATGTATTCAAAAGATGAAAAAACAGATTTTGATTTATGGTGAATGCAAGAAAAATGCTTCCGCTGCTGCCCGTTCATACAGACAACGTTTTCCAAATAGAAGAGCTCCTGCCGATACTATTTTCAAGAGACTTGAATTAACTTTAAGGACAAGCTGGCCACCACTGAAAAAGTCAAGAGAAAGAACAGCAACAGGACCTGACAATGAAATTAAAGTATCGGAAATGATTGCCGAAAATCCTCATATTAGTCAAAGGGTAGTCTCAAGAGCAACCGGTATTAGTCTGTCTTCATACACCAATCAATTTCATCTGTATCACTTGCAATTGGTTCAGGCCTTAAAGGAGACAGATTATCCTAAAAGACTGGCTTTTTGTAACTTTTTCCGGAAACACCAAAATTTGAATGTGAGATTTTATGACAACATTTGCTTCTCAGGTGAAGCAAGATTTTCTAATAATGGTGGAGTTAACAAATATAACATGCATTATTATGCGCACGAAAATCCACGTTGGATTCGAGAAGGACATTTTCAAACTATCTACTCGACGAATGTCTGGTGCGGAATATTGGTGAATCAAATTGTTGGGCCTTATTTTTTCGCGATAGTTTAAGCCGCAATACTTATCTAAATTTTTCTTCTTCTCCAAAATGTAAATTTACAAGTAAGACAAGATCTATGGTTCCAGCAAGATKGGGAACCTGCGCATTWTCATAGAATAGTGCGAAAYCATCTTGAAGCCCGGACCTTGTTCCTTTGGATTTTTTTTCTGTGGGGAATGGTTAAAGAGCAAGTATACCAAACACCAATTGAAARTAAATTMCGTGATGCWTGTAGATCCATCACTCCAGAAATGTTAATGCATGAGAAAAGATCATTTTAGGCACGAATTCAAGCTTGTGAATACAGCGGAGGGCGACATTTTGAGCATTTATCACATTAATGTTATTGAATGACCATTTTTTTTAAATAAAATTTGTTTTACAATACCGAATTTGCTTAAAGCAAATGATTGAAGTTTATGTCAAAATTTACGAATTTATACAGCTCTTTACGTTTTATATTTTTTCAGACGATGAGCAATTATCAATGTTACCTCTAAAAATGTATTTTGGATTGCATTTTTAATTTCGTCAGGGTCATTATCATTCGTGAAACATCCTATATATTTTTTGTAAATGCGCCTGACCTCTCTCTATTGCTGCGGCTGCAGCTCATCTTTCTGTGGTACCCTTTTCGTTTGCCTGAGGTCTTTATCTTCAAATTGAGGATATTTTCTAATTTCACTGCTTATTTGAAAATTTTTCCCCTTCCATAACAACTGCCAAATTTTAAGTAACTTGGGAAGTTTGAACAGTTCTCTGTGCAACATGTTTTAGTGGTAAAATCATTTAAAATTCGAAGTTGTAACGATATACTTTTTGAGGTTTCATTGCACTGTTTTTTGAAGAACTACTTATTATTATTATTATTATTATTAAGCTAGTGTAAAGCTGGCAACCAGTTGTTTAATAGAGTCACAATGAATGTGATGCGGGCTGCATACTATATTGAAAAGATTGTACATAACTGATATAGGTGATCGTATAAATACATTCGATTTAGGTCTAAAAGGATAGTCAGATGTTGACTGCGTTTCAAATATTTTTGAAAAATTGCAAAGAGAAACCGGCCTATAATTAGAAATATTATTTATGTTACCTTTTTAAATATTGGACATACAAAAAAAATCGGAGGATAAGACTGAAAAGATATGAAAGCGGTGAGGAAAAAATACTGACACAATCCTTTAAGAGGAATCTACTCCAAAAGTAAAGGAATTCTTATAGCAGCCTTCAATGTTTTAAAAACATCATCTTCGGGAAAATGTGAAACAGAAACAGAAACATCAGAAACTACAGTAGATTTATACTCAGCATAGACTTCCGGGAAAAATGTAGTAAAGCATGTATGATATCCTCAGGAGTATTCACGGTCATTTAGTTTCATAGTACCAGTAATGCATATGGTTCCTCTCTTGTTTAGCAAGACCAAAATTTCTTTCATATACCTAGCATATTTGTAATGGGATGTCTGGAGATGGCATTCCGTTAAATTCCACGTTCTTGATGGGTTCTGAAGTATGACTTCTCGATATATTACGAGAATTGCCTCCGACACCTATTAATTGATCTTTTTGTGTTCCGCTGGCATCTGTAATATTTGTGCATTATTGAACGGCTGCATACGTTACTTGTTCTTTGATTAATGATGAATGGTATGCATTTATTTTAAAATACTTTAAACCCTATGCCCAGTGATTAATGATCGCCGACTCTCACACAATGCCCGGTGTTATCTTTTTTGCGCTTTGTTATTTTTTCCACTCGGTAGACTTTCCGGMTGAATAAATAATTAATTTTGAATATTTTAATGAATTTCTATAAATCACGCGTACCCACTGACATTAATAAATAATAAGAGCTCTTTGCGCTTAACTGAAGAGCACAAAAGCGGCGTGCGCGACTGGGCCTCGCCAGTGGCGGTACATTATAATCTACAAGCCTTTAATTTAATTTAATAATTATCATTTGGTCTTGCTTTTGATTCTCACATATTTTGTATATAATATCGTCACAATAACAGCAGATTTTTTTATAGCTATTTCACATTTTAGCCCGAAATTGGTCCATCGATCGCTAAACTAAAAAATCAGTGGCCTCATATCGAGCTTCAAAAGGAAAAGCATCGCGGTTCATTGAAAAGCTGAAGTGAATTATTTATTACCTGAATAGACAAATGTAAACAGTAGCATTCGCTTATTAAATTTGTGTTGTAAAAAATGGTCGAAAGTATTTCTAGAAGCTGTGAGTAAACAGAGGCCAAAAATGACAATGATAAAGGATCTGACAGAGAAACGAAAAGTATGTAGAGATCTAGAAATGTACCAGATGTAATACAGCTTTCCATGTATACTTGTTTTATTTTCTGCATTACAAGTTATTAGCTTAATTTACATTATTTTAATATTTTAAAGCCTACTTGATTATGAATGACATTTTTAAGCATATTTTTTTAAATTATTTACATTTAACATGTGGCATACGATACATAAAAAATAGGCAGAATTTGAATTATCAGTTTGTATAATATTCAACCATAATTAGCGTTTCTTTCACTGCGCTGCGACTTGCCCCGTTGACGAGGAATAAGTACGCCGAAACGGCATCGTCCAACAAACAAGTGACGGGTATTTATCTCCGCCGCTGGAGTAACCCACCCGTCCGTAGGGAAACAAAAAGAAACGACGAAAATCGTTTGCATGGAATAAAAAAAAGCATAACAAACTGGCCAACGAATTCCATTCTTGTGTCATTTATTATAATTTTGTATCTGACGTCCGGGCACGTCGTGATCTTGATTATTTTTATCGATTAGAGCGTATTCTTGAATTCCGCTGGTGGGATGATTATTCAGCTGCTTTTTTGTCCTCTCTCTTTCCGTGGCGTTTGGGCCGCAGCGGAAAGTTCACGTAAAGGTTATGGTTGGAATCGTTTCACGGTCTGTGACGAATTAAAAAGAAGCGACGTCATTATTATGTCTTGTGTCCTAAAATTTACGTTTGAAGCATTTAATGACATATTTTTGGTCCTTACACTAAAATACTGATCAGTACCTTCAAGGTCCTGACCCGCCAAAAAATAAAGAAGCGCATTCCAGGATATAAACGTAGAACCTATTGTGGAAATCTGTAAAGTAGCTTAGAAATACCTGTGTAATAATAGATATAACATTGTTGCATGCAAATATGTCCATCAATGTACTTGTTAAGCTTGTGCGATGATGTATTTCTAATGGTCCGCAGTCTTGATTGTGAGGAATTAGCGAAACCATACCATTTATCCAGTCAATTTGGTTTTTTAGCATATCTTTTGAGATGTCATCTGCAAATTACAGAACCAACAGCTAAAGTCCACTAGTTCTTTTGAATTTATTATGCTTGCTACACGTTATGATACCTATACACCATCTAGGGTTCGTTTACCCTTTTTCGACTATCGCTATAGCATTCATTTCATGTCACGTGTGCATATACCATCAAATGAGTTGTTTTTGTTCGATCGTATCGATAATTATATCGTCTACTTCTACATTCTTTCTGCCTAGTTCATTAGGTGTACTTCATAGCCTGGAAAATCAAAGTGAACTTCTAAAACTTTGATAGATGTGTTTCTTTATCCCCTCTTCCATTTTTGTCGACTACAACATGTTTAATTGTTGTATTACTGTGTGGTTTTGCTGTGTAAGCGTTTGTTTTGCTAAGAAGAACCCCATTATCTCATTTTCTAAAGATTCTTTATTCCTTTTTGGTCTGTTGTTAAAAATTCATTTTTAGCTTCCTTGCCGTTATCTTTTATCACGGTATGTTCTTTAGAGTTTATGAATAAGAATTAATACCAAACCGAGACCAGTATTAATAGTATTTGCATCTCAGTTCCAAAAATGCACTTCAGTGTTAAAGCAAGTATAACAATTCGCAGTAAAACTAGTTATGCCAAGTAATAATTATATTATTAATAAAAGGAAAAGCATAAAGTTAAATGAGACGTAATAATACATACTATTTTTCATGTCAAACCATATATTTCGTATCGCACTGTATAATTTAATCACGGTCTTCTTGAGAAAAATAATAGACGTTATTTCTAGCTTGCATTTTTCAAATTAACGTGTTTGCAAGCTTCTGGTATTGCAAATTGCTTTATTAACGGCGCACAGGAACAACATAAATATTCCAACACGAATTCCTGAAAGCCATAATTAGAATATAGCAATTACGATTCAGCACCATCGTTCGCGCGATAAATTATGGTTATGGTGACGTACGTAGAATTTGTCTAAATAGGATGAAATTTACATTTTATTTTCGCTTACGTTAACCGCTCATTTGAATGTACACAGAAAAATTGAATTGAACAATGACAAAAAGGGGGTCACTGTAGAAATTACTAATAGGATGTAATAATGAATAAAATAGTTTTGCATATGGTCACACCTAAATATGTATAGAACAATAAGTGGCTGCGTCATAAATATTTATTAGCCGTTTAGCAGAGGCCACCAAAATGTTTCGACAGTTTCCAACGTATGAATGGAGTCTATTGGCAGGTTGTCTTAAAAAACATCAGTTTCGCACTTTGCAGTGGCATGCTGTAGATTAATTCGCATGAGCACGAATACTATGTATGTACAGGGTCTGGTCCTTATAATTAGTGCGGCTTCTTGTGTCTTTACTTTTAGAGGTATAAAAAACTTTTCAAATGCTCTAACTTACAACCTAACTTTTTTCCTTATTTCAAAAATATAAGCATAGTCAATATTTAGATCAACTGTTTTCGAAATATTTCATGTCAGATATACGATTTTAATGTTTATTGCCGAAACACTAATCTAGGATTGCCATCGTTTAAATGAAACGGCTTGACAACCATAAATACTTGATGAAAACAAAAAAATAAATAGTTGTCAAATATCATTGTTAAATCTCTAATATCTCATTTTTTAGTTTCATAGTAAAATAGAAATGGTTCTTTTTTTACTAACAATATAAAAATATTAACAAATAAAAGAATAAATATCTTTTTCGATATGTCCTTCATTATTATACATTTGTTGTAATCGTCTTCGGTTTATTCGTTTAAAGTGTTTATGCAGTTAAGTTATTTTCAATTTTAAATCGTCTATAGTAAGACTTCTTTCGTTGTTCCAATAGAAAATAATCTAAAACTGGGTGGGCATTCAGTACGTCCATCTTTCCCAATCTATAAGTTATAACGATTATTCAGAAGATTTCGAACAGCAATAATATTATACTTTACAAAACAAGAACTGATCTTCCGGCAATATCACGAGGAGTTTCGGAAATTAGTTTTTGATTTTGTTAGTTTTAATATTTTGATGTAACTCCTAAGGCATTTTTTGTTAGATTCCCATCCAAAGCCTCTAGTTTCGTCATCTGTAGCTCTACTTCATTATCACCCTTCGTAAATTGGTACTAAAAGTACCGTTTTACCATAGCAACGGATGATGAGCTGCGGATAATTCACATGAACCTTTAGAGTATTTGTTAATTACCACCAAATGTTGTGAAACATTTTCCTGAAATATTAGTTCAAGGATTGTTCGCTCTATTGATTTATCACAAAAGGTGACAATTTGATTACCTGGTGTTTGCTCTTCGTTGGAAACTCGAGACTTACATTAGCGGTATTTATGTCTCTGTAGGATCTGGAATAACTGTTTAAAACATCCTGAATGGACAACTCATGTGTTATGTCTATCTTGACTAAAAATGATTAAAATCTCTCTCCAATACAATAATTTGTGTGATCAGTAACCGCTACGTATGCATGCAGGCGGGAAAAGTTTTGAATTCAAATAGTATTATTGTAGAACAAAAGATCTAAACATTTATAATTTAACTGATGGTTCTTTCTTCTTATTTACTCAGGCTTTCACTTCTTCAAACACTATCCACGTTCCCCCAAAAAAATCAACCGTCTTTACAGCTTTACAAATATCGACCGATACTTTTTAGCACTAGCATATAACATTTTAGGCCGCCATTAATATTACGGCCCGATGACAAGAAAATACGTGAAAAAATTTTCTATGTTCCCGGGTATAGCGCGCACATATTAACGTAAACGTGAGCACCTCGGTTTATTGTGTTTGCCAATCCATAAAAGACGGTGAATAACAGTTATGGCAAAACGTATTATGGCTAACGAATTCCGATTTCTACTTTTAAATGACCCGGCAGTCACGAGCATTATCTGTTTAAATGATCAAATAAATGCTGGGAAGGGAGGTGGGATGAATTAAGAATGCGTAATTAGCTGCCATTATGCTATTCCATAAATGCAGTACGCCTACAATAAGTGCGGTTAAATACGGGCGCGATATCTAGCGGGGGTACCGCAGGGTACCGTTTTGGGTCGTATTCGTTCGTTTATTGGACACAAATTCATAAAGGAAATGCATTGCAATATAGGAGGGCATACAACAGATAAGACTTAAACATTTAGCAGAACTCATACCCTTGGAAAAAATCTTCATCTTGATCTGTAAACCACGCCTCAGCGGTACAATGATTTCATTATCTGTGGAAAATATTTTGGTTTCGAGTGTTTTTTTTTAATTTTAGGAACAAATAGTAGCCTTGCAGTGCTCAATAGTTAGAACAGGACGACCAAACAAACCAATTTTATCAATTTGTGGGCAGGGACGTTATTTTGCAAGTAGAATACACCTTCGGCAAGTTTTGCGCGTCGTTTTTCCACAATCATTAGGCAGAGAGATTTTAAACTAATGTAGTTAAACATTTATTAGAGCTTAAATTTTTCGAGCACCAAGCTATATTAGAACGTTTGAAAACAAAGTACAGCCATGTGTTTTCTTCCGGTTTGAACAAATTCACTAAAGGCGTTATTTCCATCAAGTTAAAATCACAGTCAATCAACCCAACTTTTTTGAGAGAGCACGTCCGTTACCGTTTAGCACCAAAGAGAGGAGATGGAGTTGGCACGGTTAGAGAAATTTTGATCATTGACCCTTGGTGTACAGTCCTTGGGGTACACCAATAGTCCCAGTGTTGAAAAATGATGGTTCCGTAAGGATATGCTGGGACTTCAAGGTGACGCTGAAAGTTGATCAATGGCCACTGCCCCACATTGAGAAACTCTTTGCCAAATTGACAGGAAGTGTTAAATTTACTCAATTAGATCTTTCGAAAGCGGTATCAGCAGATTATGTTTGGACGAAAAATCGGCAAAGTTAGTTGGCATTGCCAGTATACGATCCAAATTTCAAAAAATTTTGGATACTTTGTTTCAAGCACCAATGTTAGTTCATTTCAATACGGATTATTTTTCCCAGGTTGACTAGTTATTGAATCTTTTGCACCATTTTGATAACAGGAAACCATTGTAGCAGCTTTAAAATAGTGTACATGAACACACACTTTGATCCCTTGTTATAATGATAGCAACCAGAGTCCAGCAATTGTATTATCATTTTCCTTTGATTCTGACTAATGTGTACATATTAGCAGATATGGGAATCAAACAAGTTATCACAGAACTACATTGTTGCAACCAGGGAATGTAATGTCAAATTAAATTTATAGAAGTCCGTAAAAATAAAAAAATGTTAATTTCTATAAAAGTCCTGATAAAATGAGCAAACTGAAGAATAGATTTTTAACGTGAAATTCCTTCGTTCTATTTATTGGGTACAGATCCTGTTTTCACCCATGTTTACTCCAGAAATCGACATGTGACTTGCTACCTCCACTTTTAAATTAATAGTCCAAATATCAAAAAATCGCACCTAATTTTCACGTAACGCGGCCGGTACCGTCTAATTGACGAGCGGAACACCGATCTACGCACATTCGGCCATGTTTTTTTGCGCGAACGCCGGACTTTTGTTTCGCGAAGTGGAAAAATTCGGTTCTGGCTTTTTTCTTGGGTGGTTGCGCAACCGCGGCATATAAATAAGCCGATATTTGAAAAATGGACGGRCAATGGAACACGTCAAACGGTGTAATTAGGGTCGCGTACGAGATGATGTAATTTATGTTCGTTGTTATCTCGTTTGGCGGAAACAAGCAAAGATGCTGGTGAATAATGGTTACTACTGGCAAATTGTTGGGTGTCAGAGTGTAAGATGTTTGCTATGACGATTAGTATGAATATGAGCGGGCGAGAGGTGGTGTGAAGGGTATTTTATGTTTAAAATATTTATATATTTATATTAAACGCGTTTCGCTTCAAAGTTTCAAGGCCTGCTGTGGAAAAAACTAAAACTCATTACTTTTCGCTTGAGAAACCTGATATTGGTGTTCACATTTACACCGTTTAATACAAGTGCCCTAATAAGATTTAATTTTTAAAACCGCACCTGGCTTGGCAAAATTTATAAAGTAGTGTGTCATAATTTTTTTAATTTTCCATAAAAAGCGGTAGGTATATTATGATCCAATTTTAAAATCGGGTGTGGATTTTCCATAAAATTGTCTAAAATTTACCATTTTACCGGTACTAAATAATTTAAAGTAATGGAATCGTAAAATGATACGTTTAAGACTACACTGGGGAGCATAACTATAGTAAACGCAATTTAATGTAATTTGCAAGAAGGTTAAAAAAAGAAAAATAATAGGAACTGGACTGTTCAAAGTAATTTATTAATAATTTCTATAATTTAATGAAATAATTTCTAAAATTTGCATGGTGCATGGTGAGGAGAGAATCTTTCAAAACGAAACGTTGGAGGTGGTACGTTAATGGTATACGCTGTCTTCATAAAAGCAGGCAGTCGAGAGTAAATTCAAGTTCTTGAGAGATTGAGAAATAAAATGCTAACTAAATTATTTGTTATCTCGCCATTTATAATCAATTTCCTAAAATGCAAAGTTTTTTTTGCAATTAGCAATCGTACACACTGAAAGTATGATAGAGTCCTTCGAATCATACTATTGGAAAGGTAGCATCCATAAAGCAGTTAAATTCGAAGAATTACGGAGAAGTTTTTGGATAAGAGTTGATATCAAATTCTGCTAGTAGTAATAGATACTGAAAAGTTACCTAACTCCTCTAGGCTTTAACCTTATGAGCTCTTGAACCCTGTTATGTCAAGCAACCGTAATTTCCTTTGTTTGTGAAAATTTTGACGTTTTCCTTAAAGTTCTGAATGCATGAATTTACAATATACTTCTAGTAAAACTCTATGCGCGCTATCCCAAGATTTTTTTTCATCATTTTTCTGAAGTTTGTGTTTTGGCCTTTTTCTGGTAAACTGTCGTACTTATGATTTATGAACCCATTGGATGGATTTTCTTTGGGAAAGCAGAGCCCAGTCATAAACCCATCTTTCGTCGCCAGTCACAGTTTTCAAGAAAATTTCGATGTTATCTTCTAGAGCGGTAAACATTGCCAAAGGAGTTATTAGTTATGAAACTATGCAATAAATTTAAGCCTTTAGATGGTAAACGACAAAATCAAGTTTAGGATTTTACACAAGAAAGTGGTCAGAATTTTTTAAATCTCCAGAAGAGTGCTTCCAAGTTTTTGTAAAATTTCTCGGGGCAAGATTTTTGTTTCTTCTTCCTTTATTGATACAAAAAAGACCAACTGACCTTCACATTTTCGAATCTTTTTGCCGAATTGAATTAAGCGAGCATCTTTCGAGTTGCCCGTCAAGATCACTGAAAGGAAGCTGCATCCACCTTTGCGTCCTCGTCCCATTATTGAACCCACTCCACGTCCTACCGCGTTTGAATACAGTTTAGAGCATTCTCGGGCTCAATTTACATGCAATTAGTCCCCAATGGGTAGCCAATCCCGCCAAACGTGGGCAGGCATATCTGATTACCTCTAATTGTATTCCCTAAAACTTTCCTGTAATGTAAATGCATCTGTGCTACAATAAATATTCAAATCCGGTGGCGGGGCTACAATTTCACAATTACACCAAATGTCATTCCCTTGTAATTTTAATTGATAATCTACGAAACAATCGAAACGGTGGGCTGGTTCCGGCGCGTTTTGTAATTGTAGCAAATGTGGGGCAATAATGCCAGGAGTGTGGTCAAAGAAGTTGCGGTGGACGAAATTTCTTAGTGAAAACCTGTCTGATTTCAATTGTACCACCTTAGAACAATTAAGAGGTTTCATCTTTGGGGAGGAAAAGTAAAAGGGCTAAGCCAGCTTTGCCCCCCTCTGACTTATTAATTAAATCTTTGAGATTGGGGGTCTTTATTGATGCAATAAGGGTGCAGAAAGCTTGTAGCAAAAATAACGTCTTAAACTGTAGAGCAAAACTATTTGAATCTGTAATAACTGAGATTTTATTTTAATGGGCAATACAACATATCATCATTGATCAGCAACATTTTTCTAGAAGTAGGTCAACTACTACAGATCTGTTTGCTATATCCAACTCTGTTAATTCTGCATTTGAAGTGTAGGTAGTGTACTTATTGGTGATCCTTGCTAACTTAGCTAAAATCATATCATACAGACAGGAGGCAGCTTCAACAATGCTGTTTCGCGGGTGTCAATGCCATCATCATCTGGTGTTCCACAACAGTCTTGCTTAGCTAATATTAAATTTCGCAGATGATATCAAACTGTTAAGGATTATTAACTGTCTTGATAATAGTTGTTGTCCATGGTTATTGGCATCATGGTGCAGATATATCAAATTAGAAATAAATAAGTTCGAATGCAAGGTGATAATATTGGGCAGAAACAGATCAAATCGTCATATTTATCCCAATACTTATGGTACAGTTCTTGAACTAGTTAGTCATATCAAAGATTGTGATATTATTTTGGATACCATATTTCCTTAAGCATTTGCTTCTATTGAGAGATTACTCCAGACTCTAGAGAGTTGTGTTCGCACAAACCGTAATTCATCTTATGCTACAAAGTTTCAATGGGTTTTAGACTAGGATTACTACAATCGCATACTATCCCTTTTAAGGCTCTTCTGGGGTGTTGTATGCTGAGTCACCCTGTTAATGCTTGACTGTCGAAAGCCTTCTTCCATGATGGGTAAGAGCAATTCTTCCAAAATCTTCAATTGAATTCTTAGGTATATCAATAAAATGAAGTTACATGAAACTACTTTTCTTTTGAAACAATCAGCATGTCACACTTTTCCATGAATAACTTCAAACCAACTGAAATTATAATTTAGCAGTAGAATTTCATAGCCAAAGTTATTTATATTATACTGGGATACATTTTGGGTTGCGTGCTTTCTATGAGATTAAATAAACCTCAACATGATAGCATAATCGGGATTAATGTACCGTATAACAGTGGAAATCTACTATAACTCATGGGGAGAATCCATCACTTTTATCATGATCATGGGTCAAACTCTACCTTACTATTTGCATTAATAGAGTCGCAGTAATGCCATTTCTTGTACTTGGAGATAATTTGATATGGTAATGATGAAAGGTACCAAAAGAAAAGATCTTTAAACTTAAAAGTAGTGACCCTTCTAGATAGTATTAAAGAAAGAAACCTCAAAACATTTGTAATGGCCTTGCACAAGTAATACATAATCGTGAATGTTTATTTACCATTAACCCATCTGTTCCTCCTCTAATTTTTCACTCCAGCACCGCAATGGGTCGTGATTGGACCGTCCTCAAAAACAAGAACGTATCATTCGACATCCAATTAACAGTCGTATTAAGATCTTTGTTTTGTAACTAGTGCATTTGGCTCTCTACCGGTTTAATTTCTAGTTTTGATTTACGCACATTTCGCAAGCGTGATGCAAACATGGAAGGCTTAGAGATTGGCAATCTTTAATTGTCTGACGCTGTTTTATTGTCACGAAGTGAGCTGATGTCGTAATTTGGAGCACATTTGGGATGTAATCGAAGATATATATTCTGAAACGTTACAAACGGAGAACAAAAATACACAGCGTTAGTT
This sequence comes from Rhyzopertha dominica, assembly GCA_025024175.1. Lineage (NCBI taxonomy): Eukaryota > Metazoa > Arthropoda > Insecta > Coleoptera > Bostrichidae > Rhyzopertha > Rhyzopertha dominica. Next base: position 3,440,883 of record QCXZ01000075.1, read on the forward strand.
AAACGATAACAGCAATCGTTTCTTTCTTTTAATTCCGTGAGAGAATGACTTGAATTGCACCGCCGCGGAAACATAATCACAAACAGCATTTCCGAAAGCAACAGCAGCAACCTACACCGATAAGGTATGAAATAAATGAAGAAAAACATCCGGAATCATGATTCACGTTTGCAATGTGCTAACTGCGACAATCTTTATCCTCTTTCGGGGAATATTCCAAGGTGAAAAGGACCGGTAGCGAACGTATAGTACGCTTCCTGAAATCAAGCACGTGTTTGCCTGAGAATTATACGAGCCCAAACAACTATAGGTTCGGACACTTGATATTTTTCAGATTAAATAATTTTTACGATATGTAAAACATATTTTTCAAATTGATATTAATATCTTCAAATACAACTATATACATGCTTACTCTGCGGAAAATGCATGAGTAGAAAAACATATTATGTTTAAGAAATTAGTGCTTATTCGACACTATAACAAATTCGTTGTCAACTAAATCTTCGGACACTAATGTTATTCATGAGATATTTTAATCAGGGCGGCTATGAAAACAAAACATAATATTGGAAATTAATGCGACACCGCTTCTGTCAGTTTTGCAGTTAATTTTGTTATGTGCATAATAAATAATGGCTCGAGGAAAAGCGTTGAGTATTGAGTTGCGTAATCTTATTGTAAAATTGCGTCTAGATGGTAAGAGTGGGCGAAAAATCGCAAAAGATCTCGATTTACCTGTGTCAAGCGTCGCTGACATTATCAAAAAATATTCATCAAGTGGTTCTGTTGCAATTGGAAAAAGCACTGGACGAAAACGGATAATTAATGACAGAGATGTTCGAGTTTTAATTAGCATCGCAAAGGAAAATCGCCGGAGTAGTCTACGAGATTTAAATGCAATATGGTCAGAAAGAATAAAGAAAAGAGCTTCTACAGAGACTACTCGTAAATACCTCAGAAAGCGGGGCTATAAATTTTATAAAGTAAGTTTAAGAGGTAAGTCTCTTGTACTCAAAAAGTAAAATTATATTAATTATTCAACAGGCAAAAGAAAACCACTGCTGACTATCCGCCAGAAACAAAATCGACTAAAATGGGCAAAACAAAGACAAAATTATGAACAAAGACAATGGAACAGCATCATTTTTAGTGATGAGTCAAAATTTGATGTATGCGTCGGTGATATGCGAAAGAAAGTGATTCGTAACAAATCTGAAACTTACCACAAAGACTGTTTAAAACGGACTGTTAAGTTTCCTGCTAGTGTTATGATCTGGGGATGTATGTCTTCGAAAGGTGTTGGATCTTTGCATTTTATAGATGGTACTGTGAACGCCCAAAAATACATTGATATATTCAGAACCAATTTACTCCCATCAGTAGAAATTTTAGTTGATGATGGCGAATGGACTTTTCAACAGGACGGCGCATCTTCGCATACCGCGAAAATTACAAAACAATGGTTTCAAGACAACTCTATTAACGTTCTGGACTGGCCCTCCAGTAGCCTGGATCTTAATCCTATAGAGAATCTTTGGGCCATAATGAAAAGAAAGCTAAGAAAGGATCCCCAAAGAAATATTGAAGGTTTGAAACAAAAAAATTCGGAAATCTGGGAATCTATAACTGCAGAGGACTGTCAAAATCTGTTAAATACAATGTCTGACCGAATAAAGGCAGTAATTAAAGCCAAAGGGGATGTAACTCAATATTAAGGTGGTCTGTCCGAAGATTTAGTTGACAACGAATTTGTTATAGTGTTGAATAAGCACTAATTTCTTAAACATAATATGTTTTTCTACTCATGTATTTTCCAAAGAGTAAACCTGTATATAGTTGTATTTGATGAAAGTAATATAAATTTGAAAAATATGTTCTACATTTCGTAAAAATTACTTACTCTCAAAAATATGAAGTGTCCGAACCTATAGTTGTTTGGGCTCGTAGATGGCTTACCGCTTGTAAGTTTCAGTCGTTTTGAGTACTTGTTTTCTTGGAGACTCATTTTCAGCAGAAAATATAAAAAAAATTCCCCGCTTAACTAAATACGGATAAAAAATTCTTGTCGTCTTTCTAATAATTTTGTTAATTTACAAAATTTATGTGCGTCTAGGTTCAGCATTTTTGCTTTTTCCGAAACATGGCTCACAGAAGATATTTCCGAGAGTGAAATCTTTCCTAATCGATATAGATACCATTTTTCGAGCTGATCAGATAACCGTAGAATAAGTATCTCTGCTGTAAATATCTGCTGCAACTCTCAGGCATGTTATAGTATTTTTGTCTTGTTTATCCCTCCTTGGATCACTCAGTTGGATTGCGAGTTGTTTTTCAACCTTTTTAAGTCTTTGAATGATTTAAACAAAAATCCATGTAATCATTTCAACAGTGATTCCTATGATGCTTGCAGTACTGAATTGTACAATTTTCAATTATTTTACAACATCCTTCAGTACAATGAAGTCTTTAATGATTACGGCCGTACGCTTTTTCTGTTCATCACGTCTCCTCCTTGTATTCTGGATAGATGTTTTCCATCGCCTTGGACATTTATTTTAGCATTTCTCTTCCGTTCATCACATCTTTTAATATGAACTCTTACTGCGTGTAATCAGCTTAACTTTAAGAAAGTCGAACATCCATTAATTGGTCCTTTTTATGTGACATACAAGATGTTAACGGGGGCTGCCACAGGTTTTATTAAATTCTTAACAACACTTTCGAGTGATTGCTAGTAGAATGAAGATATAGGGGTATGAATATTTAACATGAACTATTGTTATAAATGCTTTTGCTACGGTTGTGTGTATATTGAATCCAATCCCGCAGTAATTCTTGATCACAGAAGTTTCACACTTTTCTAAAGACGATGCCCAATTTCTGGAAACAAATCCTTTCTCTACCCCGCATTCAAAAAATATGTGAAAAATATTTGTAATTATAGATCAGTTTCCCTCCTTTGCGATTTTTCCGTAATACTTGAAAGGTTGTTAACTCGKCAAAGGGTGTACGATAGTGTTAAATGCGAATTTAAAATTGATTATTATACAGGCCTTTCCAACCACTCATGAGTGTGTTTCAGTCGTATGTGCAAAATCGACAGCTTAGCGTTAGGTACAGAACTACGTCCTCCGTTGTGCCTCAAGGGTCTAGTCTGGGTCCGTTGCTATTTTTATTATCAGTGATATTGTGGACCCAATCGATTGTGTAAAGCTACTATTCGCTGATGACCTGAAGTTATCTTCACGTTCGTTGAGTAGCATAGCCTGGATATTATTTCTCTATCTAAATCTTTCTAAATGTTGTGCTATTTCAATTACTTTCAAACTCCATCCATTAATGAATTATTGTCGTATTTATAATGTAGTTCTTGGTAGAATATCTAGCGTTAAATATTTAGGAAGAACTTTTGATGAATTTTGGATTGTGGTGGGTAATAGAAAAAACTAGGCTTTCTTTGTGCAAACTGCAAAGCTGGAATGTGCAGTACTTATTTGGTACTCATTATATAATATATACAACTAACAAAATCTATGAAAATTTCGTTATATTTGATAGTGCATGTGCATAGTTACATATTATGTACTATTTCCTTTTATTACCTGTTCCATTCTTCCCTTTCGTTATACACTCCATTTTTCCTCTTATACAATTTAAATCAACATTAATTGGGGTTGCTGTTCAGAATGTCAAAAAATATAGATATGAGATCACCCTGTATTTTCTCAACGAGTGACTTATGGCACTGTAAATTGAAGGTATGTTTCCTAAGTATGCCGTGGGTTTGCAACCAGGTKCGCTTAAAAGCCTTTTTATGGCTTAGGCCATTCAAACCGTTTGTTTATATTACAATGCCCACGTCTATAACTGTTTAATTGAACCAGCATCGCGAATTATCGGTGGTAATCTGTTGTTATAATGTTATCGTTCATTTAATGTCTTCATTAGAAAACGCAAAAAACCTCTTTATTGTATAACCGCGATGTGGAAATGAACGACGCGTTTTCGACGAAAATTGAGGGGATTTCAGCAATTTAGACGGCCGAGGTATTCCCGTTTTACGCTTATACTTCTAACAGCTGAGCATGGCGCTGACGTAATTCATGAAGTGCACAAAGCAGTTAAAAGCGTCATACTAACAAAAAAAAAACAGAATCGAGATTAATAAAGATATGATCCTCATTTTGTCATAAATTAAAAAAGACCTCGAATCTGTTTCCTTAATTTGCTAAAAAGTTAAGAATTTAAGAGCTCAACTCTTCATCGTGACAGTATTATATAATATTCGTACCAAGAATTGAAGATAGAAAATAGCACATTGCTAAACGATAGGAGATTTATACAAATGACAGCGCGCGACGCTATTTGTAAACAAATATAAATTACTTCCCTGTCTAGGTAGGCCAGTTTCACAATGATTCATATCTTGAAACGGCGTCAATAATTTACAAATCGTATAACAGAACAAGCCATGCAATTGACTCGGCAACTGGCCATCATTTTTTTTCTCTGCTGGTGACTATTTGAGAAATAAACCTAATTCTGATATGAACGTTTTTTAAATAGTTTTTAGTATTTTCTAAATCAGATGTACGTAAAGGTAATTTGGTAGGTGATAAATGTGTGACCGTAAAATTCTCTGGAAATATCTAGAAGAGATAATATTTGCAAACATTCGATTTTCCATGTTATTTATGATAGTTGAGATTTCGTGGGACCTACCGTATGTTTGTCAATTGCTAGTATAGTGTTATCGGGCCGTTGTTAAGACGAATACACACTGGATTTTGAGTACTGCTTCAGATTTTACAAAGGGCAACGTGGTTTCAACATATAAAAATTAATTAAATTCATTTCAATACTTGGAAGATAGATGCTACAAGAACGGAGCAGAGCACGTCTAAGAATGTGGTCGGATAACGTTCTGTATGTAATGAAACCCAAATAAAAGTTGAGTTTTAATGTTAATGAGAAAGCACAGTACCATGGAAGAACATTTAGCCAATAATTCTTCTTTTGCTGGTAGCTGTCCAGACTCCTGCTGCTTTTGGACGGAGAGGATGCTCTTTCGTCCAAATTCTCAAATTTCGTGAATTTATTTATCCAGGCATCGTCCGGGATATTCCTGATTCCTGGACGGAATGTACACGATATAATAATAATAATGATAATAATAATATTTATCGTAACCAGCGAACCAAATGGTCCATAGCGGACAATTAAATGTATACAAAAGCAAAGAACCACATTTCATCTTACATCTAACAAAACTAAATCTAATGAGCCTTGCCATCAAAACAATTTAACAACTTATTTCTAGTATTCAAATTACAAAAATTCAAATTAAAAATGTCAAAAACATTGGACAATCGAGGCAGTGGAAGGTGTTGGGAGCCACGTATGTAAATGTCAAACAATTTCTGCTACACAGTTTTTGAACAATGAAATTTAATTTGGACAGCAAGAGTGCTGAATATAACCTTTCATTAACTATTTTATGCAAATTTCTGGCAAAAAGCGAATTCATAGAAGTAACTTCCAGCAGATAACTGTGATCAACATGCATATACGAGGATCACGTCAAAAATGAAACTTACATTTTAAAAAATTGCAATAAGGCCCTTCAATATAATCCACTTGCATATCCAAAAACACGTTGCTATCGCTTCGGCAGTAATGTATTGTGGTTATAAACGCCTTTTCTCAAGATGTTTTATCCTTCTACGTCAATAGATCGAACTTTTCCTTCCTCTTTCGTTCTTTCTTCTTTCCACTGGAGAAACAGAACGAAATTAGGATGACTCATGTCAGGACTACACGGGGGATATGGGGGAATTTCACAGCAGTTCTTCTCGCAAATTCCTGACTGACACTGCTTTATGCGATCAAGCGTTATCGTGCAAGAGAATTACGCCGCCGTCTTTCATACATATTTGTCTTTTGATATTTGTCTATTATTTGTTTGTCCATGCGGTCTTCTTCCATTATTGCAGCCACAATAGCAGCAAAAGTGTTATTGACGGCTGTGGTCATCTTTAACACTAGTCCTACGCTCTAGAACTCTTGCTCCATCAAGTTACTGTTGAACTATCCACACAGAACTCTTGGCAAGCTTCTTGTAAGGTACTGTGAATTTGGCAACCTTTTTTCTCGCAGTGTTTGAGTTGGAGTACATCATATAGATAGCTTCTTCTTCTGTTTTCTTGGTGCTCGGCTTTCCTGTTCACAAATAGAGAAAAGACCGTAAAATGTAGTATTTATAAATTACTTGAAATAGTAAGAGTTTAGGATGGCAATGCCATCTGTCAGCATTACACTGACATGATTACAAAGCCACCTAGCTGCCTTAGCGGGTACTACTTCCTAAAGGAAGTGACCTGTAGCCTGACAAATTGGCATGCAACTGCATACTTTAATTTGACAGCAGGCCCTTTAGGAAGTAGTACCCGTTAAGGCAGCTAGGTGGCTTTGTCATCATGCCAGTGTAATGCTGACAGATGGCATTGCCATCCTAAACTCTTACTTACATCATACCATTGCTTTGGTATATAAGCAAAACCAGTTCTATGCCGTGCTGTTTACGCTAGACCTAAACTCCACTGATGAGCTATAATGACAGCGAAATAGATATATCCGCAGTTGGTTGAGGTGCAGACAGCACAGCATAGACATGCATTTTACTTGAAATAGTATTTAATAACTATGCACCACAAAATGTACCTCTTTTTTGATCTTCTCAAAAGCACATGTAAATAACAGTTGCAATTTTTGCTGGACCCTTCACAACTCAGTGAAGCAGCAACAAATTGCAGAACTTTTTGAGGATGCTACTACACCATTTCTTTAGAAAATGGTCGATTTTCAAGGAATTAATGATGAAACTGCTATGGAAAAATGTGGAGATCTCCAGACCAGAGCAGCTCGCTAAAGACCTGCATAGTTGTCAATCACAAGACGCCATTTGTCCAGCGCATTCCGCGAATGACTCACACCGCGATGTCACCTATAACAACGCGAAATAATCCATAGGTGTGTCGATAGGAAAGCGAAGATTTGTTTACGGGCCGGTTTTAAAAATGGAGGAGTTTAATATAATTTATAGCGCAACGAGCGTTTCCATCAGATAATGCGGATACACTAATGTTCTCGTGTTTATCAGTCGGTCATACGATACGTGTTTAGCGGAATAACGGACCAGTATGGGTGGGTACGATTTCAGAAATCGACTTCGTATGTAGAAATCGGTTAGCCGGATCGCTGGAACTGGTAAACAAATGATGGGGACTAGCGTTGATATGATGCAGCGGGGACAACCGATTTGCGCAACCAAAAGCTTTATCTCGCACGCCTTGTGGAAGAGTAATTGATCTAATGCTGGGAAAGCTATCTGGTAGGAAGGTTTTGTTTTTGGGAACTCTACGTCATGTTAGGAGAGCTTTAAGGAGTGCTAATTGGTCACTAACAATGTTATCCACATTAGTTTTAACTGAAAAGGTCTAATGACATTAGGCGAGATGTTTGCGTCATGAAATATTCATTGTTTGGGACAAGGATAGCAGTTGTAGGAAACCAAGCCGTTTCGTTAAAAAATCATGTAAGCTTGAGGATGCTTTTGCGAAATATTTTCCGATTGTGTTTGCTTTGCCTAAGTGGACTCCCGGCGCTTCATTCTATGACTGGAGGTCGTTTAACTTTAAAAAAATTATAGAAGAAGTTGTGAAAAAGAACACCAAAAAAACAAAATCTAAAAAGTCAGTAGGCACTGACAATTTACCCTCTTATATATTCAAGGGCTGCTCAGGTATTATAGCTGCACCCTTAGCCCATATCCTTCACTTGGTAATCGAAACAGGTATTTTTTTCCTGAGCGATTGAAGCATATTATACGAGGCATGTTTTTTAAGTAAGTACCGTTTTGCGATTCCGCCGCCGCAGCGCTACGGTCGGCGTTCCGCGCATGCGCGCTGGTTACCTACATCTCTTGTCTACGCACTGACGCCATTACAGTTTGATTCTTCATTGTATACGTTGTTTACTGAGTGTTTAAGATGCCTCCGACAATCGTGAGTCCCGCCGATTGTGAAGTACGGGCTGTTATACGATTTCTTAGTGCTAAAGGCGTAAAACCGATCGATATTCATCGTGAGTTCTGTGAAGTTTACGGACAAAACAYTATGAGTGATGGAATAGTAAGGAAATGGGTGAGAGCATTTAAAGATGGCCGCACAAATGTGCATGATGAAGAACGGAGTGGGCGTCCTTCGGTCGTTAATGAAGATTTGGTGCAGAAAGTGAACGAAAAGGTGAGAGAAAACAGACGCTTTACAATTTCATCATTGTGCGACTGCTTTCCTCAATATTCTCGTAGTGTTTTGTATCGCATTGTGACCGAGAACTTGAATTACCGGAAATTGTGTTCACGTTGGGTTCTAAAAATGTTGACGGATTTGCACAAAACCCAACGTTTAGGCAGTGCATTGACTTTTTGAGCGGTACCACAATGAAGGTGAAGATTTTTTAGACCAAATTGTTACTGGTGACGAAACATGGGTGGCCTACATCACACCAGAATCGAAACAACAATCAATGGAATGGCGACATTCATCATCACCCAAAAAAGTGAAGTTTAAGCAAACAATTTCTGCCCGGAAAATCATGTGCACAGTTTTTGGGACAGAAAAGGAGTATTGCTAGTGGAGTTTCTGCCTCGTAATGAGACAATCAATGCAGCGTCTTATTGTAAGACATTGAACAATCTGCGTCGTGCAATCCAGAACAAAAGACGTGGCAAGTTGATTAAGGGTATCGTTTTGCTGCATGACAATGCCCGTCCACATGTGGCTAATCGGACCAAAGATCTCATCAAATCTTTTAAATGGGAAACTCTAGATCATCCTCCATACAGCCCTGATCTGGCGCCCAGCGACTACCATTTGTTCCTGCACTTGAAGAAACACCTGGGTGGTCAGCGTCTTCAAGACGATAACGAACTCGAAACATTTGTGATACAGTGGTTAACGAGTCAGGCGGCAGAATTTTATGAGGAGGATATTCAAAAACTGGTGCCACGTTATGACAAGTGCCTCAATATTCGCGGAAATTATGTAGAAAAGTAGATTAAGGTACAGGCTTTCATGTAAGATAAAATTATTGCGATATCTTTGCACGTCTTTTTTTAATTCCAAAACGGTACTTATTTAAAAAACATGCCTCGTAGTTATCCTTTTTCATATGAAAGGATCAGTGACTAGTGTTGAAAACTATAGTCCTATTAGTATCCTAAGTCCTTTGAAGGTATCCTTGGACGTTTTGTGAGTTTTGACAAAAAAATAGATTTAGCTCAAAATCGACGTACAGATGTATTTTGAACTGCAGATTTCAAAAATGTGCTCTAAAATGAACTAGGACTGCGGGCGGCCTAAATATATTGATGTCACATAGTGAAATTCTTGTCATGTTCAGTGTCAAACTCTTGCGTGACAGAAGAATTTACCAGTCTTTTTTTCATATCGCATATATTAAATAATTCGTTTCTAGTATCAAAAATTGAAATTTTGGTTCCCAATTTAAATATACATTTCCAGAAATTTGAGTTGCGCTTTGCCACCGTTTCTTTAGCATATATCTCCAGAACTACAATAAATGCTCCAGATTTATGCTTTGTTAATACTGCCGCGCCCAAGCTCCTTTTTGAAAGGACGACGTGAACTTGAAATGACAATACCTGGAACGTGCTAATAATAACCTTATATATTTATTCTAAAATTAGAACAGCGGACAGGCGCAGGTACGTATTTCTTAAGTTTTAGAAATAGTCGTTTACGGTTTTGTGGAGCAGCACGTGAATTGGTTCTGCATATTTATTACGRTCATTTGTGGGGCGTAGTTAGCGATCTTTGGGACCGGAACACACTTGCATAATTGAGAATGTGAGAAYGCAGCTATTGGAAAATACATAAAAAAGTGTGAATAGTCTCGACGTAATCGAAAATTATTACATMTAATATCATATCAGGTTCCTGAAGAACTTMAGCCTATCAAAAYTGGGTGGTCAACCTTCATCTGTTTACAAGAATTGATATACGATTAGGTTTAGTTGCAAAGCTTGGCCCTGCTAAAACCATTAACAGAAATGTATTTCTTAATGCCGGTTATCAAATCAAATTTTACGATTTTATATCACATAAAATTAATTTTTTGAAAACTGTCATCAAAATTGACATTTTCGTTAAATTTTCAGTTCAGTTTCAGTTAAAACAATTTATCATTCTTTCGAAACTTATTTATGATTTTATTAATATTTATTTTACATAATATAACATTTTAATAACAAAACAGTAACTTTTATATAAAAATAACAGTAACAAATTGAGATACGTTGCTATTTCTTTTGGCACATTTCTTATTTTGTTAACGCCATCCACTTGGTTAACACATTATTTGCGGCATAGCTTCATTTGGTCTGGACTTAAAATCACAAAACATGAGATTTGGAATCAGGAATTCTTATAGTCATTATTGAATTTTTGTCTTTTACACGATCAGTCGTTAATTTCAATAGCTCTACAAACACCAATAATTAAAATGACCTGAAAAGTTACTCAGAATTAGGTAAATCAATAGATTTATATTAATTTGAATGAACTTTTCTAGCAGAAATCTACTATCAGGTGTCTCTTGTGAAAATCTCTCAATTTCCTCTTTCGTTAGAATTGTCGACTTTTTTGGACGGTACCCAACTGATTTGCTTTTCAAATATGGTATTAGTTTCGAAAATTTCCTGATATTTCCTTTTTCTTTAGCAWTCAGTATACATTTTAACTTTGAATATACTRACCATAATGTCAAAGGTTTGACTTTATTAAATTTATGTTCGAAATATGCCATTAATACCGCTGCGGGAATTTTATTTGAACTGCACCACGCTTTAAATTCGTTGTAGGCGATCTCGTAATCGCGACGATTTTTTGGGGATTAATTGTGAAACAGCACTTTGCGCCGCTTCCAATACTTCTCCTGATAAATGCTCCTCTTCACTTTCCGAGCTCATTTTCAATTAAACTCACTTTCACACCCTTTAGAATATGAATAATTACAATATATTATAATTCTGAAATTACTTTGTCTGTATCGTTATGACAGGCAACGCTACCGCACCTAAAATGTCTTAATTGGAACAGTAGTTTACAGAATTTCAAATATAAGTTAAATTGTTACAAAAACAATTATCTCATTGTATTGCAATTTTCGAAAAAATATTGTTTGTATCTCGAACGCGAAATGCTATTGCGTTCTCGAATGGTTATTTTAATAACAGCAAAAGTATCATTTCGCGTTCTAGATACAAAAAAATATTTATTTGTTTTCCGACATTTAAGCCTCTCTATCAATAAAACAAATGGATTCACTATTTTCTTATTTACTTTTTTATACTTCACTGATTTATTTGGGTGATATAGAAGCCTAAATGCCGAAAATCCTCCTAAAAATAAATGGCATGGTAAATTTAAGAATATAGGGGATAAATATGGACCAACGATGGTACATAACATGAAAATCTGAACCCAGACTATGACAAAATTGCAATACATGAAAGACCGAAGAATTTTGAGAGGAAGGCAGCAGCTAACAAAGATTGATAAAGGAAACGTGACGGTTGTAATAATGAACAAGGAAGGATATAATAATAAATAGAAGAAATATTGAGTTAAACGTACAGAAGTCATCTAAGCAAACCAATTTCCTGCTGCGACATTATTTTTTCATGTCAGTGAAGTCTTTATTCTTGCTCGAACAGGCATAAAAAGGAACAATTCAACAAATGTGTCAAGAAGAATTCGATGCCTTCATTTTTGGTAGAAACTATATATGCTATCGCTGGAAAGATTATTCAGCTGCAAAAGGAAAAGACCGTCCATTGTATATCCATCAGTGTTAATTGAAAAATGATCTGAATACCTTTTGTAATAACAGAGACAACTGCTTCCTCCACGGATAATAATAATTGAAACGGCCGCCTACGGCCCCGTGTGCCGTGCAACAAGGGGCTGCTTTGTTCACACATCGCTATCTCGGCGTTTTCTCGGAATCACCGCAATAATAAATAATAAAGTCATCTGCGGTAATGCGATCGTAAGACCATTTGCGGACCACAATGCCGGGAATGTCGGGGCACGAAAAAACCCTATATATGAAAATAATGAAACGACGCCGTAATTTATAGTAAATATTAAAGCATATATGGAATCGAGAACACGGAATAGACCTGGCGATAATAAAATCGAACGATTGGCCGTAAATCATAAGTCCAATAAATGGCGATTTTTCAGATCAATGTGAAAGTATACAATGTGTTTGGCTTTGGTGTTCTGTGGTGAAGGTGACTTAGTAGTAAAGTTGATGGCTATGGCCATTATCAAGTTCCTCCCATCAATGATGGAGGAGCGCATTTTCAGTTCAGTTTACAGCTGGTCCACTATGAAACCTTTTGATCACTTTTTTATCAAAATGAATAATTTTTCCTCCCCAATTTCTTTCAGCAGTTGGTTTGTAAAGATTTTCCTCCACTATATGTTTCCTTAAAATTGACAGTTACATGATACGGATCTTTTAAGTTATGAACTACCCATTTTTCTAGTTTGAATAAGCCTCTAAATTTTGTGTCTAAGGGAAGAATGAAAATCATTAATACTTTACACAGTACTGTCGATTTTTATAAATAGCATTGAAAGAATAACCGTAGAAAAATCCCAATTAGATCTCGATTATCTTAGCCAATCTTCAACGCCTTCATCAACACGATGGATAGACGCAAAACCACCAGGTCATGCTGTACGGGGGCATCTGTTGACCATATGTTCAATTATTTGGAAAGGGTCTCCATATTCACAAGAAGGGTTGATAGATAGATGCAATTTATTAAGAAAAAAGTTTCATTTTCCATGACCACTGCGAATGCAATTCCAAAACTTTCTTGGGAAGTCAGTTTCTGCCACCTTTTTATGCAGGATCGTCTGTAAGCTGTTGATTGAATATATCATGTTTCTTAAGTTGCCAAACAGAACACCAGCATTGCACAACTAAAATCTCCTAAACACTTAGAAAACCTTACTCAGCCTACGGGCTACTTCTTGTCCACTAATATTGACCACAGTCTTAGAATTCTACAATTTGTATAGCCAGTACAACATAGCTATTTTTATTCTGGCCACCACAGCCCATCACAAAACAATCACATGCTGTTTAGCGTTTGATCAAAGTTACAGTTGGCTGAGCCAAGTTTGTGTCAACGAAACAAAGCTGGAGCTAACAGAATGTTCCTTGGATAATGAATTCCTAAACTTTTAAAGGTTAAAGCAAAATATAACTTCGCTGTTCTTTCGTCAATAAATTGGAATATTTTGTTCTAACTTGATAACAAATTTATCGGGCCGGGCTTAGCACTCATGATTTGAAAGGGGCTAGTTTTTAACAAGCTAGCATATGTTTTGGTTATTCTGTCATGACCCATGAGTTTTACTTCTTTTTAAGCTCGTTATAACATAGTGCGACCTGGTTTAGTAGGTCATGTAGTTGTTTCCAGCTTGTTACTGTTTTATCAAAAAGAAGCTTCTTTTCTTTTATTACTTAAATGAAAAGGGGAGGATAAAGAACTAAATAAGACTTCTACTCAACTGACCAATACACACCATTGTTATATTTCATTCAATCGCATAGTGAACAAATACAAAATGTGATTAATCATCAACATTCCTCTGTGTTTACATGAGTTTCCAGCCATTTACACACGCATCTACTGAAATGCGCGCAATTTGGCTCGCCGTGAGCTAAGTATGTTTTCCGTCTAGAAAAAACCCTTTGTATCCACGATAATTTTAGTTTCTCGCCTATTTCTCAAGCCTGCATACAACAAAAGCGTGTAAAGCGACAGGTTTATTGTTGCCAAGAACTGTAAATTAAATAACGCCTCATTCACCTTATTAATTGCAGAATGTGGCCGCACGCCGGTATCTTGGACCACAGAGACGTTTTCCCAAACCAGAAAACGGACTTATCTTGTCTTTGATAATTATTTACAATTTACGGGTAAAACTGTTTCCAAAATTATAAAAAAATTACTCAACTTATTTGGAACCGGATTGTAATCAGGAATATCTTCATTCCAGTTATTATTTACCTATGTAGCCTTACATGTATTTTAAGTGACTTTTGGCCTAGCTCTTCAGACTAGTACGGATAGATGTCTTATAGATTAATAATAAATCTTTTGCAGTTCTATAACTTCTATAATGAATACGATTCAAGCTACTTGATGTGATTAATACGTATTAGAATAAAATTATTGATACAAATTATCAAGAATTTCGGGAACATAAATTATTTCTCAAACGATAAGTACATAGCAGTTTTATAAACAAATTAATTGTTGAAAGTTAAATTAAAATAGTTTAGAATTTACTACATTTACAATACTAATGTTCTCCAAGTTTCTGTTCAACCGCTTGCTGCTTAACCAATTTTATGCAGTGGCTATGGTAATCTTCATATTGAAAATGAAGTAAACATATTAATGTTCCCAAAGAAATATATTAAGACGCTGTAACAAATTTGCTAATTTGAACTTCGATTTCATGAAATCAGGTCTCTTTTACTCTCCTTCATGATTTTTTCTTCACTAATATTTAAAAAAAAATCCAGCCTACCATCTTGTTTTTAAAAATCTGCTTTATAGTATTTACATTGCTGGTGGTGATCTTAACGATTTTCAAATATTCTTTATGGAAAATAGCAACTAATTGTAAGCGTTTTAGTTTTGCAACAAGCAAGACTGAATCATTACATACGCCTTTTCAAAATTCATATTTCCATTAAAAATTTTCTTTGACAACTATACGGTGTTACATCCTTTTCGGTCTAGATGTATTGAAAATCATCACCTGAGGAATTGAAGCATATTTTAAGGAATACTCAAAAAATTCAGAAGCTAATGATGACTAGACGAGTTCTTAAAAACTTTATGATACGATTTAACGCTTTGATGGATTTGTATAAAAAGAGAAACATTTTATACATCTGCAAATTCAAAAATTGTGTCTTAGCTTACAAAAAAAAATTGCCTAGGGCAACAATGTTTTACAAGAGTAGTGGTGCATTTAGGTATCATAACGACCTTTTTCAATCAGTTACCTAACAATAATTAACCAGGTAAATTGCTAAAACCTGTTCAAAAATCCGCACAAAAAACCTCTCGAGACAGCAAAATCCGAAGCGATAGCCGAAACCAGATAAAACGACGTATGACATATCGCCTTACTCCCGGCGCTATTAATACCGTTCACGACGCGAAATCATTAAGGTGTACATGTGTTAAACACACACATATACAAAACGCGAATTTACGCAACGCTCAGAGAACATTATGCAGCCGGATCGAATTCCGAACCGCCACAATGGGAATCTGGGCCACTCGATAATTAATAAATTTCAAAACGGCCAACCCGGTATTTATAATCGCGATTTGTTGCAAACGGGACGAAATCAAATATACTAATTGGTGTAATAACTCCGAAACACACCTCTCGACCTAGGATAATGACGGGAACGGGAGCGGGGGACGTTGCGTAATTGAGCCACTGCCGAGTAGCTATAGGTATATAACTTCATTAATACGGGCATTACATTCAAGGGTATCGGATAATTACATGATTGGGCTGGAGATATATTACGATTGAGTTCTTCCATAAGATAATTACTGCTGGAAATAAAAATTGTTTAATTAGGGAACACCGATGCCTTGCACTACCTACTGATATATATATTTTCTTGGGAAAATCATTAATACACTACACATTATGCGACTACGGTCGACTTTTATAAAAGCGTTGAAAGAAAAAGATCTTTTCAAGAGATCTCGTATTTGCGCGTAGAAAACCTCCAATCAGGTCCCGATTATCATAAGACAATCTTCCACACCTTCATCAACACAATGGACAGACGCATAGTCTGTATTTTTTAGATTAAGTATTGTTCAAGCACAGAAAGGTCTTTACTTTGCAAAGCCAATGCCATGTCGTCTGTATACACAAATGTTCTCGATTCTATAAAGGTTGAAAAGAATAGGTGACAGAACCGATCCTTGTGGAACACCATTATTCAAAATCCTGATTTTGCTACTTTTCTCTCCCAGAAACACTCTGCATTGACGTTGGGACAGCATACGTTCGACAAGCTTCACAGTCTTTCCACATTTCACTTCACTAAGAGTTTTGCAACATGATGAAATATTTTATTTTTGAAGTACCATTAAGCAATAAAGAGCAATTATTAAGTTGAGAAAAAATCGCGAGTAACTAGTTTCTTTTTACATTATTAGTCACAATATCTCTAAATATTATTTCTACTTTAAACCCTTAGTCAATTGTCTATTTCTTTCTTCCAGATATGACTGAATGTTGGCAACAATGGCAACGGTGACGACTGGTCTGTTATCTCCAAATTCATATGGGATAAATCCAGGTATGTATTTTAAAATAAAAAAAAATGTTCATATCCAAAATTCTGTGTAATTTCCTATAAGAACTGCACATCTTGTTTAACATGATCAAACAGTATTATGAACAGCTGTAGGCAAATTTCTCTACAAGTTAATCTATATCTGATAGCTTATTCTCGGTATAATAACAAAATCATTCGTTCATTCGTTTGTTCGTATGTGTATGCGACATTTTTCGTCAGTTTTAAGAAGTCCTTGAAGTCGGTTATTCCCAAAACCGAAAGTTTAAGTTGTTTCAATTATGGAGATGTCGAGTACGTGCGAAAATGATCTCGATTAATAATGAATAATCACGCGACTACAAAGTGCTAGTTTTAGGAAATACCCGAGAAGTATACGTAACAGCATAATTTGTGTTATTTAAGTATATACCTGTGGAATGCATTGATCCATCCATCAACTGTCGGAGTACGTTTATGTTGTATTGAAAGTGGCATTAATGAGTACGGTATTATAATGTAGGTAGGTGCAGCTAGTTTTCAGAAAATGGCATTTCCAATGTACGCGGAGTGAATAAACGTATGCTTTTGCAGAGCTATTTGAAATTACCTGCTGATGTTTGAAAAAGGAACTGAAGATCAAAAGAATACCTACATAAGCTTACTGCTCCTTTGTAGTATGATAGTTCATCTCTGAAGTTGAATAGTTGAAACACGAGCTGAAGTTTATTCTATGACTTTTTTATAGTGGCGTCTGAATATATTTTTATTCATGTCTGTAGATTTACCACAGATTTTCAGCTTTCCCCCCTTTTTGACCACTACCATAGGACGTGTTGATTTTACCTCATATCAAAAATTTTGTCCAAAATACAATTTTCAAGAGACTTGAATTAACTTTAAGGACAAACTGGCCACCACCGAAAAAGTCAAGAGAAAGAACAGCAACAGGTCCTGACAATGAAATTAGAAAATTGGAAATGATTGACGAAAATCCTCATATTAGTCAAAGGGTAGTCTCAAGAGCAACCGATGTTAATCTGTCTTCAGTATACCGAATAACTAAAGGCGATCAATTTTATCCGTATCACTTGCAATTGATTTAGGCCTTAAAGGAGACAGATTAGTCTAAAAAACTGGCTTTATGTAACTTTTTTCGGGAACACCAAAATTTAAATGTGAGATTTTATGACAAAATTTGCTTCCCAGATGAAGCAAGATTTTCTAATAATGATGGAGTTAACAAACATAACATGCATTATTATGCGCAAGAAAATCCACGTTGGATTCGAGAAGGACATTTTCAAACTATCTACTTGACGAATGTCTGGTGCGGAATATTGGGGAATCAAATTGTTGGGCCTTATTTTTTTCGCGATAGTTTAAACGGCAATACTTATCTAAATGTTTTAAGAAACATTTTACCGGTACTTCTCCAAAATGTAAATTTACAAGTAAGACAAGATATATGGCTCCAACTAAATGGGGCATCTGCGCATTATCATAGAATAGTGCGAAATCATCTTGATTTGGTTTTGCCTAACCGATAGATAGGAAGAGGTTCAATTAATCCTTGGCCACCGAGAAGCCCGCACCTTACTCCTTTGGTTTTTTTTCTATGGGGAATGGTAAAAGAGCAAGTATACCAAACACCAATTAAAAATATAGAACGTTTAGAAAATAAAATACGTGATGCATGTAGATCCATCACTCCAGAAATGTTAATGCTTGTCAAAAGATCGTTTTGGGCACGAATTCAAGCTTGAGAAAACAGTGGAGGGCGACATTATGAGTATTTATTACATTAATGTTATTGAATAAACATTTTTCAAAAATAAAATTTGTTTTACAATACGGAATTTACTTAAAGCAAATGATTGAAGTTTATGTCAAAATTTGCGAATTTATACAGCTCTCTACGTTTTATATTTTTTAAGACTATGAACAATTATCAATGTTACCTCTGCAAATGTATTTTGGGTTGCATTTTTAATTTCGTCGGGGTCATTATCATTCGTGAAACATCCTGTATACAGCATTTAAAAAAGTTTTGCATTTAGCAACTGTTATTGGTTCGAGCCATTGTGTATTCACAATTACGTAGCATGCGTAGGCTAGAATGGTCAATTTTAAAGGGCAGCTTTTTCCCTTTACTGATTGAAGTATTGAAGTTGGTTAAGGAGGATAGTTATCCACTTCTCTGAAAATACAATACTTGGGACAGGGTAATAAGCTCAAAGTTTTTCTTCACCTGTAGAAATGGCACCAAAATATCGCGAAAAGACTGCATTACAGTTAAGTGCCTTTTTTTTCATTGAGAAGTTAAGCGCCTTTGTCATACTGTACCCAAAAACATAGTTGCCGTGGACAAACAAACAATTAAAGTAGTGATGCAATGGTCGGTACCTAAGGATAAGCAAGCGTTTCCTAACATTCTCTATTCTCGATACCTTATGACACTGCCAAACCATTGACAGAGCTCACAGGGGGAGACAGGTGTTTCCAATGTCAGAAAGTCTGTTTTAAAACATTTGTGCACACCTTTTCTAAATTATTATCAGTGGGGAGGGGGGGGGGGACATTAGTTTGTTTAGAAACTGTTTTAGTACGAGAAATGGGAACATTTTCCTTTTTACTAGAGGCTGGTGAAACATTTGCCTGCAAAATATCTTTTGCTGGTAACTTTTCCAGTGTTGATTGCTGGTTCCTGATTTAGGTTTATGTTTTGTTCCACATATTGTCATAGGGGATGTTTATTAGCTGGATTTTGCTACATCTGCTTGTTCCTTTGCTCCACATATCGCTTTATCAATCGTTGAGAATGAAAGATAAAAGGATTTTCTCATGAAGCATCTTCAAAACAATATTTTAATATGTTGTTCAGAAATTTAGTGTCAAATTTTTCATTCATCGGTTGCGTATTCCCCATGTTTGTCTTAACGGAACTGTACCGCCAAAACAAAAGATAAACAGCGGCGGCGTTTCCAAGCCAACCGAACCGTCTACGGTCCGCCGAGTATCCCGCTTTTTACCCAAATATTTCCCGCAAATAAATTCAGACGTGACGCTTTTACAAAAATGATAAAAAGTGGACGGAATCCGGCGGCGGCAATTAAATTTTTCATTTCTTAGAATACTGGAAGTTGGCATATTCCGGATGGTTCCTTCGATGTCGGCGGACGTCCAGTTTTTTCGCGCGCCGGACGGGCCCGCTCGAATTTTGGCTTCTCGCCGTCCAAAAAAAGCGGCTAATTATATTAACTGGGGTTTATATAATAATGCGGTAATCTGGGGGATTCTTTTTGATGCTGTATCAGGCGTTCGAGACTTAACAGATGAATTAAGTGAATGCAAGCTGAAATATGTCTAAATTCTTCCCCAAGAGGTAAACGCGAGGGTAATGTCATAATTCCTGTTCATATCAAGCTGGCGTTGAACTGGCGATGGTACTTTCATCAAATTATAAAAGTCCATCATTGGCGCATCACTTAGCTATGCATAGAGTGCGGGTAGTTTACTCAGTTTACGTGTAATAAATGCTCAAATCGGGATAGTCACTGTCACTGTCGCGGATTAATATGCGTATGTCAGAATTAAAACACTGCGTGAAAAAATCATTGCCGAAATTCACGGTGCGTTACAAGAAGCTTGCCAGGAGTCGTGTGTGGATAGTTCAACAGTAACTTGATGGGAGTAACCGTTCCAGAGCGTTGGACTGCTGTTAAAGACGACCACAGAAGTTGGATGTCTCATACTGCTACCGATAACACTTTTGCTGCTATTGTGGCTACAATAATTGAAGAAGACCGCATTGACAAACAAGCCATAGACGAATATTAAAATTTGTCTTCTTTGTAGAAAATTTAAATGCGTGATTCCAAAAGTGTAGACGAGATATGAAAGACAGGGGCGAATCATCTTGCTTCAGTGGAAAAAAGAATTTCGTGAAGTCTGATTTATATTATATATGCGTTTCAACTGCTGAAACATCTTGACAAAAATGAAGTATTTAACAACATTACATTACTGCCGACCGATGGTAACGTGTTTTGGATATGCAATTATGTCGAATGACTTTATTGCAATTTTAAAAAATGTACGTTTCATTTGCGAACTGTGTTTTTGTGTGCAAGAATTCTAACATTACCTTTGTATCTGTGTTAGATAAATTTGTAGCGTTATGAACTACCAACAAAGAAAATCCCAGTTTATTCATAAGACAAAACAAAATTTGCAGTAACCCAAATATATTTTTAGAAATGTGCTACAGGAATATACCGAAAACAGCATTAAAAAACTGATCAAATTTACAGCATCCTAAGCTACCCAGTTAGTCGATACTTTTTCACTCTTTTTAGCACGAACATTGAAAGAAGCATAAGATTAATAGCCTTTATACACATAATTATCTTTTCTCGAGGAAACGATGTTTTTTGTGCAGTGAATCAAAAACCCCTTCATTAATACCAAAACAGTCATCGCCGGGCTTTGTGAATGCCATACACGAAAAAGTCAACGGACCCTAAATTCCTTTACAACCTTCTGCGGTTATTACAAAAAATGATGTAAAGCCAGGCCATGTTTACCCAAACATTAACTGCGATTCCAATAAAAGTGAGATGATTCCGCCTCCAAAAATAAGCGTGAAGCGTTCGGTTCATCATCCAAAACGTTTTAAACACTGACGAATGGAAAACGTATTAGTCTGTATTCACAAACGACTAATTGTGGGTTTGGAAATACAAAAAGACAGACACCGCGCTGGCGTTTTGAAGTTATCTTATCAGCGAAGTAAGTTGCGGCATTGTGGATGTGGTTTTACGGATCCCAGTTCATTTAGAATTTCAGGGGCATTTACGTGTGATATGGTCAGCGGAAAAGAGATAGTTTTCTCGAGAATTGACGAATGTCTGGAAGGTGATTAAAATTGCTCCACTCTTTTCGCCTCTAAAATAATATAGTCAATTGAATAGGTCTATCTAGTCTTCCATTAAATTTTCTAGAATAGGAACTCTTTCTCTAAACATCGAATAAGATCAAAGTTAAAATTACCAGCTGTTTTTTACCGTTAATTAGCCCTATCTCTAAGTATATCGTTAATGTAATCCTACTCTAATACTATGTTACTTGTATAATAATTAGGTTAACCATTTCGCTACTGAATTCATTTTTGCTATAGGGTGGCTCATATAAACATATTTTAATTAATGATTCACAACAAATTATACTGCGTCCTTTCATTGAATATGAAAATACAAGTTTTTATTCAATACATTACAGAAAAATATACTAAGATTAAGTATGAAATGGCAAAAAAACATGTTTTACAATGCCGAAGATTACAGGTAGTGCAAGTAGTGTTGGTTCGACTTTCTTTCTTCTACTGTGAATATCGATAGCACCTCCTTCTGTTTGGACCTTGCGTTGGAAGGTGATCGCAAACATTTACCATGGATCTTTGCCTTTTTGTTTATCTACAATAGGTGTTTAAATCATAAATGTTAGTGAGTCACATCGCTGCCATAGTTTGATGCCTCTCTTTACTGGTTTTAGTGGCATATGCTGTTTGAGCGACGATCGTCCTTTGAATTTGACCATAGTTTCATCTACAGACTGTCCAGAACTATAAGTTCTTGCCCGTTGGAACCTTGTTTTTAGACATGCGACGAGGTCGTCAACATAGTAAGATTTGGAAGCGTTTTGTGGTTTTGTTGGGACAGCTATAGTCTGTAAAATCGACTCCTAGGGCCAGGAGGTAGTCCGGGGTGATACCAGAGGTACCCTAATCTTAGTAGTTGATATCAAGCGGCAAATCTGGTACTGCTACCAGTAAGTAACAAGAAGAATCGGTGTGAATTTGTGTGTTACTTACTGGTAGCAGTACCAGATTTGCCGCTTGATATCAACTACTAAGATTAGGGCGGTACCTCTGGTATCACCCCGGACTACCTCCTGGCCCTAGGAGTCGATTTTACAGACTTTAATAACTTGATTCTTTAATGGGTACAGTCAGCAATGGTGTAAGAAGAAACTTCGGGGAAACATTTCTAAAAAAACGTCAAGCTCTGAAGATTGTCTTCCTGCGTTCAGTAGAACCACACCTTTCTTTTCTTCAGGCAATTGCAAGCGGGGGAGCAGAACTATCCACATATGTACTCCAGTTGACAATAGCTGTATTATTCTCTATATTACTTGGTGTACCAGGTGTTGTATAACGAGCATTACTCTGAACTAAGTCAGCAGGCTCATCATAGTCAGTTTTTACCCGCCCGGCTCCATCTTTATCTCCGTCACTTCCGTCAAAGCTTGGCATTTCATCATCTTCACTTTAATCGGGAATATAATAAACATAGGACCCTGAAAAAGGATCCGACTCATTCATAGGCTACTCTTTCTTCAAGTCCTTTTTGCGTAAGGTAACGTCCCAACATGATTTACTTTATATTACATTAGAAAAATATACATGCTTTCAATACGTTTATTCACCAATCTGTAATTATTCCAAAAGCAGTAAATATCTTTGATTAGATTGGAAAAATAAGGTTTAGAGCACTACAACAACAAAGACGTATTCACGTGTAGGTTATGTTTCAAAGTCAGAGATCATAAACTACTAATATTTCACAAGAAACGTACATTGTTTACTGGGATGTATGGATCTCTGCATTAGTGAAATGGTTAAGATTAAACAGAATCGCTTTATAGTTCTTGTTTGAGTTTCCTTAGACGTTTAGTTAGTATTGCAAACTTAACATAATCTTCTAGATCACAAAATTGAAATTCCCTAGAGATAATAAATATTTTAACATTCGACAACGCCGCATTGTGATTCCCCGCATCGTCAATCGTCCGTAATGTCCAGTCTCCCGTTGCAGACCAAGTGGCGGTCAAGATGGCCTCGGGTAGTGCCGGCGGGCCCTACGACCTCTACCGGCCGCCCCAGGCGTACGGCGCGCCGGCCGACAGCGACTCGGAGGACGGCGCGGCGCCGCCGTCGCCGCAGAACAACAGCAGCCAGCCGACGACGAAGCGCAACAAGCGGAAGAACTTCAAGCCGCGCTGTGCCAACGCCGCCTACCCCGCGGAGCAGTCGGAGGTGGCGGCGATGGACCTGGCCGACTACGCCGACAACAACAACCTGAAGGGGGTGCGGCGGAGGAAGACGCTGGCGACGAGGAAGCTCGTCGTCGACGCCAGGCTGTCACCGATGGACCTGAGCAAGAACAACGGCAGCGAGTCGGGGTCGGACAGCTCGGAGAATGGCAACACTGTAAGTGATGAAAATCAAATTTTTTTTTGATTCTATGGAAATAGGCAAAGCTTTTTGCGCTTTAGAAATTTGTGTGCTGTTTTATTCTTTTCTGAAGAATGTAGGCTGTTTTTTTCACCTCCTCTCCTTATGGATTACAAAAATAAGAACCATTTACACAAAAAAATAGTGTATTATTAAAGCTTGAGCAAATCTTCTTTACAAAATCTCTAAAATCACTGAAACATTTGTCGTATCGTGACGCAGGCTTTCCATCGTGTATAGTCCGGACTTGACATCAGTATTTTTCATATATTTCTAGAACTAAAAGCATTTTTGGGAGGTCAACCTTTCGTCAGGCTGCGCTGTCAAAAAGCTCAAATTTTTTAAAACCGTTGGTGCCAGATACCATAATGGTACATTAAAAAAATTGCTTTAGTATAGTTAACAATAAGAAGAATGTAAAATACTCAACGATTTCCTTTTGTTTCTCATGTGTCTGCTTAAATAAAAAATGTGTGCCTTATTACTGAAAGAGACATTGTTAAATGTTTTCCACCGTGACTTAGGCAGAATAAATGTTGCCAAAAGCAAATCAAAACAGCTGCAATCTATTGGCAAGTGAGTAGCCATGTGTCATTATAAGCTACAGAAGCGTTTAGAAGATGACCACATGTACAAATTTTACCATATACACCTGCTAATAATTATCTAGGTAGTAGAAATTTAATAGTACCCAAAAGTAGAATACAAAAAAAATCAAAATTATGTATCCGAGATAGATGTTTCTTCTGGATGAATTTGTTTATTTATCTATTTATTTATGGATCAACAAATATCTGAAACTTATTACAGGTTGGAGAAATAACATTAATAATAAGATATTACACTTATGGAGGGCATACACAATTCTCGATTTCACGAACTCTACTGGAGAAAATGTCATCTACATCACAGATAGTATTACAATTACTGCACATAACGTATACAAAAGAAAACTTTTTTAAATTTCTATGAGGGTGTGGTAGACAAAAGGAATCGCTATTACGACTAACTGGTCGCGGAATAAAAATATATAAAAATATAATTGAATGAAGCTTTTCGCGAGCAGATAAACTGTGCATTYCACATTTTTTTAACAATAAATCGTATACTTTCTAAACTATCAATAATAATGTAGCTTAACATTTTACATGAGTGCGCAATACAGTCAGTTACATCGAGGGGAAAAACTCAAGTTCATATCAAAGGTCTTTTATGATATCGCGCTGGTATAGCTTATTCTCGCCTACAATGTAGTCGAAAGCAATTGGTTTATGGACCCTGTTGTATGAATATCAATTTTTGAGCTGCAGATTCCAAAAGTTTGATCAGAAATGAGCTAGGACGTCAGGCGGCCTAATTTATTCCGCTTTTAGATCGAACCGTTGTAGCTAGCGACAGACGCATACCATTCCGAAATTCAGGAGGTCCAGATTAGTAAATATGCTTGAAATTATACAAATCGGAGGTGCAAAAATTTTAATGTCTAAAAAGAACAAAGGGGTTAGCCTTTGATGTTTTGCGATTTTTCGGTGGAAACTAATTTTAGCTCAAAATCGACAAACAGATGTATTTTGAGCTGCAGATTCCAAAAATTTGATCAGAAATGAGCTAGGACGTCGGGCGGCCAAATTTACTCCGCTTTTAGATCGAACCGTTGTAGCTAGCGACAGACGGATACCATTCCGAAATTCAGGAGGTCCAGATTAGTAAATATGCTTGAAATTATACAAATCGGAGGTGCAAAAATTTTAATGTCTAAAAAGAACAAAGGGGTTAGCCTTTGATGTTTTGCGATTTTTCAGTGGAAACTAATTTTAGTTCAAAATCGACAAACAGATGTATTTTGAGCTGCAGATTCCAAAAATTTGATCAGAAATGAGCTAGGACATCAGGCGGCCKAATTTATTCCGCTTTTAGATCGAACCGTTGTAGCTAGCGACAGACGCATACCATTCCGAAATTCGGGAGGTCCAGATTAGTAAATATGCTTGAAATTATACAAATCGGAGGTGCAAAAATTTTAATGTCTAAAAAGAACAAAGGGGTTAGCCTTTGATTTTTGCGATTTTTCGGTGGAAACTAATTTTAGCTCAAAATCGACAAACAGATGTATTTTGAGCTGCAGATTCCAAAAATTTGATCAGAAATGAGCTAGGACGTCGGGCGGCCTAATTTACTCCGCTTTTAGATTGAACCGTCGTAGCTAGCGACAAACGGATACCATTCCGAAATTCAAGAGGTCCAGATTAGTAAATTGAAATTATACAAATCGTAGGTACTAAAATTTTAAGGTCTAGAAAGAACAAAGGGGTTAGCCTTTGAAGTTTTTTTTTATTTCCTTCCGATTTCAAATGTGAAACAAACAGCCAATCCGTTCACCGAAACTTATAATTCGTAGCTTGCCGCTCTTTTCGACATCAATGCTGGCATCTTCAGAAACGGTGTCACTTCGCTTCTCAAGACGCTTATTAAATAGTCATCTGATCTGGTACTATTAAAAATCTCGCTTCATCGATTTGCAGAACACTGACAACGAGGAGGCGTCCGAAACCGACAGCAAAATACCATCCAGCTTCTCCATTCACAACTTGTCAAAGCCCCACGTGCCGGACTTCGCCGCTACTGCCGGCTTGAGCCAGGGGCAGGTCAGTGAGATGCGGGAGTACGCCATGAACACGATGAGAGAGCTGCTGGGGATATACGGCCTCACGTCGGAGGTGGCGGAGTCCATATCCAGACAGCTGCCGATCGCGGCGTTCAGCAGCGGTGAGTTCGATTATTTTCACATCTAAACGGTTAACTGCGATTATTGAGTGGCGTACGTAATATTACTATCGATATATATAATTTTTGGATGCGATATACCTATTTAATTTTTGGATGTAACCACATTTTACTTGAAAAAAAGTTTCGCCCCGTAATAGCAGCATTTCAGGCAAAAATAAGTTACTTTTTACCATTTCCCTCTATACTGCATCAAAGAACCACTTACTAAATCTTAATACTATAAAAACTCGTGCTTTTTAGCGGCATTTGGTCTTATACCTTCCGGTTTCACTATATGGTCTCTAGGTATGTGACTGCCTTTTTTAAGAATTGTGATTTGTAAAGGTATTCTCTCGTAGCCGTTGTAATACTTTTACAACGTTTACAAAATGTTCCTCTAACGAAGTTAAATAAATAATAAATGTTTGAGTTGTTCTGTCAGACACTCTAGGAACCAAAAAATTAAAAAAAACTTAAAATCTCAGGACAATTAAGTGAACTGTTAACGATTGTGAAAAGGAATACCAAGGCATTAGGCTCTCTTCTTGCCTTAAGGTTCACAGTACCATGTCTTTCAAGCAGATAATTTGACAAGTGCCCCTGAGAGGAAAAACACCATCGATTTTAAAACTTAGGTAGTAGTTTTAAGAATTTTCGTTAAACATTTTCAAAGCAATTGGGGATTGTTGTCTGCCTTTGCACAATTGATGCAAAATTTATTCCACACACCTATGTATAGCAATTTTCCTGTTTTAACCCACAAAAGTACTCTTTCTGCGTGTGTATTCAAAACTAAAACCTTCGGGTAGCATCTAAGACAACAAAAGTGGTGACAGTTTTAAGAACAGACAATAAATACAGATAATTTACGACCACAATGATCCATCTGCAAATTACAAGAGGATTGCAACAAGGGGTACATATGCATAGTTTACGAGTGCGAAGCTCCGCCCCGCAAAGTATTAAAGGTTAACTCCCTCGGTGCTAAAATTGTTCAAATTTGATGCAACCAAAATTGATTATTTTTGCTGCGATAAAGAAAAGAACAAATGTTTTGCGTATCAAAATTAATTTTTTTGTTTGTTTTAATCTTAAATGTCCTTTTGTGCACCTTTTTATTTTTTTTTCGGCAAAAGCCAGTATGAATTTCGAAAAAGTACGATGACAACTCCCGAGAGAAATAATTTAAGCGCTCAGATAAAAAAAAAACAAATCGATATGATGAAAAATACAGATTTTATCCTGAATAAACCATGTAGAGTAGTACGTATAAACAGCCATAATGACGCAAGTTTTTGTGTATCATTAATTTGACTTAATTTTCCATGAACAGTTGGATTTACTCTAGTATTCTAAATCTAACGGTAACTGTGTATTTTGATACTCCTTCCAGATTTAACGTGTAACGGTCGAAAATCGTAGACAAAAAAAAACGCGCCTCGAGTGGATTACAACTCCTCGTATTTAACCCTAAACGTTTCACACAGTGCTTTAGAAACCACCCGTTTCCCCGATAACAATCGCAACCCTCCGCTAAATACCTCTTCCAGACGATCTTTTTAGTCAATATCGGGTCAAAATTCACCTAACAGACAAAAAGATTCCCCGTTTTTTTCCCTCCTCTCCCTAACTCGATGAAAAATTGTTCAATTTACCGTCCAACCCCGGAATTTCGCACGGCTCTCCTACCCCCATTGTTTTCATCCCCCTTTCGCATTTGCTAATACGGGTATCGTTTTACGGAATCCCCTGCAAAAAAAGAACGAAAAAATCGGGGATCGTGCAAGGCGACTACCCTCAAGGGGGTAAGCATAAAATGCGGAATTTCACACAGTCGAGTATCTTGACCTGCGTTTTTTTCCGGATTGGGGTAAAAAACGGCGAGGCAGGTGCGCCCGACCTTTTGCGTTTTCGTGGCCGTTGTGTTGCGACGGGGATGAAAGATGGTGCGGTCCGCTGTAGCCCGGGGTTGATTTAGGGGTGGTTTTTAGTTTATTTGTGGTAATTTCTTAAATATGTGGTAATAACTATATTTCGTAGGAATGTGGGGTATTTTTTGTTAGGTTGTGTGTTACTTGTTGCGTTTTTGGTTTGATGGGGTGTGTTGAGTGAGGAAATAGCCTTAATTTATGGCGTAATAAATTTTGCCGTTTAGAGGGGGTTGGCATTTACGCAGTTTCCATTAAATTGCATTAATAATTACGAATTTGCATAAATGAACGACGCGCAATAATTTAGATATTTACGTAGGTAACCAGAGTGTTAAGTGCAAATTTCATTTAATTTCGGTAAATCGGTAAAATACGATGACTTGTTTATTTTTCTAGATAGGGTACACTTTGGCCTTTTTTGGCGATATTTGGCATCATAACAAAAAATTACATTTATGGCAAATGCGAGAATTGACAGTATTTCTAAAGCTAAAGACAATGTAGAAATACAATTTTCATCGATTTATAGCGTATACAAAAACGTGAACCTTGATTTTTCTCCCCAAATCTTACGAATATATGGCATCTTCACTTTGCACAATTTGAAACAGGCCGAACCTAATTTTTAAGCGGAACCGTATATTTATTTACACTTTATTACATGTACACAAAAATTGCCTTCTATTGGTAGGTATGTATTGATAGAGGCATTTAAAAAATGAAATTTTCAACTCGTATCGTGTTCGGTTGTTTACTTTATTGTACATTGTTATTTGTGACAGTCGTTTGAATATTAAGAACCAGAGTTTTCTTTATTTAGTTAGCAGTCATGTAATGAAACTTATTTCTATTAGTTAATAAAAAACCAAAAATAGTGTAAAAATAAAACAATTGGTAATTTTAAATACGGTTGTTAAATAATCTGTTCTTTAAGCTGTTAAAGGGCGTTCTCATTTTTTCTTTTATATCATCAAAATTCGTGGCTTACATAGCTCCAGAGAAAAGGAATCAATAGGTGTGTAGCATTATGCGTAGATGTGTCAAAAAGGAATTTTTTTGCAGATTCTTGTTTTTAAGTTGCTGCCTTGTTATCAATGGAATTGTAATAAATTTTTAGACATTTACACTTTTTTAAATATAAACCGTAGTTGGCCATGACCATATAAAAGAATAGTTTTGTGCTTTTCTAATATATAAATTTTCTGTATTTATCTTGATATTCAGGATATTTCACCAATGATAATGACCGTGACGAAATTAAAAATTCAACCCAAAATGCATTTGCACGGGTAACATTGGTAATTGTTTATCGTCTTAAAAAATATAAAACGTAGAGAGCTGTATAAATTCGTAAATTTTGACATAAACTTCAATCATTTGCACTAAGTAAATTCGGTATTGTAGAACAAATTTTATTTTTGAAAATGTTTATTCAATAACATTAACGTAATAAATGCCCAAAATGTCGCCCTCTGCTGTTTTCACAAACTTGAATTTTTGCCCAAAACGATCTTTTAACATGCACTAACACTTCTGGAGTGATGGATCTACATGCATCACGTATTTTATTTTCTAAATGTTCTAAACTTTCAATTGGTGTTTGGTATACTTGCTCTTTTACCATTCCCCACAGAAAAAAATCTAAAGGAACAAGGTCCGGGCTTCTCGGTGGCTAATGATTAACTGAACCTCTTCCTATCCATCGGTTAGGCAAAACCAAATCAAGATGATTTCGCACTATTCTATGATAACGCGCAGGTACCACATCTTGTTGGAACCATAGATCTTGTCTTACTTGTAAATTTACATTTTGGAGAAGTACCGGTAAAATATTTCTTAAAAAATTTAGATAACTATTGCCGTTTAAACTATCGCGAAAAAAATAAGGCCCAACAATTTGATTCTCCAATATTCCGCACCAGACATTCGTCGAGTAGATAGTTTGAAAATGTCCTCGAATCCAACGTGCATTTTCTTGCGCATAATAATGCATGTTATGTTTGGTAACTCCACCATTATTAGAAAATCTTGCTTCATCTGAGAGCAAATGTTGTCATAAAATCTCACGTTCAAATTTTAGTGTTCCCGAAAAAAGTTACAAAAAGCCAGTCTTTTAGGATAATCTGTCTCCTTTAAGGCCTGAACCAATTGCAAGTGATACGGATGAGATTGATTGCCTTTAATTATTCGGTGTACTGAAGACTAATACCGGTTGCTCTTGAGACTACCCTTTGACTAATATGAGGATTTACGTTAATCATTTCCAATACTCTAATTTCATTGCCAGGGGCCTGTTGATGTTCTTTCTCTTGACTTTTTCAGTGGTGGCCAGTTTATCCTTAAAGTTAATTCAAGTCTTTTGAAAATTGTAACGGCAGGAGCTCTTCTATTTGGAAAACGTCTGTATAAACGGGCAACAGCGAAAGCATTTTTCTTGCATTAACCATAAATCAAAATCGTGTGTGTTTTTTCATCGTTTGAATACATTTTGAGTTTTAATAAATACAGTGACAGGAACCATAGCGCATAGCTATGGATTCCCAATTTATTTTTAAAATATGAGAATGTATTTTGGGTTGCATTTTTAATTTCGTTAGGGTCATTATCATTCGTGAAACATCCTGTATACTTATGCAGCTTGATCGGCATTAAATCAATACTAATAAAATATTCCGATCGCATCTAATATTTCTATATTTTCAAGTCTGGTGTTGGCCATTGTTTCAGTATTTATTTGTTAACACTCACACTTTCGTAAATTACTACATAAATTATGTATGTATTGTATTCTCAAGCTTTAGATTTGACAGATGTATTCGTTATCTGTTTGTAATTATGACTTTTTTACTCCTACATAATTTCTTCACCAAATTTGAAGAAGTGGCTATATCTTTTTTATTTATTAACATAAATACAGAAAGTTATATATTTTTGAAAGGCACAAAAATTTTTTTTTTGATGGAGTCATAGCCAACTAGGGTTTCTATTAAAAAAAACTCAAAAACTGTTATGTGGATGGGTATTGGATGTGTGTGCGCCAAGTATAAAAAATTTGGAATATTTACTCGCCCGGCATTCCTATTCTCACTCATTTTAACGGTCCCCTTCACGCCGTTCAGATAATTCCAAACTGTAAATCCGCGTTATTTCGCCAAAAGGAAAAAAAAGCAACTTTTACCGCGCATCCCAAGTGAGCATCTAATTGCCCATAAACCAAGCAATTTTCAACGCAAACACCCGGAGCTGGGTCATTATTGAATTTTTTTCGTTGGTCCGCACTTTCTAATCTAGGAAAAACGCTGACGCGAAAAAAATCTCCACGTGGCCCGCGAGCATTCCTCTCCACTAATTCGCCGTTAATTCTGGCATTAACGAGCGAAAAATGGCCCGCGCTGGACAAACAGCGTGTACGTCTTCGTCGTGCGGGCAAGTCAAACAAATTTTAACAGACTGTTTGCTTTAAAACCCGTCTCGAATATGGGAAATGTGCCCGGGTGTGGGTAATACGTCCATCATTCCGGATAAAAACTTAATTTGGAGGCCGGTTCGTAACACTTAACGCGGCAGTGGCGTACCGTGGGGGCGGCTATTGAAAATTACAAGTGAATCGCGTACACCGCTTTAATACTTCCTTTATTTTGCTTTTAGATGGTACAAGTTAAATATTATTTTCGTTGTGCGTAGAATTTTAGAGATAAAACGAAGCTCACTATTTTTACACCTATTTTAAGCTTTCACTCCTTCGTTTCAGTCTTTATGCATCTAATATTTAGTGAAAATGCAGGAACTTTTTTATTTTAAGGAGTCTACTAATAGTAGGCAGACATAGTATATATACAAAGATTGCAAACATATTAAAACCCATAAAGGATTATAGACCAACTAAATATCTAGTACTTTTTTGCAGTCCTGTTTGAATTGTGCATAAGAAACACCAGTGAAATGTAATTTACCAAAATATTTGTTAGCTGACAGAAAAGTATCTACTATTCAACACCGAATGGTATGTTACGACGTAAATTACAAATAGGAACAATAAAAAATAAGACGAATTAATTAACAACGTTGAATATAAAACATAATTTATAAAAATCTCTTCGATTTTGCAGTGGTGAGAGCGATACATAATTGACTACAAGATCAATGTCATTTAAATAAGCATTGCTTTTCTGACTTAAATTTAATAAATAAAATAAAAAATCATGTTGAACTGATTCAATTCGAGCAACGTATATTCCAATATGGAGCAAATAAGAGAGTTGTAAAGTATTGAAATTCAGAAGTCCAAACAAGCTAACAGTTTTCTACTTTTGCCAATAATAAAATCGTAATGAATATGGAAAGACATATTACCATCTAAAAATATTCCCAAATCTTTTACAACATCCACAGTAGCTAGAGATTTAGTCTTCAGTAAGTAAGGGGAGATATTTTTTTACTAAAACATATTACCTGACATTTTTCCATATCATATCGTTAAGAATGCACCAATTTTCAATATTTCAGATTGCATAGTAGCAATATCATCAAGAGTTTTGTACAATTTTAAATCGTCGGCATAGCGCAACAAGCTACGCCTACGGTAGAACCCTGTGGTATCCCAGATGCTATAGAACAGCCCGATGACTGAAAAGTTTTTGTAGAAACTCTTTAAATGCGATTATCGATGTAACTACATAACCAGGAATATGAAGGATCCCTGATACCATACAAGTGCAATTTTTTATAATGAGTATGATAACTGTATCAAGGATCAGTATATATAGCATGAATATTCAAGCTGTCTTCAAAAGCATCAATGATGTCCTTAGTAAGAGTAACAATATAGTGATAGGCCTAGAGTTTATAATATTATTTCTGATCCAGACTTTCTCCATTTATCAGGAAAAACACCATCATGTACTGATTTTTTAAATAATCTAAATAAAGGTTCAGCTAGAGAGGTACTACAGAACCTATAAAAACTAGACGGTAAATTATCTGACCAGCTTCTTTTTCCTGTCAATAAATAATTCCGCAACACACTTTAATTCCTCAAATCACAGTCTATTGGAAGTAAAATCTGATATAGACGAATTTTATAAGTATACAATATGATCATAGATCATTCTCTTTTCTTACTGAAAACTTGTCACCAAACTAGATTTTGTATGAAACAGTAGCGTATGTATATTGTTATAAAATTAGATTAGCCAGATATAATACAAGATATTAAATTTAGAGAAATTGATTAAGGCGATTTGACGTGCGTATGCATTTTTATGCTATCAAGTCATTCTGGTTTTAAGGTTTGGTCGCTCTCGCCCCCGGGTACGCCACTGCTCTTCGAGCACTCTTTAGGATGCCTTCGTGCGCTTTCAAGTAGAAATTAAATAAACAAAGCGCTAATTGTGTTGGATGCCGTCCCTGTCGTTCTTGGAAGCGAAGATCAAATAGTTGGGAATAATAATACAAGTAACAGTTAAGCAAATTTGTTTGTCGAACAAACATGGCGTTTTCGAAAAGTAACGGCACACGCATACACGCCAGTTGTTTTTCTAGCCGAGGAATGATGACTATCGAAAAAACTGGGTCACAGAATAATTCGGTGTTTAGCAATTTAAAAATATTGGCGCAAGAAAACGCCGGCCCCGGTTGCAAAATGGACGGTTTTGTTAAATATGTTTTTGATGATGAATTGAATTTCGTCGCTTTTATTTTTTTTTCTTTCTCGTGCAGCGCTCATTGTACGCGTTATAAATGTTAATGTTCAACCGGGTCAGCACACTTTGATCCAATTATTGCCTCCGCGTTGGCGCAACCGAAAATGCTAATTAATGGCCCCCGTCAATGGTACCAAACCAATAGAAGATCGCTCTAATTGAGAATTCATGGTTTTTAGAAGACTTTCATCGCATAACTAAAAATTTTGCTGAATGATGTTTAATTGTTTGTGCGAAACTAGTTTGCAATCCTTGAGAATGCGTAATTTCTTGAATGAAGCGGATGGCCATTCAGTGTATGCAGATTTTGATAAAAATACGTTACAATGCACTTGCCTATGCATCATTCTGGGTTATTGGATCAATACCGCCGTTAAATTGCAAATATAAACAGAACACTGCATTGTTGCAGTTTTGTATCCTCTACATAGTAAAAAAAAGGCACACAAACATATTCAAAATTTGCATATTCAAAATTTGAATAAGTGTTTGGTATTTGATAGTACTCGTACTTCAATCACACAAACGTTCACTGTCTATCACAATAGACTGACAGATAAGTCAAAAGTATTCTAAAACTTAAGAGCATGATGACCACATGATGATGATTTCAATCAACTGTTTTTAAATCACAATTTAAATCAAAACCAGTGATAACCTAGATAAAATTATTGAATGAAAATTAATAACCTGTTCAACCATTTTTACTATATTACATACCATACCAAACGATTTAGACCAGTAGAAATAGACATAATAAGTCGACAAATTAAAAAAGTGCAAATGTCTTGCAACATTTTTTATAACTTAATTGTGTTTTCAATATAGGTAAAACTCGGATTACTTCGTTTAAATAAGGGAATTTGCCAAATTTGGGCATATGCTTGCTTAATCATTGGTTCCCAGCAAAATATTTTTACTAAATACCTTGTAAGCTTTAACATCAAAAATTGTTAAAAATTAATACTTCTGGTAATATTGAGCTTCCTGAAACGGTATTTATTGTAATATTTTGGAAAACGACACGTTTTAGCCGATTTTCTTCGTTATTTCTCAAAAATTCCTGTATTATGTCTTCAAAGAGAAGAGATGTTAATTTTTTAACTGAAATGTTCACGATTATTGCAAAGTTCTTGCTCCACTTGAGCTGGAGACATGGGTTTTTGAGATTTTTTGCTAAGCTGAACGGTGTTTCGGGATACTTTTGCAGCAACCCTCGTGTACGGCAACTCGAACGCCTCGAGCAAAGTTGCTCTTCTATCTTGCCTTTTTTTACTTTTTGCAATAATCGGCTTTTACCCTTATTTTTCTTTACCACAGGAACTTTTTCACTGCTATTTAATGTCTTTTCACAAWTAAAACAAAAACGTGTGCTTCCGTTTGAATTGTCCATCGTGATTAGAATTTACACTGGTTTAAGGAAAATAATGATACAGTTTTCTTCCCACTGCTTTACTACTGTTTAATTGAAAATAACCAGTTATGAAGATAATACAATAGTCATTTGTGATTGGTCGTTCCCAGATCGTACGGTTTTTCAAGCAGGACCTGCAAGTCTTGACAAGGCCTTCACGCAATATTATTGATTTATGTTGGAATATTTTTCACAGATTTCTTACTTTTTTTTAATGTTTTACTTAGTTACTTGTCTTCGTTGTTGTCAGAATTGACACTGACAAACTGACATGTCGTAATACACGCAGAATACCAGGCAATACTACCTATAATACACTATAAGCACATAAAAAATATTTGTTTATTCTGTGCTATAAGTATGCAGTTCAGTTAGGTTATGTTGTAGACGCACACACCCCAGAAAATTTCAAAAACACGCAATAACAGCGAAAACTGTCACTGTCAACCTTAAACCTGTTAACGTGCCATGTATTTGACAACATTGTACATTGATGTTTGTCTTACGATGATAATTAGCAATATGCCATTAATGATGTAACTTTAAAGTTCTGTCAACCGCCGTGTATATGTAGCTAACCAGCTTATTTTAAAGCTTCAAAACAACGCGTCGAATTTTTGACCAGAGATCCTCGGCTGCCAACTGTCTCCCATTAAAAATTAATCAATAAGAAAGATTGCCATTACCGAATATCGATTGTCCCATAGCTGGCGGTAGTGTGCATAAAAGTAGGAATCCCACAGTTAGCTTTGGATTTTATGTGAACGTTGATTTATTACGAAACGGTTACTGTGTTATATGGACGTCCGTCTCTCGTCTCCCAGAATAAATAACATGTGTTTTCGAAACTTAATACCCCCATATGTCGGGAGTGACGGCTACGTCCTCAGAATCCAATATTTATTCAATATTTTATGTTTTGAGCAAATAGTTTTTACAGCTCTAACTGCGGAATTCGAGAGATGTCCGAACGGTGTCGGATTACTTGATTTTTAACGGCGTAATTTATTGGACACACATTAGTAACTGGGTAATTACGAATTAGCATGAATGTAATCGCCTGACAAGTCTGACCGGTCGGGGAATTTATCAAAACTGGAGATGCGGCATTTTCGTTCGCCGTATATATGTATAGCTTTTTGGATGAGGAACTGATGCACTAGGTTTCAAAATAGATGGAAGATCTAACGTATAATATCCTCAAACGTTGATGAGATCTACGTGCTAACAAAAACATATCTTTTTTATGTATATCGGAGTGATGGGAGGTGTACTTAATTATAACGTCAGATGTGGGAGATGTACAATTTTGGGAAGTCAATAATTTTCTAAACAAAAGAGAAAACTGGTCTTTCTTAGGAGACATTTTAACAATGGATGTTTTGGATCTAAAAAAATCTTCATTGGTTCGACTAGATTTGCCACATACAAACCAGATGGAGGAATAAAATAGGAAAAGCAGATTTTCTACATAGAGCCTTCTGGACCTTCTTGGTCTTAACAACTATGCTTATACATTCTTGCAATCTGTCTGCATTATAAATCCAGATCTTCTTTACCAAAATATGCAGATCAAAACTTAAGCCGATTTGTTGCTGTGTAAAGTGTAAGAACCGTGCAAAAAGGCTGGGTAACGGGGGTAGTAATAGATAGCAAATTGTGGTTTAAGAAGCATTTCACATAAAGTTAGTCAGCAGCAGTGAGTTAACATACATCATCATGGATGCTCTCATCATAGACGGAAGTACCAATCCTTCTACTAAATGATTCTGTTGACATAATTTTTTTATTTGCTAAAATCTTAAATTGTCTCTTAGACAGACAATAAAATTACTTTTATAAACCCTAGTTACCTAATTTCGGCGTAGAATCATTTTGTCATTATATAGATTGCTTGGACTTTTTGACAGTTTTGTAGTTGTTTTTTAATAATAGCGTATCAAACATGAATACGCGTTTCATAGTTTCTGCAACATAAAATAAACACTAAGATAATATTTTCACGGAAAGATCGCTGTCTCTTGAAAACACTGACAGAAGGTTATTAGTCTGACGTTTCGATTACACCTATAATCTTTGTCAAAGGGGAAAAACCTCAAAATTTGCCTGACATAAGTTCATACACAATTTTGAAAGTAAATAAACAAGTCACCAAGGAACCGAGGCGTTATAGAAACAACGTGTTAACCTAACGACGAAAAAGGAACTACCTATCTGCTAGGTATACACGAACTACTTGGTAATATATAACTACAAATGTCACCTAACTCATATTTCCACAACCCCTATTAAAAATTATTAGTATTCCTACAAATTTCTATAGCTTCTTTTATTAGACGCTTGTGATAATATTTTTCTCTATGTAAAGCTTTTGTTTTATCAAAGTCAATCAAGTGTTTAGTCAAATACGAGTTTTCAGCTACGGAAGATTTATCTATCTGATGCAGCCTAGTAGCATGTATGTGTTCTTTCTAACGCGTACCTACTTTTCTTTTAGTTTGACCTATGTAACACTTACCGCAAGAACAAGTAATTTTGTAAATACCTTCACTCTCTAAATGTACTTTATCTTTAGTAGAATTTAAAATTTTATCTAAATTATTATATGTACTACCAACAAATAAAATATCGTGTTTTCTAAGCATCCTTTTTAATTTTTTCGAAAGGCCTTGTACATAAGGCAAGCTCAACTTCAATTTACTTTGTCCTGGCTGAGAATTTACTTGATTTGGATGAGCACTTTTATTAAAAACTGACCAAATATTCTTATTGCTATAACCATTTCTCACTAGCGCTGATTTGTGATGATATATTTCTTTTTGTAAAGAATTTTCGTTTGAGATCCTTTGTGCTCTAACAAATAACGTCCTTATAAGACTATTCTTTTGAGAGGGAGGGTGGTGAGATGTGGCATGTAAATATCTGTCTATGTGTGTTGGTTTTCTGTAAACCCTGTGTCCTAACTAAATTATTTGAACAGTCAAAATCCTGACATAAAATTTACTATGGAATTAGAAAGCAATGGTAGTTTACCTTTCTTGAATGTCCAAATTTACAGAGTAGACACTGGGCAGTTATTTTTACAGCGATATTTCAGAGATAATATTATGTTATATTATGGACGCTGAAAGCATTCACCCTCGTATATGAAGTAAACACTATTCAAAAAACGGGACAGTTCAAAAAATGCATCTTTAAGTATCTCAGTGCTTCAAGCTACCAAAAGAAAGATTACCATCTGTAACGCGGAAGAATATATACCAGCAGAATCAAAAAAGCCATCTCAGGGGCACAAGGTAAACGAAAATTATAAGGCAAACGAAGAAGATTAAACGAAACAATATTGCTTAGCTATCATGTGCACTGAAAGGCACTAGGGAAAAGTACCTAATGTATTGTGGAAATTTTATTGCTTACTCGTAACTTGTTTTTGTGGAAGATCTGTAATATCACATGAGTGTCTTTTAGCACAGAATTCCTCCACTTTTGAATTACCTGTAAAGGGTTACTTTATTCCATTTATAAACTGTTGTACCACTTTTTGTAAAGTGCGATACTAGTGTAGTTGTCATAGTTACCAAAAGTTACATCTACCAAATCGCAGTATTATCCTGACTGATTTTTGGGTAGCGTATCGAGAAATGTATGTGCCTATATACTTTCACTGAAAATTATTATTGACAACCACCGCCAAAAATCCAATCAGTAGAAAAATTTGTGCTTATGCTATAAAATTGCTCTGAACGGAAATGTATCGAACATAAAAAACTGTACAAGACATCTGATGCTGGTCCAAACGTTACTCGTATACCACCGGAACCAATTGACACGCTGCAAGAGTGCTGTGAGATAGAGGCTCTATTTCCATAAAGGGGTGCAAGTCATCGTTTGCGCCTCTCGCGGCGTTTGCAATTTTTTACGGTCTTTACCTGCAGAACAATGGTCGATTTATCTTTGGTAAATGCGAATATCGTATAAAAAGCGAAACGTATCCTTTCCCATTGGCTTGAACTTTGTGAAATATTACGCGGACGGGTTAGATTTTTGATGTATCCAATTGTTTGGGATCAAAGGGTACGTCGTCTGTGAGGCATTAGGTGAACAAGGAACGGCGGGTAGCAAAAAAGTTGCATGGGAATCGCAAAATCCCGGATTTGCGCCTACGTTATAACGTATGATTTGGTTTCCTTTTAAAAATGTGCAAGATGTGTACTTTTGGGTATATAATATTCTATTTTTACGTTTTCATTACACGCATCGGATCGTATCTCTCCTTTATAACGCATTCTTTCAAGTCTTCACTTCCCCTCACAACTATTTTACGTTCTCCGCAAAGGTCTGTTGTTTACTCACTTTTAATGTCTCCCCATAAAACTGCGAAAGATAACGTATAATGGAAATGCGAGGTAGGCTGCGGTAATTAATTAGTACTTTCTACGTAATGCATAAAACAAACTGTCTTGGAAGAGCACATACATTACAAATTCAGCTTTCAGTTTTTTCCTCGCACGACGCATACTTTGGCTGACACTCCCTTGATGATGCATCTGATGGTTTTTAAGTTAAAAACGCCCGTCACTTGCTAGCTAATGTAGCAGGGTCTCATTGGAGAAATCGCATTTTTGTGTCGAGAAGTCAACTGATTTACATATGAAAATCGTTAGTTCACTGCAAAAAATAATATAGCAGTGTTTTTTGCAGAATGATAATCGGTAGTTCTTTGTACCAGTTTCTTGTGAAAGGTCTGATCAGAAGACTAAGAATAAAATAATGTGTTTTGTTAACAATTAGAAGCTTAATCTCATCAATAAAGATTTATATTCTATATTGCACCTCAAAGCTATCTGACTCTGTCAGTCTTATCCATATTATCTCTTGGAATTCTTTTTTATTAATTTGGTCATTCCCATAGTTCAGCTGGGATTCAATTTCCTCTTAGATTAAATCATAAAGATGGCATTATAGGCCTATTATTTGATGGTATATATGTATAACTATAGCTAAAGTAGTATATAAGTTTCTTAAAATATCGAAACCAAAGAATATTCAATTGCTCATTTCAGTAAAATATTACAATTTTGACAGCATCCTCCGCACCAATTACCTGGCCGTTGATAGTAACGGCCACCAGGTGTCACGCGACTCCCTGGAGTTGATTCGTGTACGTGAATCCGGGGCAATTTGTAGCTTGTTAGCGCCGCTTATGCTAGACGTATGCATTGATGGGAATTCTTCGACGTTTCGGAATGCCGAACATGCGACTAATTTAACTGGAAATTAGTCGATGCGGACTGGAATTGAATCGAACCAGACGCACATTTTATTGTGTAAATGGATGAATCGTGAAGTGGCAGCCAATCAGCGATTGGTCTAGAAGTTTTTGTTGCCACGATGTACGGCAATCAACGGCGTACTGGAGGAATTCCATGAAGGAATTTGATGGGTGCTGGGCCCGTTTAGGAAGTATGTCGGATTAATTATAACAGATTTAGTCTGCCTTTAGCAGGATCAACGTGATATTTAAAGATAGACTACGTTAGATGCCATTGACAGTGCACATAACTTTTTATTTAATGACCAAATTTCGTTATTGTGGAAGTCTTATTGTCTTAATTTTCTGGCATCTCAAGCCAATTTAGTGTCTGATATCCTCCTTCTAGGCTTAAGCATAAAGCAGTTTAATGATTACGACGTTGACCAGCTGTACGTGTTCTAGTACAGAACCTTCAAAATGAAGGTGCAATGTGGTAATCTCTACTGCTTTAACATAGAAATATCCAAAATAATCCACAAAAGTAATATCTTGACTACGGTCGGCCTTTATAAAAGCGTTGAAAGAAAAAATATTTTCATTCAACGATAAGAGATCGCTATATCCAGAATAGATACATAAATCTATTCTGGTTAGAGTATTGAAGAAAAACCGTAGAAAAACTCTAATCAGGTCTCTTAAGTCAATCTTCAACACCTTCATCAACACGATGGATAGTTGCAAAACCACCATCTGTTGACCACATGTTCAAATGTTTGGTGGGAATCTCCACATTCACAAGAAGAGTTGATAGATGTATCTTAGTTATTAAGAAAAGAGTTGCATTTTTCATGACCAATTCAAAGTGACCCAAGACTTTTTGGGAGGTCACCTTTTCTGTAGGATCGTCTATAAACTGTTGATTAAATATATCATGTTTCTTAAGTTGCCAAACAGAACACCTTCCATCTTCAATGGTGTAAGGAGCACGAAGGAAATCTTCCGTCCGCAGAGGTTTTTTGGAAGTTAGCCGAGTGTAGGTAGCTCTTGCAGATCTTGGGAAATCAGAAACGGATTAGGAACTGGTAGTTTTGCCAAGCTTTATATGTAGCAAACTGTCTGTGAATCCTCGGAAGAGCAATGTTTGAAAGAATCGGAAGCCAAAGTAATGGAGTTGTCTTAATTCTTCCAGGTTGGTTCCAAATTATTTCAGCAGGTTCCAACTGCTGCCGCTGGAGTTGTTGAAGTTCATGCTCTGCATTAGTGTATTCTATTTTTTCTTTCAAGATTGATTCGGGGATTCTAGAATCCTGTCAGGCAGAGATGATCTTGGTCTTTATTCCAAAAAGGGACGTAGCATTTTCGAAAACCTCTTGCCAACAAATCTCTCGTAGTTTTCAGTAGCTACTGCGCTAGTCGCCATCAGCAGTACATATTACTTCTAGATATCTCCAATCCAATGCAGGCAATTCTTGTTTTTAGTACATCATTTCAATGGCGTAAGCGGAACATAAAATTATTTCCTGAACGTCTTGAAGAGCAGTAACCATCACGTTGGGTTCCCAGTTCTTAGTACTGTAAATTAGTCTTGAATTTTTTTATCTTGTAATGAACGCTTGACTGTGCATTATACCCCAAAGAGGACATTGTATTCCTAGCCTAACACTTATTCATTTAAGACATCATACACCAGCTGGAAGGCCTGGTAGTAAAGAAAATTGTAACTTTAGATTTTGTTCCCTTAATAAGTAAAATATAATAACTAAAAGAGCAAAATCACACGAATCATTTTTTCACGCGGGATCATTGTGGACTTATTTTTTATACAGCTTCAATAACTTACTTGCCTTCCAAGAATCTATATGACCTCCATATCAACATCTATCTTTACATTATAACTCCTTGCCTCCTCGTTTTGACTGTTCTGGTTAGTTCTTGAGGTGAAAACACCTTTCATGATCCGGCTTTCTTGAAATCGTTTCACCCACTTGGGAACTGATGATGTAACTTTGTTTTTTTTTTAATTATCTCCCCATAGTCTCAGATGGAGTTTTTCCAAGTTTTGTCGAAAGATTGATGATGACTTGCTGTCCGTTTTTAACGGAAATCTCCACTGTCACCTGAAGTTATGAAAGCATTTGAAATAAAATGCAACAAACAACGATGCGAATCCTCATGATCTTCAAAACGATGAACCAATTATAAGGTAAGGTTGCCCAATAATTCGGTTGATACCACTCCAAAAATCTGTCTACAAAAAGGGTATTACGAATCCCTTATGTTTGTTCCTTCCATTTAGCTCCGGGTTTAGGTGAACACTTTGGAGTGAGCTTTGTTAGCTCCTCTTTCTCGATATTCAGCAACCCAAGCATTTCCTAAATCATTGTCTGTAATTGGCGTTCCGCGCCTTCAGAAATTCGAGCCGTAGGTACGAATGACTTTCATTTTTTCGTCKGTTCGTCGAAACTACCTCGGCAATATTTATACACGCGTGTTCATATAGACATTAGAGGAGCCCGGCTATTGTGTACTGGTTGTTGTACAAAGAGCGAGGCACTTCAACGCCAGGGTTCAATGTTCTATGAACAATTAAGGATATACATGTATGCCAATCAAAATGAAATGTATAGATACACAGATACCTTGTATTATTACTTATCGGCGTTCCGTACGCATAACTGCGATTAATGATATGCCGTGGGTTGTAACGAATTTTTCGTGGAGTATTTTTTTTGACCTCCGGCGTTTCGAAAAAACTGCCAAGAGGCGGCGCCACTTCCGGGACTTTTTGGCAGGCAAAACATATGTTAATGATACAGATTTTGGTGTTTTAGCAACCTTAGTTTATCCAAAGGAACTCTTTGGTTAATCACTTTGCTATGAGCCTATACGTAAACCTTTTTCATCTATTGACTCCTCAGGATATGCAGCAGCTGTAGTGGCAACCTCCATTAGCATCATTGCAGCTTATTGTTCATTAAAACAAATTAAAAACGGCTAAAGCATCCTCTATTGCACTTTAGTTACAACGCCCATTTAAGAAGACTGCTGAGTAGAACAAATTTTTCGAATATTAGAAAATGAAGGGGATCATGACCAACCGTGATGAAAACAGAAACAAACAGAACGACACAACACAGAAGGCATGTAGTAAGAAAATTTAATTTGAATTAATTTAGAAGGTTTTTAATCACATGATCATCAACTTCTAAATGCTTTCTTGGATATTATTTTCTTTGTAAAGGTTAAAAAAATTTAGAGGTGTAAGTTCGAGTGATCTAAAAGGGCATAGAATGAACCTGCATAAAGCTGCATTCAGTTTTATTCCTTCACCCACAGTAAGTAGTTGCTATGAATATTTCGGCTTTCCCGTGCGTCATCAAGCATACTGTAGAATATCCAGACTTACCATTTGCTACCAGGCCAATTTGACATAATGAAAATTTGCATACGGCAACACCTCCAGGAAATATGGAGGTAGAAGATTTTTCATTTTGTGTCCCCAATCAAGACTATTATCGTAACATTCCAGCTTATGAAACAATCMATTTTCAAGGTGCATCACATTTACTTACTCAAGGAGACTTAATAATTTGGTGCGCTATTTAAATTTATTAAAAATAATTATATGAAAGAGTCCTACGACAGTACGAAACTGCTTTTAGAAAAGCTTCATTTTGATTAACTTTCATGGAAAATATGTTC
Organism: Rhyzopertha dominica; assembly: GCA_025024175.1. Taxonomy (NCBI): domain Eukaryota; kingdom Metazoa; phylum Arthropoda; class Insecta; order Coleoptera; family Bostrichidae; genus Rhyzopertha; species Rhyzopertha dominica. The sequence continues at coordinate 3,485,440 of QCXZ01000075.1, forward strand.
AGATATATATAGCAGAGATACAGGAATCTTTATATTAAGAAACAATGACCCAAGCCCAGTTCCCTTATTCGAGAACAAAAAAAATATTTTAAATAGACCTTTAATTAAATCTGAAGATGTTATTTTGCCACCATTGCATATAAAACTTGGTCTTATTAAAAGTTTTGTAAAATCACTGGGCAGAAAAAGCAGAGGATTTGTATATATGAAAGAAGAGCTTCTTAATAACAGTGAACCAAAAATAAAAGAAGGAATATTTGTAGTCCTCAAATGAGAGTGTTAATAAAAGACGATAACCTTGATCAGCAACTCAGTGATAACGAAAACCATGCATGGACATCTGTCAAAAGTGTGGTCAAAGGATTTTTAGGAAAACATTTCTTCCCAGAAAATATAGGAGCATTCAGTGATGAACACGCTTTCATCAAGACTGTCAAACCAGAAAAAGTTAGGTAACAAAGAATTGTCTCATAGTGGTCACCACATCACTGAATAGAACAGCTAACCATCTTCTGTGATGATCGCAAAACTCCTTTACTACTAAAGATGACTGAGTGCCAATCATGATGAGAAAACATGTGCTATGAAAGAAGCAGTTTACGCGATTAAAGATCATGATAGTTCCCAATACGTCTACTGCTATCTAACATCATTTTCAACTACTTAAATCATGGCTGATGCTGCAWGTGTACGTCCATAACGTACTCTACACAATGTTTTGTCAACTGCACGTAGCACGCACCGCTTGGAAAGACAATTGTAAAATAAATAATAGAACCAATCTACTTCCATACGTTTCACGTTTTTTACTCAACCGGTTATATTACAGCCAGTAGTCAACTGGTTTTTGTACCCTGACGATCTCTATTCATCCCATGCTGTTCATAAAGCTCCACAGGCGAGATAGAGATGGATAAGGCCAGTTACGTATGACAAAAGCTAAACGCGTTGGTCGATAGATGTGATCATAAATTTGCCTGTATTGTGAAATGGAAATAACTCGGTTATTGAATTATTATTGTGAGGTGTAATAGATATTCAAAAGACATAGTACGGTAGCGAAGGGATTTATTCACTTTTATGGATGTTGTAAATAATGCACTCTGCCTGGTAGTAAATAGACGGATGCTCGGGGGATTAGATGGTTTTTTACTGCTCGAGTAGATGGTTTGCTGTCATTAAAATTTATCACGTTGAGTAGTAAAATGTAGGGGCCGGATTTGCAAAATATGTATCTGTTTGTGAAATGTTTACTTCTTCCATGCAACTATGTTTGAATCATTAGTCTATTGCTCCTCCACAGATGATCTTTTAACATTCATTTAAAACAATATAGTGCTAGTTTAAAAATATATATATACTGTGCATGAAAATTGTAAATTTTCGTTTTAGAAATCCAAACTCGCATATTAATAACCATTTTGGCAGACCTGGCCATATTTGTACCTTTCGCCAAACCCGAAAACCGGACTAATTTCATCCGGTGTCCGCGGATTAGCTTTCACGTCAATCTCAAACGGGCTGAAACTAATTCCATATTCCAAGATAAACATCTGAACGGCACGTTTTTGACAAAACGTCCAGCGGTAATGCGTTTCGCACAACTTCCAGGAATCCGTCCGCTAAAATCGTTCAACATTATTTGACAGTTCTAGGTTATTGTACGGATAAGATTTTTTTCAGGGCGCTTATAATTAGCTGCCTGGTCGCGCCTAGGATGCGAGAACAGGATGGCGAAAATTTCACCTCGCGCTACGAATCTTGACATGCAAGAGTCTTAGCAGTTTTGCTATTTCGAAAAAGATCAATTGATACTAATTTGCTCGATCGCTTTAGTTATCAGTATGCAAACTTCTCGATTAAGTTGGTGAAAAATCATTTTTCAAAATAAACGAAAAAAGTGTTATCAATGCAAGCTCTTCTTTCTTAATGCGCTGTATCCGATTAGCGAGCATTATCATAATCTTGTTAACTGCCGCTCAGAACACCATTGTCCTTTTCAGCCAGGATGTTCTTCGTCTTCCCGGGTTTATTTCTCCCACTATTTTTCTCTGCATCACTAGTTGTAATAAACTGTATCCTTCTGGATTCCTCAATTCATGTGCAAAGTACGATAATTTCCTGGTTTTAATTGTTCTTATCATCTCCTTTTCTTTCTTCATTCTGATAAACATTCTGTCTGTCCAGCTAATCCGTAATACTCTTGGATAGCACCATGATTCGAAAGCTTTCAGTTTTTTAAGCATGACGTCAGTGAAGGTCCAGGCTTCTACTCAGTAAAGCAACACAAAAAGCATTCAGTATTCAAATTTACATCATGCCCACCACAACCCTCTCATACCCTAAAAAGGCTCTTCTTGCTTGTTCAATGCGAGATCTTATCTTCAAAGAAATCCCAGTCACTATTTGTCTTGCATCGCAAGTAGGTTATAGTTTTATTTTTTTGCAGATTTGTATGATTTGTATGCCGCCAGCGATAAATTGGTCTTTAGGTATCACCATATGTTTTGTTTTCTTGATGTTTAACTGCAGTGAATATTCTTTGCACGCCTTGACTACTCAGTCTTCTGCTCAATGTTAATAGTATTATTTATCTCCATCATTTTGACATGTTTAACTCTGTCAAATGGTGATTCAGAATCAAGAAAGCATAGATAGATAACTGCGTTGACATCTCGGCTACGTTGTACCAAAACTGGAAGGCTGAACAGTGTCTCTGTCGTTCCAGTTTTTTATGGATTCCACCATGTATTATCCTGGTAAAGATTTTCACCACATGGCTCATTAGAGTTATAGTTCTGCGGTCTTTACACTATTTAGAATTCACTTTTTTTTTGTAAAACAACAAAGGTCCTTCCAGTATTATAAACTGCTTTGAACAGGTCGGTGAAAACAGTTACTCCACTTTTTTCGATGTACTTTTATCACTTGTGCATGTTCTGCAGGTGGTTTTTATTCATTTGATGATAATTCCAATGCCCATAATACTCACTTAAATAATCTTATCAAATTAAATGTTCTAACTGAAGAACTTCTGCCATCCATCTAGGCTTCGTCAAAAAATAAAATATTATTTGCAAACTTTCGATTATCGTAGATATTCATTTAGCTCATTGAGAAGGTGTAGTTTGTACGGTTTCTATTTATTCTATTTGCGTAATATCATTGCCCAAATGAAATATTTTTCTAGGGGACAATCAAATTTTCATGAAAAATATCTTTGATCGCTACAGGGTTTGAACCCGGGTCTCTTGGTTTGAGCCCAGACGCACTATCGCTGCACAATTAGAAAGCATGGCAGAAAGTAGCGTCTATGCGTAAACTAGGAGATCCAAATTCAAAAACCGGTGAAAGCAAAGATATTTTTCATCAAAAATTTGTCGGTTGTACCCGCGAAAACATTTTTGTGGCAGAACCACGATAGTTAAGGTCAGGACCGAACATTTTACCTTATCCAAATACCTTATTTCTTGCTTTTGTCAGGTTTTTCGGTATGAACTTAGGAACTCAAGATTCCAATAAAATTTTGTGATTGACTGATTGGCATTTTCCATAAAAAACAGTTTGTCTAAGCCTTAGTTGAAATTAAATATCTCGTAATTCCATATGTTATGTATTAGTATTTTATGCTTCCAAATTACTCGTTTTTAGATGTTTCGGCGAAGCGTTAAACCTTCCTTGAACTTCACGAAATTGAGTACACACGTACTCCTATTTTAATAACAAATTACTATTAAAATCATCTGCTTATACCAACAACCAATTAAGACTGCCCTCATCATCAAGGCCAGCCTTCAGTATCAACGAACCAAACATGTTCATCATCCAAATGCGTATCTACGATGACAGAAAACTACTTTCGTTCTCTAGAATACGCGGACCGTGTACGTGAAACCACTTGGATACCCAGAACCGGCAAAAAACGCGCCTAATTACATATTTTAATTTTTAATTTCACAAGTCATGTGAAATCTATCAGATTGTGTGCGCGATGTGAACGGGGTCGGGAGGGGAACGCAAATTAAACACAATAGAAGCGAGGATTCCTCTTCGGTGTTGGTTTTATTAGAATAGTTGGTTAGAGACAGTGGCGTATCTTTCGGAATTAATTAAATGATTGGTTGACCATCTGGAACCTTCAGTAAAGCATAATAATTTGGAGCGCGTGGTAATTTGGTATTTAATTTCATAAAAAAAACAATCTGCTCAGATCACATATGTTATGCCCTCGTGTAGTGTATTTCCTTGGCGTAGCCAAATATTTTTGTTTAGCTACGCCACTGGAGGATGTTAGTATGTTTCGATAATTTCGTTTGGTCTCACTGCAATTTTCTGTGTCGGGAATGCGTGTGCTCGGTGAAACTTTAAATAAAAATAGTACTTGACATTCACGATGAGGCGAGGTAACAATGCTGTCAGGCGCCTAACCCACTTAGTTACGAATTATTCGCTTGGATACCGCAGAAGGTTTCTGGGAAAATGATTTGCGAAACACCATGTTTTAAGTGAAACTCGCGAAATTTATTTAGATACTTTATGATTTAGGCCTGCAATTTAGGAATTTTCGGAATTGTAAGCATTTAATCCGTAAGAAACAAATTAAGAAAGAGATAAGTTCAAGTACAATTTTTTTCGTTAGTGTTTTTGTTCTAATATCGCGCAGTATAGGTACTTTGAGTACTGTACTACTGGAAAGTTTGTTAACTTGTCATCTTTCAGAGAACTCTTGTCCTTCATTTGTGCAGGAATGATTAAATTTCCAGGTATCATGATTTAACATACAAAAGAATAGAACTGCAATGTAATTTTCAACTTATTGAATTTAAAATTACACTTAGGTCTATGCAAATCTTTATAAGCAGTAGAATGGCATTCTTACTCAAGTATCGTCCTAGCACGTCCCATCTCCATAAGCAACCCCTTTTTATGCAGTAAACTACACTAGCCAAGCAATGCATCTGGCGGATGTCAAAAACTCGTGTTTCCTGAAACAAGGCAACTCCTGGATAGAGAATAGATCTTCTATATCAATATGCGTCTTAATACCATTCTTTGTTGAACCTCCAAGGTCTTTAGCAACCTCCCCACGCAATGATTCCATATCGCAGTATACATTCATACAGCGAAGTTTTCTGAATAAAAGTTTTCTCATCTCATGTGGCAGTCAACATAAACAGAATCTGATGCTCATATTGATTGTTAGGATATTGTCCATCAGCCAGTGTGTTATGGCTTTCATGATTTGTTCCGCTTTTGAGTAAAGATTCTGCCATGAATTACTATGTCATCTGCATATTATATTGTGATACCTGGAGTGTTCAATTTCAATAGGTCATTTATATTACAAAATTAATAAAACGAACCAACAAGTTCCTTGAAAAACCCCATAAGTAATGCTTGTCTCATCACTCGGAACGTTTCCACCTTTTACTTGTCGAGTAGGTTCACTGAGCGATTTGTTGATGACATTATATTTTTCCTGTAAATCCCAAATGATGCAGCTTCAATAGCAAATCTGAGTGACTTGGTAAGATAAATGAACACAGCCGTAGAAGGCATTCCCACAACCATTGTAGTAGTTGAAATAATGTCGTCTTTCTTTATGTAGTCTGTAATACTTTTATTTGGACAGCTTTCAAAGCTTTTGATATGTTAGATACCAGGGAAATGGTCAACAATTTCCGATATTGGGTTTGTCTTCAGCCTTAGGAATTGGGATTACTATAGCAATTTTTAGTTGTTTGGGGTATAGTTCACTTTCAAAAATGTTGTTAAGAATTTGTGTCAGTGGTTTTGCCACATATTTTTCAGTTTCTCTGGGTACTCTTATGCTGGATTTAGAGAATTATGACTCTACTTTCGTGTGCTTGTGTATGTTGTATTTTTTCTGTTTGGGGTTACTGTGTTCTTAACTTCTCAGCCAAGTTTTTTCCGACATTAGTGAAGAAGTTATTAAATTCACTGGCAATATTTTTCTTGTCTTTTACTAAACTATTATTTGCAGTTCTAATCGTACTAACATCACGTTTATTGTTCTGCTGTTTGCTTGTAAGCTCAGTTGCAATCTGCTACATGTTCTTTATGTTGTTCGTACTGGCCACGATCTTTGTCTGGTAATAGTAATCTTTTGCTTTGTCTATTAATCTGTTCAATGTATTTCTGAATTTTCTATATACTTCTTTTTTTCTGATCTAGAGGGTTTCTAACACTATCATTATACAACTTATCTTTGCTGTGATTTGAAGTTAATAGACTATTTGTTATTCATGGTTTCCTAATTTTTTATGGTTCTCTGCAACAAGTGTATATGTTTTTGATACAAGAGCAAAAAGGTCTGCAAAATCAAATCTGGATGATTCTCTGAAATGCAGAATCCTTTCACAGACCTCTGTTGTGCATTTATCTGCAAATTCACTATTCACCAACTGGGGATGTTATAAGAAGATTGTTGGAGAATTGCATTAATTTTGAGACGTTTTCACCAAAAATAACAAGAACTAAACCAGTGGGAGTTGATGTAGATACAGAAATAACTGTTATAGCATACTTCAATTGACATCCATCCAAAAAAATTTCTTGTCTATATGTCCGTGTGTCTGTGGTTTTTTGTGTGGACGCGATAACTTTCGAAAGACTTAACATATACACTTGAAATTTGGCATAGGTAAATCCCAACTACCCAAAGCGACCTATTGTTTTTAGGGTAAGTAGGATATCGGGAAGGGGGTGAAATCGAGGAGTAACTACCCTTTATGCAAATTTTTATTTTTTTCTCGTTTTGGTATATGATTAGCGGTATAATTGTGAGTATTATTCGTCCCTATAAGTTTTCGGTGCAGCAAACTGTTTAGAAGATATTAGCAAAAAAGCTTCACTTAAAAAAACGGTTTTCCCAAATATCTACAAAAAATAAAAATACCATCAGATAGGAAATTTCTCACAAAAAGTGTTTTAAAAAATGTTAAGATTTTGACATTTTCAATTTCCAAAAAAAACGTATTTTGGACCCCGTCGGTAAGATTTTTTGTACATTTTAGTATTATATAGAGGATTAAATATCTGATCGGAAAGCACTCTGTAGAGGAAAAAATTGCTCAAAACTTGATTACTGGTCGTATAGTATAAGAAATAAAAGCGTAAATGTCATTTTCACAATTGGATGTGGAAGTATTGATTCAATTTGCAGCGGTTTTTTATGATATGGATATTATTTTAATTCTGACAGTAAAAAAGGTATTTTAATGACTTCTTATAATGGAAAATGCGGTAGACTAATGCAAAACAGACAAAAGCCAAAAGTCCCACGCAATAAACGCCAAGGAACACTTGTCGTTTATCCAAACATCTAAAATGGACATAACTATAGCATAACATGCTTCCTCATGGCCATTAAGTACAATAACAGCCTTAAAACTGTTTAAAATTACGTTTCGGCTTAACGCAGTAAAAGTGTGATATTCCTTTAATTACCGTCTACCCGTCTCTCTCGCTCCGCATAGCGCCGCCCCAATTCGCGCTACATGTGTCGCTCTTTCAAACCAGCTGTGCATACACGCCTCGGATAGTTCGTTTTTTACAATTTACCGCGGATGCCTTCAATTGTCCGCTGAACTTTGGAATGTTGTGTAACCGATTGTAATTTTCGTCCTAGTTCGGAATTCGCTTAGCCTCAGCGCCTACTTTGCACTTTAAATTAATAGCGCGAAATCGAATCGATGATACGTGCGTCACTGATTGTGCCGCGAATTAGATGAGCCCGTGGTTTTTCAGCGTTGAACTTCAGCCGGTGCATGATCAGGAAAAAATGCGAATAATAAAGAGCTCGTTAAAGTGTTATGTAAAACTGCAAACGTTTGAATAAAGGATTACGTTGCCCCTTCGTTAATGGTAGGAACCTTGGGATCTCCATTCACTTAACTGTCATTGTCACATATCTCTTTTTTAGAGATATATTTACCTAAATTTATTATGGTGTGGTTTTACTCCGTTTCTACTAATCTACTTCTTTTGCTAGCACCAATATACGCTAGGTCCACTAGAGAAGAAATCAAAAGCAATACAATTTTATTTATCTATATAGTCCCTCTCTAAATCAACACAAAATCTGCCATTTTTCCTTCTCTTCTCTTCTCATAAAAAGTATTTCTTCCTCAGTTGCAAAAAAAAGTCGTCCGAGGCTGCTTTCAGACTGTATTCACAATCAAACTTGCGATCTAAACAGATAGTTGTCCAATGGAACCAAATTTGAACTACAAGTAGGGTTATCTAGCCCTCTCAGCTTTACCTAGCCATATGTTTCTTTATGATAATATTTTGTCGGATAGATCGCTGTCTCTTGAAAACACTGACAAACAAAATTTTGTTTGAACTTGTGTCAGGCAAATTTTGAGGTTCTTCGTCTTTGACAAAGATTACAGGTGTGATCGAAACGTCAGACTTATAACTTTTTGTCAGTGTTTTCAAGAGACAGCGATCTATCCGACAAAATGTTATCATATATTATGTACGCTGAAAGCATTCACCCTCATATGTTTCTTTGTTTATCGTAGCCTCTTTTAGCGTACATTCGATGAGAAGTGCCAAAAGAGTTTCCATCAGTTCTGTAGCGTATGTTTGTGGCTTTTTAGTGGTAAAAACACTTGGTGAACTCACTGCTTGGATATAGACTTTGTTTCGAAGCTCCATCACCAGTCCTCAATTTGTGCCAAAATATCAGAATCCTTATCCGGAGTTTCCAAACGACTTGAGAGATTCAGAAGTCAGTAGTTGTAGAACTCACAGCGCTAAGTCACATAAGTTCTTTTGATGGTTTGACGTGGGCATGCCTTACCTTTCGTTTTGGAGTACATTCTGTTGAATGTACGTGCCGTCTAGATATGCCGCTAGTTATTTAGCGGTAGGGACAGAACCCTGTATACACAGGACCTTACGTACGAAAGTAGATATTTACTTCAGATTGAAGAATGTTTGGGTTGTTAGAAACGCATTAAATAATAATTATGCTGATTAAGTGCAAAATTTCAGATTGCTTTCAAGTGCCAAAAGATGAAAAAACTCCTGAATAGTAGATAAAAGCAGTTTATGATGCATATCGTCCCCTGGTATTGGGCAAATCTCATACTTAATAAAGAAAAAAATGCTATAAGTTTCTCTACAATGCAGTGCATCAAACGGGCTTTCATCGAAACTGTTTAGACCCCAATTTTATGACATAGTACGGCGGTGTTTACCAGTTTTCCGGATTCTCCAATTTAGGGTTATTCATTTTTCCTCAAAAAACCCAAAGCTACTAATCAGACTTAGCCTTAATTTGCCAAATTAAGCTGTACCATGGCAATTGTTTCTTTATTTGCTACTAGATGGATAGACCCCTGTGGGCATAGTTATTGCTTCGACAGATACCATTTCTTACTTAACCCTAAACTGCTCTATTAATAGGTTTCAATAATCGAACCAGGTGTATCGTATTCTCGCATTATTGGCTGTTTTACCTTCATTTCAAAGTATTCGTTTCAGTTCCAGTTTTAATAAATGTTCTTTCCTACGATAAAAATGGATCAGTTTAGTTTTATTACAGAAGCTTTGCTTTATTGATACTGTATAAACTTTATCTGATTTCATCAAAGTATTTTTATCTCTCATTTGTCCAAGCGAAAACAGGCATTTACAAGAACAAACGAAAATATTCTTTGGCAGTTTTAGCATGTGTCAGGTCAGGTCAGGTCAGATCATACAACGGTCTTTTTGGGCAGGCATTATGAAAGACGCCTTAATTTCGTAGAAAGAGCGAATGTCGATTCTATAATACTAGAATAGTTAATGGAAATAACTGCTGCTACTGGTTACAAGCCTGTCTTAAGCAAATATATTTTCAGACTACACTCAGAGGACAAATCTATCTAAATTTTTAAAAATATGAACAGTCGAATTACTTAGAGGAGCTTGTACATTAAACGCAACATGATAGTGTATCACCGCATAATACAAGAATTGTTACTGATTATTTAAATACAATGCTTATTACATTTGCATAGCTGAATACAAAAATTTACCTTAAAAATAATATTACATTTTATTTAAATAAAAATATCGTAAGGATTGGAAATAAATGGAATATTCATCTGATACAACTAATTAATTTCTTTTCTTTACTAATAATTTTAGAACATTGATGAACCAGTTATAAAATCTAAGTTGTTGTTTCGCAAAAATTAATGTAGTGACAGACTTTGGGACATACTTTTGCATATCATCATCTTCCTCATTGTCTCCCATTATCTCCAGTGCCCACTGTAAGAAAAATGAAAACTAACTGTACAAATCTCCTCACATTTATTTTAATATTTTTGACTCTCCACTAATGTTTTATGTAAGAAACATCGCTCTCCCAGCTAAGTGGTAAATTATGCCCAGCTCTCCACAAAATTGAAATAATCCATTTCCACTAGACGAACCGTCGGACTAACTACCGGAACGAATTCCTCCAGTTCCACAAAAAAATTAATGCTCACTTTTTCTCAGCGCGGAAAGATCGCATGCAATTTGTTTGAGAAATAACGCCGTCCCGCCCATCGGTCCAAGCCGGCCGCGATTTTGGAGTAAACACGCTGACCCGTTGGCCGCGGCGGTAATAATTGCTCCAGAATTTCTAATTACGTGGACCACYAGACTCGTTTTATTTATTACGTGAAATTGGCTCTCGATGGAAATATGATCCAGTTTTCGTTAACGGTTATTATCACGTACAAAATTCGAGCGTTTCGACGAATTTATTGCGATGATAATCGGCGAGTTGGATAATTACATGTTTGCTGGGCTATAAATCGGAAAGTATCAACGGGATGTTGGTATCCGTGAAGCACCAGTGGTAGCTCGTCGGAATCGTATCTGCAATGCAAAGGAATCAGTATGAATCTTCATGAGCAAGTACAAATCCATAAACAAAACTTGGCAAGATACAAAGTATGTCCTATTTATTTAGTCTCAGTGTATTATCATAAAAGATTGATGCCCAACCTTTGCGTTTTTCGGCTGCATTCCTTTAACTAATACATATTTGCTGTCTTAGCTCCCCATTTTATTACTTCAATTCTCTCTAAATGTTCAGAAGATTTAACTGCAAGCAATTTGTCTTCTGGTGACACAATAGTTTCTTTTTGGCTTTGACAATATGCAATAATTTTTCTTCTCCATACTGTTCCTGTGCTAAAAACATCTTCTAAGCCAACACTGCTAACGTCCTATTGTAACATAAACCTTGCCTTAGAACGGGGTTAGTTTAAAACTGGTGCATTCGTTAAGGCAGTACAGAAATACACTCCCTCTTAGAGCTAGGTTTTTTAAATTAATTTCCCATCATATTTATGTCATTAAAGTACTCCATGCAGATCTTAAGACTGTTTCCATCAGCCTCTAACAAGTTGAAGGGACATTACAGAATCCAAGGAGCATTTACGATCCAAGGTGAAGAAAAACTTAGCTACATCTTTGTCTCAGTAATTATGTTGGTAACTTACCTCTATATTTTTTTCTGTTATCCTCTTTAGCTGCTTCTATACATTTTTCTTGAAATCGCATTTGCAGCATCTCTCTTTTTTACCTGGCATGTTGAAGCCATTTTTCAGTTTTATTTCGTAACTCCAAAAGTTTGTAAAAAATAGAGTAGTTTCCTAAGGTTACGAAGTGTTTTAAACAAATCATGAGCCCTGATGTCTGTATCCACCTTTCTGGCTACACAAAGGACTGCTGATGTCATTTACACCTATACACGGAGCTCATGTTACAATAGTGGCTAATGAACTAGTTTTTGATCGACATTGATGAACACGTTTCTTGGATTTCATCACTACTTGGGAAACGGTCGAGTTCTTGCACAATTAAATTGATAACCCAAAAGGAGTTTTATTTAAATAATGATCCTTGTAGCACATGTTATGAATCATATGCAAAAACATAGATCTGGAACATGCAATATTAATGTCATACATGTCATTAAATTCACTAGCAATAAATCACTGATAGATTTGATTTGGCTGTCACAAACAAATAAATGACAATAAGATCTGGTCTAATTAAGATTACCAAAAGAAAACTGACAAATTGTATTGCATATACAAGTGTAATACATACGTGAGGCCTTGAGATATCTTGATTTGGTCAACCGATTTGGTGTCCAATACGTTTTTCACCTTCAGAATAATTCGGCCTGAAAGGGGACTTTAGTCCGAAAGGACGTAATTTAACTGTTTTATAGACGCAAAGCTCGACTGGCTCCCCTTTGCCCCCGTCAGTGTTACGCCACTGCGGTTCATTGACACCAAAAATCCAATTTACAAAATTCTAGAGCTCTTAATTCAGGAATCCGATTACTAAGATCCGCTTACTCTTCTGCTAGGGAGTGTACGCTGCCACAGATGTAGGTATTATTCAAAAAAGTTATTTTCAATTTATCATAATCCCAGATTCTATCTGTGGAACCGGTGGCCGCAGCAAGACCGTTCACAAAGGCCGAGTAAAAGATGAATATCGATATTATGTGGAACATGTTCATATGAATAATTAGGCATTTGAATATATCGGATGGTGACGTGGAGCAGTGGAATTTTTTCGAGTCACGTTCCGGTTTCTTTCAAAATCGGAGTAACCTCCAGCAGCAAGGATTTCGTAGCGGGCTCATAGATGAACAAAACAGATAATAATAATGATATGGGTTTTGCGCGTTTGAACTTTTGTTTTTTTTTAATAACTTTTACATTTGTGTAAATAATAATCAATAGCAATTTCACTACTGATAGTCATATGGGAAACTTGACCTAACTTTCTCGCTGAAGTTCCAACTCTGTTTTTTTCATTTTCCCTTTTGGGAAGTTGGCCAACTAACATATAAATACCCTTACATATATCTGTTTTGTAAGGCATTTTAAAGTAATTACAAGCCAATTCCTTGGTATTACGAAAAATGAAGTCTAACAACTTCATTGCGATTTTGCAAATGTGCAAGACATGTGGAGTAAACGTCAAGAATGAATCCAAATTATACTTTGTTTTCAAATAGCATTCTTCAAACTTGCCACTATTTTATGGTTCAAAGTTTTTTTAGGTCTGCCTCTTACCTCTCTTGTTGGTTTTCCCCGCCGTATCATTTTCGTTGATTTTTCTTCTATCACTCATACTATAGTGGCTAAGTCATGAAAGTCTATGTGCTATATATTTACTTTTTCTTCGAGTCTCTTTTTTAATCTTTTCTTTTAATACTCCGCAAGTAGTCTTTTTTTAATCTTTTTTTACTGCATACCTGCAGCCTGTATTTTGCACTTTTGTTGCTCTTTTAACGTTTTGCATTTGACATTTTCTTGCGATATTCCTGTTGATAGTTTTGATGAAATTTCTCATCTTCCTGATTAGTTCCCCTAAGATGCTATCGAGTTGTTTTTTGATGAATTGATGAATTAAAAACGAATTGGTCAGATGGGCAGACCTTTTAGAAAAATACAGAATAAAGATAATTTCAATTTGTAATGATCTCGGTTGATAAAACTGAAGTGGCTTTACCCAAGCTTATTAGGACCTTTTGACTTTTGACTAACCATGTATGATCGAAAAACGTGTATGGTCATGGAAAGAGACTACAGAATTGTAGAAATTTATAGATGAATGTAATGAATTAATAAAAGAAAGAAAATTAATGAAATTCGCTCCTAGAAAGGCACAAAATATCATGTACTTAACGAAACCAAAAATGAATATTAGATAGAAAGAAGTATCCTTAGATAAATCAAAAGAAGGCTAAGGGAAGAACCCATAGTTCGTATATCATACAAAATTTTAATTAAGGCAGGTTTAGTTAACAAAATTGAGTTGTTTAATTTTATTTAATTTTTAATTTAAAACTTTGTTACGATCTTTAGGAAGAATAGAGGGGAATAGACTGTTTACGATGAAAAAAACTAGAAATGTTTCTTTAGGAATATCAAAACTAATTCAATCAAATTGTTTTTAATAGCAAAATAATTATCAGAAGTTAAAGCTTCAGGGGTGAACTAAATTTAACCACTTTGCTAATTTGTGACAAAGATTTTTATAACCTTTGCGCTTGACACTAAAGATAGCCATTTAAGGCTGAAAGCGCTTTGCCCCGTTAACATTTTTTAATAAAGTGGAAAAGATTTTGATTTAATACATAATTTATGTTAGCATAAAACACCACTTCGATGGAACACTTCACAATCTCTACTAAATTAAATTGCACTGAAAACATTGTGGGCATGTTGTAAACCTTGGATCATTAAAATAAATGTCTCTGCTATTCGGAAATTAGTCCCAAATGCGGTCCTGACTCGAGCCGAATCACAATCGGTCGTTATTCTTAGATTCCTGTTTTATTTGACGTAATTACGCTAGCTACTATTATGCCTTCTTTACCAAGTCCCATCACGGCCCGAACACCTGCTAGACAGATATGTAAACGATGTAGATAATTTCTTAATTCCTACAAGCCCGTCCATGTTTCTATTCACGGCCTCCTAATTTAACTTATCTGATTAAAACTGTTAATTCATTTTCACGTAATTACGCATAATTTTACACGTAAACATCGTCTATAAAATTGGAATCCAACGAAAACGCGTGTAATGAAAACCAGCGGGCGAGGCAAAACACGATCGAATACCTGAAAACAAAAAAATGCGTACAAAGACAGCCGTCTATTGTTCTTATTTGTGAATAATAGAACATGACATTATGATTAATATGGTTGGAAATTCAAATTTCTCGTCGTCAACGGGTGGTAGTTCGTTCTGAAGCCACCCGCTGCTCCCCCGGCGGCGCGAAATTCAAACTTACGGCAGAGGCGCAGAAGGAAGCCGATCGCGAAACGTGGGTTTTTGATTATTTTAAAATTCCCGAGAGCGGATATTTGAGTTTAAACAGCGATTATTTTCGTCTTTTTGGAGACAATGCGCGTTTTTAACCGCGGGTAGCATTAATATTAATGATGCTGCAGCCTCGCGACGTGGATGCAGAACTAAACGGCGCAGCGGACCCCCCCATTTAATAGATGCTGTGGAATATGCAAAATTATTAAGACCATAATCCATTGTGCTCGGAACATTATGAATACGAAATTGCCGTGTTTCGGCATTTTTGCGACTGCGAACAATTGAATACCTCGCATGTTTTATTTATTTGCGGCGGAGAAAAACCATGCGGCGGTAATTTCTGAAATTGCGTCCCGCATGGGAAAGAAATGTCATTCCGTTTATTTCAGGCCATTGATGGACGGTGCCTAGCGAAAACATTATCTTAGTGGATTGCCGATTTTCAGTTACTTTCATTTTTACTATTTCCTCATTATCTTAGGGTAATACCTTAAAGAGTTTCAAATAATTAACGGTTTTAAGGATTCATATTATTATACTAAACTTTGCCTAGAATTAGGAAAGTACTTCTTTTCGGGTTACTGAACATACTTTACTAGTAATCTTAATAACACCAGACATTTCGATGTAATGCAAGTCGGTATTATCTGTGACAGTTTATTTTTATAAATAATATTTCTTTTTGAGTTACAGGCTAGTTCAATTCTGATCTATTTGATAATTGAGAAAAACTATAAAGATCTAGAAATAACAATAACAAACAAAATAAATTATATACAATTTTATACAAGATATGTAGATGATCTATTCTTAATAATACCACGAGACAAAGTAAACGAAATTTTAAATTTGTTTAATAGTTATCATCCAAAATTACAATTTACCAGAGAGACAGAAAATAAAAACACAATTAACTATCTAGACCTTACACTAATTAAAAAAGATAACAAAATTCTCACAAAATGGTATTCAAAACCAACTGCATCGGGAAGACTACTAAATTACAATTCTAACCACCCCTACAGACAAAAAATAGCTGTCCTAAACAACACTATACAACGAATAATAAAATTAACTAGTCCAGAACTTAGAATTGAAACTTTACATACCGCTACTAAAATACTAAAAAATAACAACTACCCCACTAAMWTAATAAGTAACTCAATAAAACAACAAWCAGAAAAACTATACAATAGTATTCAATACGAAAAACAAGAAAAMAACACAAACATAACATACTTAACCTTACCATATATACCACCACTCACTCAAAAAATAAAAAACCTACTAAAACCACATAACTTCCAAATTACGTATAAACCAATTAACACAATTAAACAATTCTACACACCGTTAAAAACAAAAACACCAAAAGAAACAAGAACACACACAATATACAGTATAAAATGTAAAGAATGTAACAAACAATATATAGGACAGACAGGACAATACTTAAAAAACAGACTACAACAACATAAAAATAATAACAACTACACAGCTTTAAAAAAACATCAAGAACAAACTGACCACACTTTTGACTTTGATAATACCAAAATTATTACTACGGAACAACATAAACAAAAAAGACAATTTTTAGAAATGATACATATTCAAAAAAACCTCAACACATGTGTAAACGACAGGACTGACATACAAGGACTAAGTAATACCTACTACACAATGATAGCAAAAGAACAAACTTGAAGGTACATTTTATTATTAATATCAAAATTGTAAATGTCATATTGATTTTCATAATAATTTGTCAATCTACAAAATAAAAATATTCGACAAAGACCTAAATTATAGGTCGAAACGTCATATATTATTAGAAAAAGTGTCTTTAATTTATAAAAATAAGGAACCAGAACCTACAAATAAATACAATAAGAAAAATTAACACAAAAGGACTCCACAAAATAAACACCAACAACTATATAAAGACACAATTTTTAAGACTTGAAATAACTTTAAGCAAGAATTTGGGATGGCAATGCTATCTGTCACCATTACACTGACATGATGACAAAGCCACCTAGCTGCCTTAACGGGTACTACTTCCTAAAGGAAGTGACCTGTAGCCTGACAAATTGGCATGCAACTGCATACTTCAATTTGACAGCAGGCCCCCACAGCACTTTTTGCTAGCGAGCAAGAACCGACATATGTACATACAAATGCATGTCTGTGCTGTGCTGTCTACACCTCAACCAACTGCAGATAGATCTATTTCGCCGTCATTACAGCTCATCAGTGCAGTTTAGGTATATAAGCAAAACCAGTTCTATGCCCTGCTATCTACACTAGACCTAAACTGCACTGATGAGCTGCAATGACAGCGAAATAGATCTATCTGCAGTTAGTTGAGGTGTGGACAGCACAGCACCGACATGCATTTTATTGAAATAACGTTAATTGACCACCACTGAACAACTCAAGAGAAAGACCGTGGCAGTGAAGTTAAGGTTTTGCAAATGGTTGATCAAATTTCTCGTATCAGTCAAAAGGTAATCGAATAAATAAAGGCTATACATTTCATGGTATCACAAGCTTTAAGAGAGATGGATTATTCTAAACGATTATATTTTTGCAACATTCTTTCCAACGTAACCAAAACTTGAAACATTTGTTTCTCAAGTGAAGCAACATTTTCTAATAATGGTGGAGTTAACAAATATAATGTGCTAGAAAATCCTCGTTGAATTGGGGACAGACATTTTCAACTATGTCTGGTGTTGAATATTAGCGAATTAAATTATTGGGCCTAATTTTTTCGCGATATTTGAAATGAAAATAGTTATTTAAATTTTCTAAGAAACATTTTACCATTGTAAATTTACAAGTGAAAGCAGATCTATTGTTTGCATAATCTAAAAAATGATTACACCTGGTATTATTATTGATGCTTTTAAAATTAGCAACTGAAATATACTGGAAATTGATTTTGTATGGGTGCGTAAATACCTATATCGGTACTTCGTGCTAAAAGCGTTTTCTTTTTAAGCGCTTTTAAACTACAGCCTTCTGCAGTGTCGCAAATACTCCTTCAATATGCCCTAATAAGTGGTTTACATTATTTAAATGATTATTTATTGTCACCCTAAGGTTAGCACAGTCTTATGTCTTTTCCATTCTATTCAGCAGTGTTAATCCTTTTCATTTATCAGTGTACTCAGTTCTTATCAAACGCCTCTCTATTTGCATATAGTACAGACCTCAATTATTTTTTGCTAAATCACTACCAAATAAAACCAACAAATCTCAGTCATTAGTAACCTACATCGGTTATCTATCAGTATCAATCTTTAGGGTGAGAATGGATTGACTAGAACAGATAATTTATTTAAACAGTGAAATGTTAATTATTTTTTTAGATACAAGATAAGAAGTACCAAGTTTAGCAGGTCTTAATTTTTTGTGTAGAAAGAGCAAAAGACAAGTCTGTCTCGATCAAATCAGCAAGCTTTTATAAAATGACGACTCTCATAACTTTAAAACACGTTTCGAAGAAAAATATACCTTAGTTTCGCTGCAGATTGTTTTTAGAACACATTATTGATACACATATAACATCTAGTTCGTTGGTTTGACATTTGTCGCCCTATTCTGAAAACCTGTGGTAAGACGGCGCGAAATTCGTTCTGTTCAT
The DNA here is from genome assembly GCA_025024175.1 of Rhyzopertha dominica. Lineage (NCBI taxonomy): Eukaryota > Metazoa > Arthropoda > Insecta > Coleoptera > Bostrichidae > Rhyzopertha > Rhyzopertha dominica. The sequence goes on from QCXZ01000075.1 coordinate 3,503,965, forward strand.
TTACTGTTCCATTTGTGTCAACGCCAAATTTCCCAAAAAAAACTTGCAAAAGTTTTAGATTGTGTCAGTTTTGCGCCGTTACGGTCCTGTCCATAATCTGTTGATACAGTTGTAAGTCGTCGCTTTTTTCAGCGCAACACAGTAAATATAGCTTGTTAGTAGCGGCTAAAGGTATTCAAATTGGGGATCGTAAATTTCAGAGTGGCAACATKAGAAATATACAAATTAGTCGKGCGCGACAGTCGATTATTTACGGGGGCATGGCCTACCGCGATCGTACGGCCGGACCGCGGGCGCGGCCGTCTCGATATTAATTAAAAATTTAACCGGGGCCCCGAATTGTACAGAAAAGGAAACAAGTGTTGTGCATATCGATTAAAGGCCCCGAAAATTCCCAGAACGGATGCGCGCGGCCGAAAAAAAAACGAGAAAGAGTTGTTTTAAAATTCGAGGCGGACCATTTATCATTGTTGGAAACAAATGAATTTTTCCCAAGTTGCTTTGATCGCGGCTGGGATAGTGGGAGAGAAAAGGGTAGATTGTCTTAACGAGCGCGCTAAAAAGAATAACAAGATCGGGATGATTAATATACAGAACACAATGTGTGAGAAAAAGAAAAAACATCGCCGGCCACATGTGCCAGAGCAGAGGCTATCCACTAATGAATAAATAGACTATTTATTACGGAGGGAAGATGGTATTCTAAACGAAGCGTATGTTATACTTGATTTAAAATATATCATTAATTATAATTTGGGTTTTTTAAAAGGGAGAAAAATAGTCGGGCGGTTATTTTTAGTAATTACTCGTTATGTGGGCCGAATGTGGCCACTAAATTTCGTTGCCCATATTCGGATGATTTATCCTCTTAATCAGTTTATTATTAAAAGCGATGATTTTGCATCTTTCGGGAAGGGTTAGACTAGAAATTTTAATGGCGTAGACCGCTCAGCATCTCCTCCTTTTTTTGGGACAACGCATACACCGGTGTGCTTCTGCCCTCTTCCTTTGAAGCTAATTACTATACTTGGAGTAAATTACTAGTTTGCTGCGCCACAAATTTTGACTGGTTTTATCTGAAACGACCAATTTATACAGCTTTTTAAGCTTGAGAAAATTCAGAACCATCGCGTTTCTTCTTGGGCGTTTTAGTATACTGATTATTAATTATATTGGATTGATATTTTACCATATTGTATAGTTTTAACTGAAAATAAAAATGTTGTCGGTGCTCTTAAGGAAACATGATAAAAGATCTAAAAAATTCCACAAGAAATGGATCACTTCGTCAGAAATGGTATATAAAGATCTTGATTAAAAACCCTTACATACGTAACATTATATTTAGCAGAAGCCACAAAGGAAAGATCTAGATATATATCATTCAAGAAGCACACAATCTGACAAGATCTATTGACTTTTCTTGGAGACATAATTGATTATAGGTTTGTGATAAATCAAATTGCGAAAAATTTGTTGCTCCGACGAATGTGACAAAAAATCCTGTATGCGTGGCAAAGGAAATTGATCCATTTGCATTAGTTGTCAATTTAAAATAGTATTTATATTACTGGAACAGTAGAGATTGCCCATTCTGAAAAATCTTTCAGCTAAGCAGAAATTTCATTGAAAGTCTCCAAGCCAGGAGAAACACAAATAGTATTAATGTGCGTGATCTGCTGTGAAAATCGTACATAAGGACAACAAAAGTATCTAAAATGCACGATTGACCATAGAATTTGTTTACTGAAAAAGTTGAGGATATTGAGAATTTTTTAGGTGCCTTGACAACTAAAAATTATTGTAGCACCCGATTAATTCAGTATAATTTTTTGTGAAGTCGCGCTGAATCAATGTGTCATCAAGTGTGCCCCAAGGATCGCACTTGGGACCGATGCTCTTTATTTTGTATGTCAGTGATGGTGAATTATGTTAAGCTCTTTTATATGCAGTTGACTTAAAAACAATCTGATTAAATTTTGTGACAAAAACTTGTTGAACCTGAATGGAACAAAAATGAAAAATCATGCAGTTTTATCGTTACAAAAATGATGCTGAATTAAGCTATACTAAACATATAGACCTTTACTTAAGCAATAAAAAACTCCGTACATTGGCCTTTTTAGAAGACTGGTACAATATAGCAATCTGACCTCTCTAGAATTTGGAGACACGTGGATGCCAACCAATAGTCCAGCCCTTTTCTTACACAAGTTGTGTAATGGGGTGGTATCTTATAGTGATCTGCTGGCGTTTCAAATTTAGGGTTAACATATCGACGAGACTTTCAATGCCGTGGGTTTTAATAATTATTTTGCCGATTGCGATACATAGTCATATCATAAGTTCTGTCCCTAAGTTTCATATATTTCTCAAACAATTTTTAGTGGGCTTCAAGCAACTGCTTTTTAGTAAATGTCAAACAGTATTCTTGTCATTGTTGAAAGTTTATAAAAGGTGAAAATACTTTGCGCAGTAACAATGGAATAGGGCAACAAAGGCAACATAGTTGCAGAAATTGCGTTAAGTGTTATAAAACCTCGACGGCATTTTTTTAATTGCTGAGGCCGCTTAAAATCAGCAAAAAAATATCTATCGAGCTATGAACAGTTTTATGGAACTGTTCTCTGCTGATGACAGACCGAGAAGTGGTCGACCACCCGAAAAAAAGAATTTCAGCAGCTATAAAAGCAGTTGCTGAAAGAATTCTCAGAAATCCGTTTCGTAAACAAAAAATTATTATTACAAATTACTAAAGTGGATCTTAAATTGAACTTGGGGCTTACCGCCGAACTACTGGTCAGAAGTTAACAAAGAGCCTCCGCCGAGTCGGGGCTACAAGAAGCAAGAGGTTGTTGCAGCAGCATGCCAATGGTGGGCATAAGAATATACTGTTTACAAACGAAAGAGGACACTTCAGTGATAGTTTGGCGGGATATATCGTATGAACTGACCACTCAGCTGGATTTTTGTGTACAATAGGTGAAGACAAAAGCAGTAAACTATCAAACCGACGTTTTGGAAAAGGTGGTAAAGCGCCTGGATAATAGTGTGTTTGGTGTTAAAGAATGGGTCTTCCAGCAAGACTCAGCGCCAGCTCACGAAGCAAAAGCAGCACAACGGTTAAACGTGACCTGACCTGACCTGACCTGTATGTACCCAGTTTTATCGCCGCTGAAGATTTGCTTTCTGGAAGTCCCGATCACAATCCATTGGACTGCCGGTTGTGGAATGTCTTAGAGGAGAAAGCTTGCTCTAACTCCCACTGCAATATTGAGGCATTAAAAGCTGATTTGCTAAAAGCAACTGCGTCATACTTCTCGAAGTGGTGCGTGCTGCGATAGACGAGTGGCCTATCCGCCTGAGGAAATGTTGTCAAAGCCAAGGGAGGGCATTTTGAGTAAATTGTTATTTTTTTGTAAGTTGGCCTGACCCGAGCAACCTTCTTTTTACCATAAAATAAAGCACTTTACATTAGGCACAGAACTTATGGCATGACTACGTATTTTTGTAATCATTTATAATGAATGCGACACAATAGTCTATTGAAGTTTATTTATAAGACACCATATGGAAACGTCCCATACCTATATGTGTATTTATGAAATAAGCAAATAATTTTCTTTGTTTCAGGCAAGATTCTCGAAAACCTCTCTCTCGGCCCCCCTCGCACCGAGCACTCTCCCCCGTCGCAACCCCCGACGCCGCCCAGCACGCCCCTTTCGCCCAAATCGAGCGAGTTCAACCACAAGTATACCTCCGGCATGGGTTTCGTACCCGGCCTCAGCCTAGCGCAGGCGACCTCTAGTCCTAGCATACCTCAGAACCTGAGCCACAAGGGCCCGCTCAACCTCGGCCCGAAGAGGCCGAAGCCCTACACGAACGGTACGGGAATCGCTTCGGAGTTCGGATACCTCGATTCGGACCAGTCGAGGAGCAGGATCGGCGAGGAGAGGGGAGACAGAAGTCCGGGGAGCAGCAGCCAGAGCTCGAGGGTGAGTTTTTGAATGTTTTGAGTAGAATCATTCAAAACAACCCAATGCCGCAGTTAAAGACTAAATGGCTTCAAAAATATGAAGCACATCGAATTTTCGCAATTTTAGATACCATGGTGCATGTATGTGAGCCTTACTGCAAACACTCTACTTTAGTACAGTTGAAGTTTTTATGTTTAGAAGCCATTCAATAGCTCGTGCACTCAATATGTGTATTTCATAGAAACCACCTTCAAATTTTGTTAAAGGACGTTCTTCGACCATGTGCTGGATCGTCTCTATGCCTTATCCACAAACACAGCTTGGGTCATCATTTAAATAAAACATCATTACATCTACGCGATTTAATTGACACCAAATTTTTCGTTCAGATTCAAAACCTGGAACAATTTGAGTAGGGTCTTAAATCAGTTCTTTATTAAAAAAATTCTGAAAATAAAGAAGGCTGAAAGAAAAGGTTATTCTCTCAAATAGGCACTGATTTCAATCTCTTGATGTGGGTGTTATTCAAAACTATTGGGAAATTCTCAATATCCGCTTGATATTTATCCCATATTTGTTTCAAGGCTGATTTATTTATTGTTGTTGGAGCAATATTTGTTAAAACACTAAGCCATTGAGCTGGAGTAGATTTAAAGGTTCCCGATATGATTCTCATTGTATTATTGAGGTGCGCGTGAACTTTATGAACATGTGGACTGTTTAGCCAAACCGGCAACAATATTCGACTGCTGAAAGACAAGTGCTAAACTTGCAGTAGTGAAGTTCTAGCATTAGCTCCCCAGTTAACTTCAGCCAGTTTGTGGATATGTTATTTCTTGTTTTAATTTTTTCCACCTTTTAATTCAATTTAATGACGTATTAATTATAGATGAAGGCAGCCTTAATCGCTTTCTACCTCAGTAATCATGTTTAACGATACCCATGAAGCATTATATCAAATTTTGTGACAAACGCACTCATTGCTATATCTCAAAAAAAGGTTTTTGGGTACGCCTACAGGCCGACAACCCGAAGTCAACCCGACTTGATATTCACCTACAGATAGAAATCCAATATATAAACGCTATCACCACATTTGATGGCTTACCTTGGACATTATGCCTCCTCTAAGAGACTCTTTCTGTCTTGGTCTATAAACCTTTCCGCATTACTCAAAGACACATGTATTATACCTTCGTTGTTTGACAAAAAGTATCCACCAGAATTGACCCCTAAATCAAGCGTGCCTGTCGATTTTTTAAAATTCACACGCTTTACATAGCTCTTCAACATCATAATTCATGAGCATACCACTATCGTAACAGTGTAAAGTCTCTTGTTCAAAATTTTGCTCGACTTCTGTTTTGGTTATTGGAGATAAAATTCGATGGACTCTTCTACACCAAAACAGGTGACACTAGTTTTCATTATTTATTATTATTGTGTAGAATCGTGTTGTTGAAATCAAACTGTGCTGAAGCTTTAGCTTGTAGTACTATCAACACCTCCATTCATTATATTATACTCTTAATAAATTTGAGGATACAGCCAATGGGTGCTTGTGTAATTACAGGTTTGTAGCACATAAGAGTAGAATATGGCAATGAGTTTCTTCCTCTTTCATGCACTTCCTGCGAGGCTCACTTGCTGTACCAGTTTTAAACAATGACCCTTGGCGGTTCTACGGATTCCACTTGAAATGAACTCTTTACAAAAATACAAGCTAATGTTTGGAACAACTTCTGTTATAATACATGGGTAACGTTTAGTTAATACTTATTAGATTCGTTATACAGTCTTAGGTAAAAATATTACACGTTATCTTCCTTTTTTTCGTAAGCAATTTCGTGGTAGATGGTAATCTTATTATCATTTGCAATTACGTAGACACATAGAGGATGGTTGTGAAGATGATCCAAATCGTGTGGTTTCTTCTTTCAATCGTTGTTTAATATTTTTCTTATCTTCTCCGTTATTGTCTATAGGATTTGGCGAACTGGGCTGTAAAGCCTTCCTAGTCTATGGTTCCAAAACGTAGCTGATTTTTTATTGTAGAGATTGCTAATCAGAAGGTTAAAACGTAACAGAGAATTGTCGCAATCCGACTGACTGCAATTGCCATAATTGAGTCAGATTAGTAGTCGTATTGTCAGGCTACAGGTCACTTCCTTTAGGAAGTAGTACCCGTTAACGCAGCTAGGTGACTTTGTCATCATGACAGTGTAATGCTGACAGATGGCATWGCCATCCTAAATTCTTACTTTCATCATATCATTGCTTTGGTTTATAAGCAAAACCAGTTATATGCCGTGTTGTCTACACTAGACCTAAACTGCACTCTTGAGCTGTAATGACGGCGAAATAGTACTATCTGCAGTTGGTTGAGGTGTAGACAGCACAGCATAGACATGCATTTTAATGTATATTGGTTCTTGCCCGTTAGCAAAAAGTGCCGTGGGGGCCTGCTGGCAAATTGAAGTATGCAATTGCATGCCAATTTGTCAGGCTACAGGTCACTTCCTTTAGGAAGTAGTTCCCGCTAAGGCAGCTAGGTGGCTTTGTCATCATGTCAGTGTAATGCTGACAGGTGGCATTGCCATCCTAAATTCTTACTTTTAGTCGTATTAGTAGTTTTCCAGAGTTGTTTGTGGTTAATAGTAGCTCTAAGTACATTGTAATTTTTCAAAGAAACTGAGCATTTCCTAGTAATACCGAATATCCGAGTAGTTCTTCTTCAAATTGTAGAAGAAATGGCTTTATATCCGACCAGGATGTTTTCAAATCTGCAAATAAACGACGAATCACCTGGTACAACAATCAGCGCCTGTTCACACCATTCTCTTGCAAAGATTTAGATCGCGATTACCGCTAACTGTAGCTTTTCCTCTTTTTGGCCGTAAACCTAAAATTGCCTACTGGATTTAATTGCATTTACGGTTGTCTAGGTAAAAATCTTGAGAACGCGACTCTTGCCTTTGTTCGCGCGCTGCCAACAATTAAAACAGATATCCCCGCGTAAAATTATACGTTTCCTAACCAGCATCGCGCCCCGTACACGGAGCAACAATCGTTTGAAATTTTAAACATGGGAAGACGCCGTCCGTCCAAATAATAATTTAATTTATGCTTTTCACACAAATCCAAGCGGCGTGTGTTTATTTTAATTTTTCCGACGACTAGGCGCGCTATTGTTGCCGCTGGGCGTTCTCGCATAATTTGGACTGCGACTCGCGGATTTGGCGATTTCGCCTGAGCAAACAAACTAGGCGAATAATTACGCTAATACGGGAATTACTGGCGTGAGGAGATAATATGTGGCCGTTTCCGGGATATTAACATACAAAAGAGAAACGTATGAGCGACTGTCGATGATGAAGATTTCGCCAACTTTTGTTTTAAAATTTTATAATCTTATATTTCATTTAGAATGAAAAAATATTTGTGCTAATTGGGTTTTGAATATCAGACTTACACGTATTAGAATGTATAGGTACGTCCAAAATTGTTTGAATGCACGAAAGCCGATCAAGTAGAACATGATTAGGCTTTACAAAAATATTAACATATTCAGTTTTATTAGATACCCATGTTTGTATTTTTGGTTGCCAATTGCCCCATCTCTATGCTTTTTACGCTCAGTTGAACCAATAAAAAGCTAGCCAGGAAAAACCAAGGGTACAAAAAATGTCGATACGTAACCGTTGTTAAAGAACGAACGTTTTTTGCGAGTAAGGCAAGATACTTGTTGTGGATAAAATACAGTAGTATGCGGGCTGTCTTTGCGGGTAGCGGACGAATTTGGGTGCTTTCGTTACAAACAGTACGACTTTGATTTGGGATGTAATTTGAAAATCTTAGAAAAGTGTGTTGTATAGTGTGTTATTGAGACTGAGGCGACACAATATTAAACGTAAGCTGTGCTGTGATGTGTATGGGAATGAATATATTTAATAGTACCTACTCTTTGATTTTCTTATTTAACTACTGCTATTAATTTCTGGTACTTATTTATAAGAATCGTTAAATGTTAATTGGGCAAATTTAACGTTTTGTTGGTATAATTTTAATCTAACTCAAGGTGGTGTCTGCCAAAGTATAATATACAAACAGGTGTTTGTGAAAAACCAGAATTTTTACATTTTCTTGGCATTATCTAAACTTGGTGTACAAAAACGTACAAATAATTAAAACATTTTTTCGTTTTTAATCTTATTCAGTATATGTGCTATCTATTGACATATTTGTCTTTGTCCGCCCTCTTATTGTGTTCTCTGCATGTTTCGTTTCCAACTTCATCAACTCCTTAAACTCGAACATCTCTTTGCGTGCGGCTTTGTGTAGACGTCGCGCATTTATTTTGGTTTGCAAAAGAGACCAAAAAAGCKAAAGGTACAAAAAACCGAGCGGCCGTTTTACGTGAAACCGGAATGCTCCGCTGTTTTAAGTTTTATGGTACCGAAACGGCTTTAAAACACCTAAAAATGCCGTACGTAATCATATAAATAAGGCCTGGCTCTTTGGACCACCTGGTCGTTCGCATATACTCAGTGGTGTAGGTTTAGTAAATAATTTGTTAGGCGCTTACAGTTTTTAGTTGAGTTTTGTTATTATTAGCTTTTCAAGTCCAATATTTTGGTATCTAATTAAATAGATATGGCACTTTCAACTTTCAAAGCACTGTCGTAATAAAGTAACCAAACTATACGTAATCCTTACTTAAGGTGAATTTTCTCTTAGTTGTAGACCCGATAGTACTACTATTATAGTTCTTTCAAGAACAGCTTTTATTTATCCACACTATATGGGTAAACAAGCACATGCTAACGTAACATATAAAGCACTGCAGCGAAAAATACGACTATATTATGATAACAATGACCATTCCTTATGGTAAACGAGGCAGAAAAACATTCCGCTACCAAAATATGAGTCTTCTTCTGTTAATAGACGCACTGTGAATAGGTGGCTTAAGCCTTGCAAATGTTCCGGCTAAATTACGAGGCACAATAGAATTTATTGGACCGCAGGTGCTCAGCACAAATATAATGCGAACAGGAACCATTACCACCAATACTTGGTGTCTGAATCCTTGTTTTCCAAGGTTCTGTTGGAATTTCTTGTCTCTCAAGAGAATTTATGCGTTTATTATGAATTATGTATTAAAATACGCTGTGGATTTGGATGGGAATGCAGATTCGGAGCATGTCGTTCGAATAATGATTTATTACACCAACAACCAAGACTTATTTTCGAGTTTTTGTATTGTCAAACATTAAATGACTTTGACCACCGGTTTCCTCCAGTAGTCATTTGTTTCCAGTCTGTTTAATTATTGATTTTAAATGTTTCGTCCATACTGGTGTGAAAATATCACAAAGAATGAGAAATTTTAAATCAAAGAAAAATTTATTTACTTACTTAATTGCACAGTTGGAAAAGTTACACTTTGAATAGGTAACTAATTTTATGGCTTTTCTTATACTTAGCTGTAATAGTAATTATTTTTGTAGAATGTATAGTAGGGTAGGCAGCAGTGTTATCAGCTAAAGTTTGGGACAAATCTTTTATAATGAATCTGTTAAATAGCAGGCCGCTACTATATTGTACTTCTACCATGCATCATCTCTCAATTCTAATCATATTAGCGCCAAAATATACCAACAAATTTGACGAAGATCGTTGAAAGCAATGTCTAGTATAAAGATCAAAATCAAGAAAAATTATTACATTAACATTTTTTAATGATAAGTGTTTGCTGGATATTTTTGCTGTAATATTTCCTTATGTCTTAGTTCTCTATATTTATCATTGCCTTTAACATTAAATAATTTGACTAAAGCGTTGATGATTTCCATATTTTGGATTTTTCTTCGAAGTATAGCAAAAGCAGTTTTTCTCTAAAATTACCACCAACATTTCTCAGATCACATCCATCTCATGAAATGATCGTAAGAAGGAAAACTCGTACTGTTGCTTTGACTTGTTGCTCAAAAGTGGCTTTATTAACACTTTCTTCAATTTCTGCCGAGACAAATTCATTTCCTTCTTTCACTATCCATGTCACGAGATTTGAAGTTTGCAGAAAAAAAATTGTGTATAATAATGTGTTAAAAGTGATTTTATTTTGTCCCCTTCTCATAAAATAAAGTATCACCTTTAGCACTTACATTGTAAATAAGTATTGAAGCAGTTTGCAGTATTATAATTAGTGCTAATCACCCTTCTCTAGCGGAGACCATTACCTATCGGTACACCGCTTCCTGGACGAACGATAGAGGTCTCTAGCGACGGTTGATGTGAAAGTTCATTTCATTATTATCGATGAGTCTTGTCACTTAATGAGCACATTAAATAAAGTTGTTAGACCAAAAAAAATCATTTCATTCATTTAGTCATCAACCATTTTATATTCCACTTTGATAATTTTAAAATTCGTGTAATTTGTTCGATTCTTGACTGTCCCCTTTTTACGCACGCCCATGGTCGCATGTTTAAAAATCCACGTTTCCACCCATTCCAGCGCGATTCTGTTTTTACGCGTCCGCTCAATCACCTTAATTTTTGACATGCAAGCCTTCCATTAACCGGGAAAATTTCCTCTGTGATCCCGTTCCACGAACGCCGCGCGTCAGAAAACTTCTCCGGGACATCTCTCCCGTTTATTACGTTTTTATTTATAAAACGCCGCTCTTTGTGGCGAACGCGATGATTATTTGTATTATTTTGTAGATCAAAGCAGAAGTTTTCGTACTCGGTCCCTTTTTCCTTCGAAAAAGCCAACGCTTCGGGGGAGACGTTGTAATTTATGGCCGGCGGCACGACTTCTCCGTGGCGGTGCAGAAGGTCGCTAATTTTTCACTGGCGGAACTGGGTTACTCAATACTAACTGTTTTATTAGTGGAGCTGTCTTTCAGAACATCAGAAACGACGTATATACCACTAAAAACCATTTTTCAATCATTCGTACATAAATAAAATAAGAGCTGATTGTAATTAAACTACAACATATTATATGAAACTCCTTACCGTAGTAATTGAAAAAGTCTAAATAGGAATTTCGGCAGCTCAGCTACCATCTGCAGTAGAAGTTAAAGCAAGAAACTTCTTGCGATGTCTAGCAGTATCTTTCTCGTTTGATTGATAATCGCGACCGCTATGTATGTTTTAATTGAACTTACAAAATCGTAGCTTAAGCAACAAGTACTTCAATAATTAATATGAAGAAAACGCTCGTCTTTAAATGACTGGTTTTGGTAGCAGCTAAGCACGTCTACTTTGGCGGCTTAGGAGTACCTAGAAACAACTAAATAGATTCGGTTAGAGGTTCTAAAAAACACATTTAGTGCTTTTTTTACTATTACTTCTAATAGATCCATGTTAGGATTGTTGAGTAGCATATTCTCGTTATTTCTGTACTTTTTTGACGTCTTTTTGGGTTTGTTGTATTTTTTTAAGTTGGATTCCTAAAGAGAGAGTTTTTGAGAAGGACTATATTGGCAGTTAAACTTTTGCAAATAGCAATCACCAAATGCAAATACAGTTAAAAATTTAACGAACGTTACATTAAAAAATGAAATATTCCTCTTGTGTAAAGACTGTCAGAAACAAAATTTTATTCTCACCTCTTTAGTCTTATGAATTTATTTAATTGACTATATTTCCAGTTCTTTTCTGCATTTGACATTTCTTGTTCTGTTCGCTCTAGTTACCTCTTTGATAAGTCCTAAGTATTTCAGGTCTGTCGCTTGCAATCTGCTTACTATTATTATATTATATCGCTCAACGCCCAATTTTCAGTTTCTTAGGTTAGTATTGGTTTATAAATCGTCTTATATATAATTATTTTTATCTTCTTCCCTATAACTGTTCAATTTAATGATTGAGCCATCTATTACTGCATGCATTATTCTACTGTTTTGTATTGTACAATTTTTAAAACTGTTCTGTCTGTTCTTAATTACACTAGTCAGCAATATTATCTTTTATCTTGTTGTAAAAAAATGCCCAATTCTAAAAACAATTCATTGTTACACTACAAATTTTCAAGGGGTTGTTTATTATATCAAATAACTTATACACTAATCAACGATTTCTGAATAAATGTTTTATGGTTTACTTGGGGCTTTTGATCTGGAATATCCATTTTGTGCCACACAACAGTAATCAGCTAGCATATTCGTACTCCACTTGCTTTGATACCGCTTCCCGTATTTGATATGTCTTCATGAAAGTCTTGGCGTATTCATCACTAACTGTCTCTAGGTTTGCTGGGAAGATATCCAAATGAGAGTGAATGAAATGTGTTTTTAAAGACATATTGCATGCATGAGCTTTATATGACATTAAAAGTTTTTTAACTAGGTTCTTGTAGTCTTTAGCAATATTTGAAAGATGTCAATGAATGTATTTGAAGTTTTAATCGCTAACTATATTGGAAGATAAAAGTTTTCGCCAGTTTGATATTGCTTAATGATTTTCTAAATGAAGAACGATAAGCCTCATTGTTTAAACGTCCAACTTGTCAAAGAAATTAAATATGCACTGAATAATCAACAAAACATCAGAAGGAAATATGGTATTAATCTAGTTTGCCAACTACTAAGCAGTGATTTTAATTAAAGACGTAAAAATTTGTAATAACAGTAAGGTTTTGTAATGTCGCCACTCAAAACAAAACCTGACTTCCGCAGCCAGCATTATAGTTGATAATAAAAAATTATGAGAACATCACATGTATGATCGCGTATAAAAAGTGTTATTTGTATTAGTTATTAGTAATGTTGTGGAAAACTGTAGAACTTCAATTTTAGCTAAAAAGGTTCGCGTTCCTTTAATTATTTTTTTCTATTGCAGGGAATCTTTCCTACAAATATGCCGCAGTTTCCAGGAATAAAACAAGAAAATAGCAGCCCTCCGCCCACAGACAACAATCCTCTCAATGGTAAGTCTCTTTTCAGACACTCTTTTGTTACTTTAAGCTTAAAGCACATCCCCTTGTCAAACGAAACGATTACATCCTAATATAATGATTTCTTTGGAGAAAGATTTCACCTGCCATCCTCATCCAAAGGTTTACAAAGCGTTAAAGCGCTGTTAGAAGACAAACAACGATTTCGTACCGTTAAATTATTCATTGGTACGTAGTTCCACTTATTGACCCATGTAAATTGCGTACACAAGATACAAACAACCGCAAATTTTCATACGTCAAGCTCAAATACACTTAACAGCTCTAAAAATACCTAAATTGACAATTATTCCGAATACACAGCGTAAACGTTTCGTAACTGCCTCGGTCACGTATATTCTGTCCTTCTCTGGACCGCGGCAGCATCCCGCGCTGGGTTGCCAGATGGTCTCTGGAAAAAAAAATTTTCCCATATCTGTACCTGAGAAGTCAACTTTGTTAAGTTTTGATACTGTTCACGTCATACATTTTCACTGTATTTTCTGAAATAAATCTTTAAAACAACTCAGTTTTTGTTTAATAATAATCCTTCAAAGTAACATTATTTATTTACATTTTTGAGCCATCCCGCACTGTGTTTTGATGGGTTAGAGAACGATGGAAGGTTTTCGGAACCCGGGTAAAAATATTTTGAAGGTGCTCGAATTTCTGTGTGGTAATTGGTTTTTGACCATCTCTTCTGTAAAACTACCTCCTTGCCTAGTCCTTCTGTTGAAAAATACTTCTTCACAGTCATCGTTTAAGTTGAGCTTGTAGAAAAGGCTTCCAGAATTGGTTGTTCAAATCTGAACTTTGGAGATAAGAATGTCATTTCCCCTTAACTTTCTTTTTCTTCGTCCTGAGGCCTTCAAAAAAGGCCAGGTATGATCTCTCAGTAAATATACTTGTGATTTATTTTATAATGTAAAAATAAGCCATCACTGCATCCAAGTTCCTCTTTTGAGATGGACAATTATCTGGCCATATTTAAACTTTGTGCATTTCCCAATACAATGTTGGCAGGCATTTTTCCAAATCAACCGTTTTCTCGATGTTCTGCTTAGATAGTTATTTATCAATTTTCTTGAATTTATGCGACTTATTGGCTTTATTGATATGTTTGTCATTTCTATCAGCAATCTTTAATTTACGTTAGATGAATCCCGCAGCTTTACCAAAAACTATCGCATTCATCACGTGTCATTATTAATTCGGTATTAAAAATGTCTGAGTACAACCACTATTTTGCTGTATTTTTGACGTTTAATGCACTCTTCCTTATCAAGAAAAACATTCGGGACAAATTTAGATGATCTCCAAGATATTTTTTGGAGGTAGGCACGTGGCTATAATGTGATTTTATCATAGAGAACTTCAAAATATGATTTCTTACTGCATTTTTACATCAGAAATTTTACTGGGTGGGTGTTGTTTTTCCTGTTTGGTTTTTGGACACAAGGCCACCACATTTTCTTTTCGATGAAACGATTGTTACAAATGAGAGGTTTGCAGAAAAAGACTGCATACTACAGTATGTCGGTCTTGAATAGTAAATAAATAATGATAAGTTACCTGTCCTTTATTCTTTCTTCTATGCTATCTCTACCTATCTTTGTGTAGCCGAATAGAGTTTCAAATTTTCAAAATTGCATAACTCAAGTCTGGTTTAAACGAATTCAACGAATGATGGCTAGTTTTAAAGTTAATATTATGGTTTTCAACATAATCATAAATAATTTATAATTTGCTGCAACTATTTAACAACAGGAGGCCTTATTTAAGAAAATTTTATATTTGATCAAATATCTTAAAAACTCAAATTGATGTTATTTTCGAAAAAGTCCGTCCCAAAAATGTCGCCACAAATTTACCAACTGTCAGACCACGGTTGGGATGATTTAAATTAAAAATTTTTTTTGTCAAAATCTCCATCATTTCATGCCYCGTATGAATTGTCCTTGGATTCAGAGAAAACTGATCGTCACGGCACCACCGCCGCGAAGCGCGCCCGACGTGATGGCCCAGCCGCACACACAAATTGCCTCAAATTGAAAGAGACAGATTTAATTTGGTTGAGTGGAGAAAATGTTCGGTAATTTGCTCTTTCAATTTTAAATTTTCGTGCGTCGGGAAGGCATCCCCGCCATCAGGCCCTCATGTTTTTTGTTAATTTAATTTGTTCCAATCTGGTCTGTGTCAAGTGTCGCTTACAAACAGTCTTCCGTTTTGTTTTCGAGTCGATGTGACCAATTAAACGAACACTGGAGCCATTCAGGGTTTCCGTATAGTGTTGCGCGCTTTTTTCTGGGATTATGGCTCTTAATATTGTACATCTCGATCGAAGTTACACAATCCAGACGGCATGTAACGTTTTAGTAACAGAAATTGTTAAGTTGCATCGAATTCCGAACATGATCGTTAAAATTATGACACTATCAGCTTTTTTTAATTTATATGCAAATAAATATTTATCGGACTTACGTATTTATAAGCATATTACCCGTTGTCTCTAAAATTTTCGTATAAATCTTGTATAAACAAATTTAGGAATTTGCTCTTCTCCAATTATCAATATGGCTTTAGAAACTTCTTTCTACGGCTACAGCTGTTGATGATGACATTATTAGAGGTAGTGATGAGGGTCTAGCGTCTATTTTGCTTTTTTTATTATTCTAAGGCTTTCGACACTGTTAATCACAGATTGATGTGTGCTAAGTTAAAGTACCGTGGATTTACATCATCATCAGTTTCTTTGGTGTCATCTTATCTGAGCCATAGATGTCAGAAAATAATTTCTGGTAGCCGTTATTCCAATACTTCAAAAATTTTAACTGGAGTTCCCCAGGGGTCCGTTCGAGGCCTGTTATTGTTTATTATATATACTGCTGATCTAATTAAATCTGTGAGCAGGTGTAAGGTTCAAGCATACGCTGATGACATCCAGATTTATCATTTCAGTCTTGAGGACTGCTTATTAATGAGGAATTCGATAGAATCAGAACTTTGTCTGGAAGCATAACTTAAAATTAAACCATTCCAAATCACTATTTTGGCAATAAAATGTAGGAATATATGTATACGATTCTATGTCGGTAACAATAACAGGTGTTAATGTTCCGTTTGTTGATCACACTTAAAATTTGGGTGTCAGTATAGATAGTGAACTTCGATTTAAGAAACATGTTGCAAAGCTAATACAGCATGCATTTTCTGCTTTAAAATTGCTATATTCGAGTAGATATTTTTAAAACAATTATGCGAAAGTTTTGCATTATCGCATTTTAACTATTGTAACTTTATTTATGAGTTTTGTTTGGATGGGAATTAGAAAAGTCATGTGCAGAGGGTGCAAAATGCATGTTGCCGTTATGCCTATGGTTTACGTAGACGTGATCATATCACGTCGTTTATAAATGACTTTAATTGGATGAACATGGATAAACAAAAGAAGTGTCATCTTAACTGTTTTGTTAATAAAACACTTACCATTCCATCTGCTAGCTCTAACTTGAAAGGTAGATTAACATATCACGCAAATATTCATTCTAAAAACACTCGATTTGGGGACAGTTTTGTTTGTACAATGTCTAACCACGTCCTTTTAAACTGTATAGTATTAATAAGTTTAAATATAAATTAAAAGAGTACCTTTTTGTTACTCAAATTACATGAAATCTGCTTACCAGTTGGACTTTCTCTTCTTGAATATCGTGTATATTTATATCTCACATTTTCATGATTACTGTTTCTCTTTCTCTATTTACTCACTCTTATAGCTTGGGATACGTTGTTAAGTAAAATAGCTTCCTTTTTCCTGATATTCAAGATGCAACAGTTGGCATATTCACTGTATTTCCTGGTGATCTTCCTTTTCCCATTAATTTAGCATAAAATTCAATTACCCATCTTCTTTACATAACTACAAATTTTGAAGATGGACTCTTCTTTTTGCAATCATTTCCATTCTCGATCGAAACCATCGCCATTTCCCAGATGACCTTATGTGGTCACTTGGCTCATTTAACTATTAACGATACCATCACCATAACGGAACAGTAGGCAAACTAGCAGCAGTAAACTCTAAGCAAACCGTCATTAAAGTTGGTACGTCGGAACCAAATCGCTGCAAAAACGCGCTTTCCAGCGTCAAACTATTAAACGCGTTTTTTTCCTGAAAAACACCGTTACACTAGCTTCGGCACACTTGTGTTTAATTATCACTTTAATAAAGTTGTTTTCTCGACCATTCGCGGCGTTTTTAAGCCTAGCCTCGCGGTGATACGGAAACATGCTGCTAGACTCAAAAATTAAAAAAAAATAGACAAAAAGAAGTTAATATAAATCTATTTTTTTAAGTTCCAGGTCAGTTGCTTTCGTATTTTCGGGACAAGAAATCACATATGGTATAATTATTGCTTAGTCAATCTGAAAGCCATATTGTATTGAGTTTGGCATACAACAATCAACAGCGGTACACCTTTTGTCATCTGTAGACTGTCATTATTAAAGTATTGTGCAGCTGCCATTTGTCTAATGTCATAAGGCGCCAGCTCTTTGTTATAAGACACTAATCGGCATAATTAACATGCAGACATTGAAGCTTAAAAGTACGACATAACAAATGAGCATATTATTTGGCTGGACGTTACAAACCTTCTTTTTTTATAAAAATTTTCATAGTGTTTGGCAGTTGATCTGCCCCACTGTATTATTTATAAAGCTCAAATTACAGTTTATTTTTGAAGCAAGAGGATGACCTACTGACATTGGTTTGCTGTAGCCGACGACTATGTTCTTAAATAATCTGTCAAGCAGTTTTCATTTGAGACTATATTAAATGTTTTATTAGGTATTATTTATAGATACCGAAAATTCTTACCAAATCTTATACAGGGTGATTTTTTGAAAACTTCACACCTTAAATAACTTTAAATAGAGGAAAAATTTAAAATTTTGCAAAAACAGGTAAACTTTTGTTTGCAGGGGGACAACTTTTGAGTTAAGTTTTTAATGGATAGCGCTTACCCTCTTAGCGGGGTAGATACCCCTTCAAAAATTTTAAATGAAACTACCCATCTTACGATACATCATTTAAAAGCTTATTACACAAGGAGTCTTGCCGTGTAATTAGTTTTACTATTTTTTACCCATTGACGGGGTAGTGGGTCAAAAAGTGCATTGTAGCAAGTGGCTTATAAAATGGAATATTTTGGACTTTTTTTTAACAAAATTTATTGTCTTGCAGTTACAATAAAAATTGTCCTTACTTAAGCCTAAAAAAACTTGTTAAAAATAATTGTTACACCTAAGCAAAATGCCAAAAATACTTAAAATTTTCTTTCGACATTGCTTGATATTGCAACTCAACAGTTTATACTGAATTGCCTAAATAATTATCTACTTTGTGTTTCCAATTTTTTGTTTCAACTTTTTGGCTACTTCTTTGGCACGACCATCTTTTTGTTCACATTCCTTTTTATAAATCGCGTGAAATTTTAAAGTGAGAGTCCAAGTGATAATGGTTTATTCAACTGCCGAAAGGGTAGAAATAATTTTTATTTACGGTGCTGAGCATAGCTGTGCTCGTACGTCAGCAAGGGTGTTTAACGAACGGCACCCCGATAAAAATGTTGACGCTAGGTACATTCTCGATCTCGTGCAGAAATTTCAAGACACTGGATCTGTAGTAAACAAAAAAGGGCAGGGGATAGAGTCGTTGATGAAATGGCCCAACTTGAAGTACTTGGTCATTTTGCAATGGATCCAACTAGCTCTTTGCGTAACATTTCTACAGCCACTGGACTTTCTTATTCATCTGTAAGGAAAGTTACAAAACTGCACAAATTCCATCCCTATAAGATGAAAACCCTCCAGGAACTCGGCGAAAATGACTTCGATAGAAGACTGCAATTTTGCAAAATTATGACAGAGAAGATTATAGTAAATCCAAATCTAATAAAATATATCTGCTTCAGTGATGAATGCACATTTTTTTTGAACGGCTCTGTAAATAAACATAACGTCAGGTACTGGAGCGACGAAAATCCTTATATTTTTCCTCAGAAGCTGAACGTCTGGGCTGGAATACTTGGCAACGCAATTGTAGGTCCAATTTTCATTGATGGGACGCTAAATGGGGGAATGTATTTAGAATTACTTGATAACGTTATTGATCCTTTAATCACAGAGCAATTAGAAAACCAACGTGACCCTGAAGGAAATCCAATGTTGGATGAATACGAATTGTTTTACCAACATGATGGAGCCCCACCGCATTACGCCATTAATGTGCGAAATTGGTTAAATCATAGATTTCCTCTTAACTGGATTGGTAGGCGTGGAACAATTGAATGTCCGCCACGATCACCCGATTTGACTGATTTAGATTTCTTTCTATGGGGTCATTTAAAATCTGTGGTTTACAAAACACAACCTACTAGCCTGGACGATCTGCGAGAAAGAATTATTAACGAGTGCAGGAGGATTCCACCTGAAACTTTCCGAAAAGTGCAGCAGGAGTTCGAGAACCGTCTGTATTATTGTATGGAAAGAGGTGGTGCACATTTTGAGAATCTATTGTAAGGTTCGAATTTCTATGGTTTTGTTCACACTGTTTTTGGAGTTACAAATAAATAATTTTTCTTTTTCGTGGACATGGACTTTCTAAAAAATTACATGATAAATACTTTAATGTTAATAATAATGTTAAAAGAAAATTTTCAGTACTCTGGGAGTTTTTTTTAAGTGTCATATTTTTACAAGTTGTTTGTTTAAATTTTGGGTTCTCGTAAGGACAAATTTTATTTCCGCTCTAAAATAAAATACATTTTGTTGAAAAGAGTCCAAAATATTCAATTTAATAAGCAACCTGTTTCGTAGGCACTATTAATCTATTACCCCGTCAATAAGTTAAACGTGGTAAAACTAATTACATGGCCAGACTCTTTGTGAAATAAGCTTTCAAATGATGTATCACAAGATGGATAGTTCCATTTAAAATTTTTAAAGKGGTGTCTACCCTGCTCAGAGAGTAAGCGCTATCCATTAAAAACTTATCTCAAAAGTTGTCCCCCTGCAAACAAAAGTTTACCTGTTTTTGCAAATTTTTAAATTTTTGCTATATTTAAAGTTATTTAAGGTGTAAAGTTTTCAAAAAATCACCTTGTGTATCATCCGTAGTTAACTTTTACAGTTCATCTTAAAGCTCCCGCAACGCTCATTATCGTTACTACCTGAAATAATACCAATTTTTTTGCATTTGAATGTGCCACTAAATATTATTTATCTAGCAAGGATTTTTTATTTTGAATACTTGCATATTTCGACAGTACTCTTTACCCTAATGTTAGCTCCTATCATTCATATAAAAATCTCTGTCTTTTCTAACAAATATACCAAGTCATGTATTTAGTTTACTACCATCATCAGGCACCAATCGCAAAATTCCTTCCAATTTTCTGATAATAAGTGTTTTATCACTTATTTTTACAATCTTTATTAGAAGCTAAAAAAATAGCAGGCTATCTATAAAATTTCCATGCAAAAAAGCTATATGTCTCTTGGCCATACATATCAATTGTTAGGTCTATCATGTGTGAATACATTTTGTTGAGGGAAAAGAAAAAATTCCTGAGAAACGTCATCTTCACATTCTAAAATAATTTATATATTGTATTTAAAACTCAGTTCTCCGAGCTCCGCGTTTTGGCGGGAATATTCCCTATTCAAAACTCCAAGTAAACATTTAACGGACAACTCCAACGATGTGGCAACCCGGCCCAACACTGATCGAACAAAAAGGTGCGGGACCTTGTTAAACGGAAGTCCCCGAAGATTTCGGTGATCAATCATAAAATGTGACGCGCACGCCAAAAACTGTAACGAATCATGCGACACCTGAACCAGATTATCGTATCGAAAAGTGCGCCGTGAACCTTTAAACTTTTTCGAAGCGGAGAAAAAGAGGCGAACACGTGTGCTCTCGAACACGGTGTAATCGGGCCGGAAAAGCACCGAGCGGCGTTGCCAAAAAGTCGCTCTTAAAAACCTAAAGTCAGCACCATCAGAATAGTGAATTATTTGGTGAAACATTTTGATCTCCGCATATTTTTACAGGACGTTATTTTCTGTATAGTTGCAAAAGTAGAATTTGAAGTTTTGAAAACCACAGTCATTGATTTTTAACTAACTCCTCATATTTTATGATCAATGATAATCACCCTTCTCTAAAACTGTTAAAAACATTGAGTGAAAGGTGCTTCTTAACCATATAATTTAAGTTTTAACCCAAGCACATAACAAATTAACTTCTAACAAGTCTATATACGGGTTGCTTCAGATTTAGAACACTCTCCGCATGACGTAATCTGGAGAGCTTCCTCCCTTATGCCTATTATCATAGATAAATTAATTTATCTATGCTATTATCATGTGTGACATGAAAACATGAAGAATCTTTGGAAATATTATATACTCTCGACTAAAATTACAAAATCTAGATTACAAAAAAGTATATCTATTCGACGCGTTCCAACCAAATGTGGCAACTCTGCTAAACGTCCAAATTGCGTTCTAATGCTCATCATCGGGTGCTCAGATGATATGTTGTACATAACGGATCGTCAGCATCGTATAGTTATAATCTAGAATACGTTATAATGATTTTAATATTTGGAGGAGCAAATGCCAATAACCTCTTACCGTTTTGAGCTGAAAATGCGCGTCGGCGTTTTTTCTTCGGCAAATCGCTGATTAACAGCATTGAATTTCTAGGCGGCAACAATACTCGGAGAAATTGTTCATTTAGATAAATATGCGTGATGTTCGATTAAAAGGAAGTGAAACTCTAGGTGTGGGCGAGGGATTTAATTATTTCGCGGTATGCGTATTCTTGCATTGAGATTGTAATGAATCCGAGAGGACTTATAAGGATGAAGAGGATGCGCCGCTTTAACAATGCAAACAGTTATTTGGCTTGATTACTGTACGAAAAGATGTCATGAACCAGACATCCCACAATTTTTTATAAACACATAAGCCAACCTTTTCTCGAGAGGTAGCCACTCGCAGAAATAGTTTTTCATCAAACAAGTAATAAAAATAATTTAAAAACAGGCTTTGCATTTAGATCAACAATAGCAAAAGTTTTTCTGAACTTTCCTTTGAAGTTTTCATCGAAAATGACTACTGATATAAAAAAACAAGAGAAGCCAAACACCACGAAATAAACTCCTTCGGTTGCCACAGCCAAGCGGCTGACCATCGTCGTTTGATTGTTCAAGGAGCTGCCTACAATCCAAATATTTAAATTCCACTCGACACCGATTATTCATATTTCAACGGGACAAATTCCGCGTATCAGATTTTCTACCGGAAAATCCAATGCTCACGAATTAATATTAGGCATAAAACATTAGCTATTCAAACACGGTCCATACATCAGCCTGGCTCGTAAAAAACACCAATAAAAAAGACAGGTGATGGCTTTGAATTTCAAATTAACACCAATTGGTCGGGACAACTTCTTTATAAGCTCGCTGCGCTACAAAGATGTAGAGGAATCGTAATGTTTACGTAAACGACTGGTCGACTGATGGAAGCTGACATCGTGATCATTAGCACGCAATAAAAAATGGACTTGGACGCGGCTTTGTCGGTTTTTTTCTGGTACAGGAATTGATAAATCAAGATCAAGTTCACGTATTGTCGGTTTCTTCTTATACAGAAAGTAAACGATCATTATTTGAAATAGAAAAGAACGTACGATTTACTTGTCTTGATCGACTAAGAATTTCTCATGTTAGAGCCATTTCAAGTCTTAAATCTTGCTCATGAAGTCACCCTCTACAATAATACAGAAACTTTTAAATCCACCTCTTATTAACATCGGTTTGACAATGATTTTGTTTTATATATGTACATCTCATTAGAACTCGAGATTGAATGTGCCTTGAGAAGATTGCTCGGTTGCCACAGTTGATGGCCACGTTGTCGGATTGGTGGGTTTTTTTACATTCAACATAGTATATGTATATGTAGCAAAAGTTTTGACATAAAATGTTTTGCGGGATTGTTCGAATTGTATTAGCTTTATCGTACTCTCGGAAAGATCGCTGTCGCTTGAAAACACTGACAAAAAGTTATTAGTCTGACACAGTAATTTTAGATAGAACAGATTATGAGAATAAAGTTAGAGAATTGTTAGATAAGGAAACATATCAAAAATTATCCCGAGATCCTACTTCAAAAATTTCCAAAATTACTTTATTTTATTATTATTATTATTATTATTATTATTATCTTATCAAAAGTTCAAATCTTTCGAATGAGGAGAAGTCTCTTTTAACTGTTTCCGATTGTAAGGTACCTAAATTATATGGTTTGCCCAAAATCAATAAAACCAATGTCCCGTTAAGACCAATTGTCAATACGATTGACAGTCCTTGTTACAGATTGGCAATATTTTCTGCTAACTATTTAAAACCTTATGTAGGAAAAATCAGTAGTTTCATCAAAAATTCTTTAGACTTTATTGATATTATAAAATGTTTAATATTTCAGACGGTGATATTTTAGTTAGTTTTGACGTGGTTTCTTTATTTACGAAAGTACCCATCCCTGAACGATAGATATCATCAAATTTGTTTATGGATAATTTTGAACAGGTAGCGATAAACAGTTTTCAGTTTAAGCCAAAATGTTGGTATAGGTTCGTAGATGACATTTTTGTTATTTGGCCCCACGGTATAGAAGAGTTGGGTAGGTTTCTAAATCATTTGAACAGTCAACATCCTGACATAAAATGTACTATGGAATTAGCAAGAAATGGTAGTTTACCTTTCTTGGATGTCCAAATTTACAGAATAAACACTAAACAGTTAAGACGCAAGGTCTACAGAAAACCAACACACACAGACAGATATTTACATGCCACATCTCACCACCCTCCCTCTCAAAAGAATAGTCTTATAAAGACGTTATTTGTTAGAGCACAAATGATCTCAAACGAAAATTCTTTAGAAAAAGAAATATATCATCTTAAATCAGCGCTAGTGAGAAATGGTTATAACAACAAGAATATTTGGTCAGATTTTAATAAAAGTGCTCATCCAGTTTGCCTTATGTACAAGGCCTTTCGCAAAAATTAAAGAGGATGCTTAGAAAACACGATATTTTAGTTGTTGATAGTACATATAATAATTTAGATGAAATGTTCTGCTAAAGATAAAGTACATTTAGAGAGTGAAGATGTTTACAAAATTATTTGTTCTTGCGGCAAGTATTACATAGGTCAAACTAAAAGAAAAGTAGGTACGCGTTTGAAAGAACACATACGTGCTACTAGGCTGCAACAGATAGATAAATCTTCCGTAGCTGAACACTCATATTTGACTAAACACATGATTGACTTTGATAAAACAAAAATTTGACATAGAAAAATATTATCACAAACATTTAATAAAAGAAGCTATAGAAATTTGTAGGAATATTAATAATTTTAATAGGGATTGTGGAAATTTTGAGTTAGTGACATTTGGAAGGCTATTTTATAATTATCTTTTACCAACTAGTTCGTATATATCTAGTAGGTAGGTAGTTCGTTTTTCGTCGTTAGGTTCTTTTTTATGAGGTTGGCACGTTGTTTCTATGATGTCTCGCTTCCTTGGTGATTTGTTTATTTACTTTCAAAATTGTTGAAGACTACAAGACACATGTGCTGATATGGAGATAGATTTAAATAGCTGGCGAATAATAATATTAAAAACATCGGAAAGAAGATAAAATTTGAACCTAACAAAAAATAATGTGGATTAATCAAAAGTATTGTTTGTAAGAAGCAGCATTTTCAACATTCAGATATTGATCTTGAATAACATGTTTGGATATGATTCTGTTCCTAATAAACTTCGAATTAACTTTCATTCATTAAATAACATTAAAATAATGAGTAACTTGATTTTCTGCAATTTACTCGTACAACTGCTCCAACAAATTTTCTTTTCTTGTCGTATCTTTTCATTTGTACAATTACTCGAGCTATTTCTGCCTCAGCATAAGACGACTGTATCACAGTGCTTTTCCTTGAAACAGACACAACGGCATAAATCAACGTCAAAATTCAACGAAATTGAAATACACGGCTCCACAAACACACATGACTGATTGAGGAAACAGATATAGGCAATTGTTATTTCCAGCGACAGGCAGCATCTAAATGAGAATTCCAGCAGTGGTGTATGAAAAGAAGGTCTAACAGTCCATAGTTTTTTATGCATAGACGTAACGTACGAATGGAAACTGAGAAATATGTTCAAATTGGTTTTTGAATAACAATAACTTATGAATCAACTGGAAACCGGGTAAATTTTATCCGCACAACAACAAAACTTCTCCTCACCACGCCAAAATTGAGGAGAATGGCTAAATGCTTTAACTAGTAGTCAGTAACATTCCTTTAACACATAACCCGCAGATTGGGTTTCATGTTTAGCGAATGCTCTTTCCGTATACTTTTTTCGAGCATCCCGTTGCTGATTTATATCAACTATTACTATTAGCTACATAATTAAATGTAATTGATTATAAGGGGCTTCAATTTTAGTTCCATTTCCGATTTTTACAACTCCCGATCCCATTCAGCCACAGTCAAAGCTGTCCGACCACTCCAGTCTGGTTCTTTTGTGGCAAACGGCTCGCATATCGCGTAATATCCATTCAGCAGCGCATTTGAATTGCAAAGCAGTCGCATATAACAAAATATACGGCTGATAAATCGATTACCTTGTATATAAATATTTCAGTAATTAATTAATAGACTGCTGGTTCTAGAGTGGCCGCGTGAATTATGGGCAAATCTAGGGAATTTTAAATGCTACACGGCGGAAAAATGCGATACGCTGCTGATGAAACGAATCGGTCGGCTGGTTAGGACGAAAAAGGTGATGGGTTTAGGATTTTTGAGATGCCAGAACATCTTCATTCAGCCAGATAGGAGATATAATATAAACTTACTCATTTCGTGAAATGACTTTGTAATATGTAAATGGGTTGCCTTTAAAACTTTTAACTACAATATATATCTAGCCCTTATTTATTAAACTTCAAGGAAACGTCAAAAATTGTGTAAGAACTTCGACTTCCTCAAAAACCAATACTTTTTCCATTCAATCTTTCAAAAGATTATCGGCCGATAAAGGTAACGCGATTGTAGTCTTTAGTACTTCTGATTATGTGGATAAAATCAACAATCTTTGGCAAGACGGGTAATGCACTCACCCACTTACAACATCGCCAAATTCTTAGCGAATCTCTTGAAGGACTACATGGGGAAAATGTATTAACATGTTCTCAATTCCAAACACTTTGAAGTATTCTATTGAAACTCACTCTCGATCCATGGGACGATCATCCGTCAATTATTTCACATTTCATCGTCAATTCCACCGACACAGTGGTGGCAAATATATTCATGGAAGGTTCTTTTCGTAAGCATAAGATAACTGCAGCAGCTCATTTACTTCCTTAGTGGGCTTAGGGCACCCTCTTCTGGTAGGGGATCAGTTCCTTGGCGTCGAGATGAAAATGACGTCTCCTTTTCTGAAAAGTTTCTTCACTATCAGGTCTTCTCAGGTCAAGGACGAAACATCTTACTCCACAACTCGACAACTAACAAAATCGGTGTGTGACGATCAGGCCAATATTATCTGAGTAGTTTTAAGCCAAAAGCACGATTGCATCGTTCAGGTCCAGGTACTTGTTAATCCCAGTTCATTATGTTACCTCCATCCATGATGCTTAATGTGTCAATGCGACAATATCTTGCTAGGTAATTGTTAAACTGATACATGCTTACAAAATTCTTTTAGCTTCTACATCTCTCTCTAACACCACCCAAATATATTGGATCATATCTCACTCACACCTTTACTATTCTAAAAATTATCCCCTGTGTAGAGATGATCATAGAAAGGGAACAGAGTACCACCTTTTTTACAAAACAGCATCACTCAAAGGACTACTGAATACTTAGGGATAAGCGAATGCTTATCTACTAGATTAAATATTTAACTATACCCTAATGTATTTGTGATACATATATGTTAAAAAATGCTAAAATAATTACTAATTTTACAATAATTTAATTGCACATACAAAATATCTTACATAAAAATAAAACTATTTTCCTGTGCTATAATTATTGAGTGCAGTTTTGTAAAAAAAATAGGTGATTCTTATTCTATCGTTATCTTGAATGGATCTTTTTTCTCTTTGCGGTGACGATCGTGGGTCAAATATGGCGTCTACGAATACCTATCTTTATAGAGCTCTAGAATTAGAAAGTGTCGGGAAAACCAAACCTAATGAAAAGTTCCTGGATCTGTGGATTAGAAGAAGAAGGTTTCTGGAATCTAGATTCGACTTCATATGAAATCATTGAAAGAATAACGTTTACTTCATCGAGCTATGTCGTTTTTGTGACGAATTATGAACTGATTTACCTACACAATTGATAAACTGAAAGGCTCACCAGTCTGGCTACTCAGTCACGACGGTAATTTGGGCCTTTGTTGCCAGCAATAAAATCGTCCGCTTGTAAATAGAGTAAAAGAGAACCTTTACCGTAATTGTAATTTACGACCTGGAGTGTCAGTAAATAAATACAAATAAACGGCGATAAAGCTTAATTTCCTATACAAATACAAAGTATGTTTATGCCGATCCGTGCATAATGATAATTTTATGACAGGGGACATTATGCCTTCGCGAACGGAGAAAATGCCAGGATCCTTTACATGGACATAAAACGCGATTTTTGCGGCGGTTTTATGGTTTTCGGGTTGAAAATGGCCGGTCCTGCGCGGGCTTTCTATGAAACAGTATAGCGTTGGTTGATTTTCTTAGAAACGCAGCCGCAGCGAATGCTTTTGTGCTGGCCTCTGTGTGATAAATGGCTAATGCAGCGGCGGAACACGAGCCAGCCTTCAACATTCAAAAAATCGAGAGACCGCAGACGAAGAGCTTATTCACTAAAAACCGTTTCCATCAACAAAAAGGAAATATAGCCAGCTCAGGTCGTAACAAGAAAATGAAACTATTAGACTTATATTCGTTCTTATCCATAGTTTTCGTGCCCAGACTGTACTCTTTTGAATAGCAGATAAGAGTGCAGCTTTGGATACACAAATCACTAGTACACTAGTTTTATCGTTTGTTGCAAACCAAGTAGCATATGGACATTATTTCGGCTGTTAAAATTGCAAACAAATACAGCAAATCTCCCAAGTTCATTTACATTATTTTGTGACACTGACGTCTTTGGTCCGGTAATTTTTTAATACCTCTAAAAGATTATTGCATACGCATTCTCGAACAGTATCTGTCACCTGTTTGTCACACGAAAACTGCTTGTTATTTATAATAACTGTAGCTAGGGAACTTGTAATGCTTTATAAACTGTACGTTTATTAAAAAAGATTAATAATGAAAATGTGGTACCTTAAATGTCTTTAGAATACCAAAAGAGTGGTGTACAATTTGCCAATAAAAAATTGTGAAAATAAACACCTGGAGTGCCACAAGAATCTATGGTTAGGCCACTTCTGTATCCATTGTATACGCATTTTGTTTTGGGCACAATAAAGCAGGTTAGTTATCAATACATATACACAAAAAAGGGACAAAGCCGTAATTGAAAATTACTTAGGAATCGCAGTATTATACGTGGCTTATAAAATTTTGTCACACTGCATCAGAAATAGACTCACTGCCAAAATGAACGATAGTGGCTTTAGAAATGGGAGTATGTGACAGATCAGATCTTTACACTCCGTGAAATCCAAGCTAAAAGTAGTGAGTACCAAGTAGATGGTCACTCGTTATTAATAGATTAATAGACTTTAGACAAGCTTATAATAGAGTAGTGAGGTCGGCCCTTTTTCAAACCTTGACACAGTTGGGAGTACGTGATTAGCTAATAAGACTTGTAAAAATGACCTTTAAAGGTAGGTACAGAAAACAAATTATGGATATATGGAAGAACGTTGAGAGGGGTTTAAAACAAGACAACCTTTCGTCACCAATCGTGTTTATCTTTGTACTGGAGAAAATCATCAGAGATGTCAATATCTACAGATCAGGATTGGTGTATCAAAAGAGGGATCAATGCATGGCTTTCGCTGATGATTTAGTTGCGGTCACACAGAGATAAACAACTGGAAGATGCGATAGGGAGACTTGAGCAGACAGCATGGCCTTGGAAATAAACCAGTCCAAAACAAAATATATGAAATGTGAAAAACAGGCAATAGAACTGACAGCGGAGGAAGGAAAAAGATAGAGCTTTGAAGAAGTGAACAGATTTGTCTACCTTGGAGCAGCATTTACGACAAAGCCTGATGTAATAGAACAGATACAAAACCGATTGATGGCAGGTAACCGCTGTGTCCACTCATTAAATCTGCTATTAAAAAGCAAATTAATTTCAAGATCACTAAAAATAAAGTTATACACAGCAATAGTTAGACCTATAGGGACTTTTGCAAGTGGGATATGGACGTTGGGATAAAGAGAACAAAACGTGTTGAAAGTTTGGTAAAGGAAAGTGTTTCCGAGGAAGTGCATTAATGGACAGTGGGAAAGAAGAAGTATAGTGTCAGTGGTGAAGGCACAGACTTAGGTAGCTAGGGCATATCATGAGGATGAATAGTGATATAATCCCAAGACTGCTACTGGTACATAAAATGTGGGGGGGAGGAGAGGGTGTTAGAGGATGATCTTGCAAGCTTGGGGATACAAGAATAGAAGAAGAAGCACTAAACAAGGAAGAATGGGAAAGAATAGTAGACAAAGTCATGGGCCTTCAAGGCTCGAAGAACACAAAAATGAATCTGAAATTTTAATGGCTGTATGCACTTAAATCTTAGGTTTAGATTTGCTACAGTGTCTTATTTCAAAGCAATAAAGCAGGAAAATGTATAACGGTCTAGTGGAATCAGAAATCCAAGACTAACATATCCAAACATCGTTTCTACAGCATATAAATATACAATTCTGTTAGAATCGGAATCATAGTCATCAGAAACGTGGCCGTTCGGTTGCTGGGGGAAAAATCGAAACAAAATAACTAAAAAGGAAGGAATGACTGTCTCTTATCTTTCTCATTTGTACATTACTTTGGGGTTAGACTATATTATTTTCTTAAGCAACAATCTTCACTCTGGGAAATTAGTGACAATGACAGCAAGGCAAAAAAAATGACGCATTGCAGATACCTTTCACCTTTTACGTGGAATAATGACAATATGCAAAAGCAAGCGACATTGTGTTCTTGATCAACAGTAGGAGATAAATTGCTGCATACTAGTCTCATTGGACGTAAAAATATGGCTACGCCACTGGGCCCATATTGTTAAATATGCGTGTCTCAGTCCCCTGTTAATACCAATTTAAATATACCAGCCTCAATACCCGGGAATGTCCATTTTTAACACCATTAGCGGCAATGGAAATTTGTGATAAACTGCTTTGTTACCGGGAATTTCTAACATTTCTGCCCGCGCGACAAAAGTGCCAGTCCTCGATATCGGCCGTTCTCGCCTCGCCTACTCTTACCTCTGCAGATTGATTACAACAATAAACCGCTGATTATTTACAGGAATTTGCATTATACGGCTGTTTATTACTTTGTAAATGGAACACGCTGTATTTTACTGCACGTGGTCCTTTTGTTCCTCTTGCCATTCCGATGGTGACCGCTTCAAACTAAATTGTCTGCAACATAGTCAGCGATGGTACATGCTAAAACGGTTTCCAGGTTCGTTACTTTCTAGCTAGCACACGGGTAATTACGAATTGTAAATGAAACTGATTAGGATCTGTCTGGATACATCATTGTCAGGCAACTGCGAGATACAGCTGTTGAAGTTCCAGCTAGAAACTCTAGAAAGTTCATCCAACCCAACAAGCTTACTGCTTAAGTCTATTTGCCCAGTTTGCACCCTTGATATTTGTGTACTGTGAAAACAGGTTAACTTTCGGTTTGTTTTTGGAATCGTATCATCTTACGTCCTTCTTTCTCGCTTAAATGCCGAACTCTCCACAGAGTTACTGTGTACAGGTAGCCACTGACAAAAAAATATGAACCAAAACTGTTTTAAAGTAACATAAGTAGATATTAATGAATAGCGAAGGCAAGAAAAAGGTTTGCACGAAAATAATAGTTGTAAGTAATACATATAAAAGGTACATGATATAAAACACCTATTATTTTATTCGCAATTGAACAGGAAAACTAGCAATTACTGCAGTTGTCATTATGAGTAAAGAAAGATCACATACACATACCAATTGTTAGTGACATGGCGGATGCGTTGGCAACCCTATAAGTTTGGAAAACTCAATCAGAACTACAAACCATTTAATCACGCCCATATCAAGTTATTAATGTTTGTACAAATTCAAATCGCAAATACTAAAACATGAGTAACTAGCACAAGATTCTATCTGATGACTTATTAGGATAATATTAGCATATTTAAATGTGCATTGTGGACCTGTTGACCACTACAAGCAAAGAATTTCTTTGGAGTGAGCGCAAAATTCATCGCAGTTGAGAAAAATAATAGCCAACACGTGTCTTGATTATATTGTTTATAAAATAACTACATGTTTTTCTGATTGTATATTAACTGTGCTTCTTTTTTGCTTTCAGGTAAGTACCTCCATTATCTAAGGATGTGACAGATATTCTCGCAAGCAACTAGTAGGTATCTAGATATATGAACATTTTTATTCAGATCAAGTAAATATGATAGCACAATTGATTGAATTCAATTTTAAATAATTTGATATAAGCTTTTTTCAAAGAATTTGATTTTAAAAACTTTCATATTACTCATCAATTTATCACACAATATATCTGTACCCTGTGTAGGTAAGATATAGTTTTGTAAGCCTTTTTCAAGTACTGAATGGCCAGTACTTCAATTGTGCAATTAGCAATATCAGAAACATTTATTTTTTGGAATACCACACCACAATTCAGTAGAGATTATAATTCTTTTTCAAACATTTTGCTTCGTAAAAATTGAACTTTTCTTTGAAATTTTATTTTTTCTCTTAAACCTGAATTCCTGCTATAGACAACCCGACGATAAAGATCGTGTTATATAATAAATAAGTATTATTCTGCTCCTTCCGTGCTGTATCAAATTAACCGTGTCATCTGTCTGTAAACGCAATCGTCAAATCGAATTAGCAATCGCGTAAAAACACCGAGAGAGAAGCGTAGGGAACTCGCATTTTTGGCGGCAGCTGTCACAATACTGCATTTACACCTCCAATTTGTCAGACGACGAGATCACAGAACTATTTTTAATGGAAACCTGCATAATGGGTGTCGGTTTGGCGTGCTTCATTAACTTGAAACAGTGTGGAAGCCAATTCTTTTAAATATACCCGAAAATTAAGACGCCACGGGAGAAGGAAGCCACACGCGGAGTGAGTCATTAAAAAAAAACGACGCGTTTGTGCAAACAGAGAATAATGTTCGTDTGGGCTTGTTTTTTACTCTTATACTTCTTTTTATTTATTTTCTTTTACGCCAATTGCAATTAATATATAAAAACAAACATAGGTACAATATAGTTAATATAAATAAGGTGTTCAACTATTTTCATTCGCAGTTTTTAACTCTTTAAGAAATTTAATTTTAGATAAACCTCATAACATACAAATTTAACATTTTTTTCTGAACATTTTCAATTTGATTAATATGAACATTTTAACAAGGTTGCTAAAAAATTGCGTAGTATTCCAAAATTGGACGTCTTTTTATCTTTTTATAAATCCAAATGTTTTGTTTGCTTTAGACAAAATGATAGTCAAAACTTACCTGGTGGTCTACAATAACATTCAAAACACGAATATTGTGACACATTCAAGTCGCTTGCCTGATATAAAGTAAGATGGTAAACTTTGATATAGTTTTTTTTTAATCTTAGTGCTTTACATTTATTTATGTTCAGTTCTAAATTATTTTTTTGACCACATACAGAAACTATTTAAATCACGTTGTAATATATGACAGTCATTTTGATTATTAATAACTTTAAACATCTTTACATCGTCGGATTTCAGAGCTTTCAATAGCCGTTTTGGCATCATTTATATATAGAGAAAAAATAATTAATAGGTGTTGGGCACACCTGTGGATGGCTGAATTTCACGAAACTTAACATCAATTATAGTTATACCTATACTGTGCGCGATTACATAAAAAAGAATAGATTTAACTAAGGACTGGATCCTCAAAACCCAGTTTATCCAATTTTGAAATCAATAACTCAATAGAATTGGGATCAAAAATTTTAGACATGTCAGTATATATATTTGGAATCCATTGTCAAAATTGGACAGTAAACGAAAAAAGATTTGTTAAAAAAAACGATGTTGTTCCTCAATGATAGATTGTTTTACAGAAAATGATATAATGTCAGCCAACTTTCGACATATACGATGGGGTACATAACGGTATATTAAAGTAAGGTCTGATATATGAGATTTTCCAAATATCCGGAAACTGAGAGAGACTAAGAGACGCCTGAAAACTGAAAAGAAAACAAAAACGACGCTTTCTGCTTGTAAGAATATGGCAAGTTTTTTTGGGAATAAATAGGGTATTCCTTAGCTTAGATTTTCTGTGTGTTAACGCATAGTTATACTCAAGTCTCCTAGAAAACCATGTTAAGAAAGTTATTAGGAATAAGTGAAATAATCCCAGAAATCCGTTTGCTTTTTGCTCGACAGTCCTAAATTAAGAGGGAACCTCCCTATAGTCCCAACATTGTCCCCTCAGTTTGGAGCTTTAAGAGAGGAAGAAGGGGTAAAAAGTTTACGTGTGACGAACGAGGGTAAAGTAATGTATGTGAACTAGGCAGGTTTGCTGTGTTTTGTTTGTAATAAATTATAATTTAAATTGGTGTAGCCAAAATATAGGAAATCCTGACATCACAAAATAATTTTGGGCGAAATGCCTACATAATGCCTTTGTTTATGGAAAGAAACATATTGCTAGAGCTTTTTACTCTTTTCTACTAAAATTCCTTCGTGGGCATCGCCCAAAATCGGAGCGTTACACAACCGCAAGTTGCACCCGGTCCGGGCTCCCAATCCAGGAAGCGGCGCGACCCCTTGCGCAAGCCGTTGACATATTTCCAATTTAGAATCGAATCCTGCCCTTTCCGCCAATTTAATTAGCTCGGCCCGTCCGCGGCGAAATCTAATTGCAGACCTTTATGCATTTATTTGCGTCCGCGACGGCCGGTTTTTAAATCTCAAATGCCAAATTTTTGGCGCATCCAACCGCCGAGAATTCCTTTTGACCAAAAATCCGAAGCTCTGTTTTGCGTCTGAAATAGACTCCGCACCGTTAATTTCGTTTAATTAACGCTGGGTCGCGGATCGCGCCGCAGCGGACGCTAGCGACGCCGCCGTTCGGCGGTGCCAAGTCGACGAAAAGTCGTGAGATTGCGGGAAATTTATATTAGCAACGTGTGTTGTATTGTTTGATCGTGTGTCATAAATTGAAAATGGCTAGCAATGCGTCTTTATGATATTTGCTTCATAAAGTTTTTAATAAACTTGACTGTAGAACCTACGGTCAACGATAACACCTAAGTCTCTAATTTCATCACATCTGGAATAGATTCCCTGAGATGTTGTACAAAAAGTTAATGCGTACATATTTTTTCTGCCGATGGTCACTATTTTGCACTTATTAATATTTAATTCAAGTTTGTTCGTGAAACACCATCTATTTAAATTGTCAATATCCTGCTGAAGAAGCAAGCAGTCCGAATAAGAACTTATAGCCTTCAGTATTTTTAAGTCATCCGCATACATATAAACATTACGTTTAAGCGATTTCACTGCATCGTTGAAAAATATTACAAGTAATTGAGGGCCCAGGATCGAACCCAGAACCACTCCACTAGTTGCATGAAAAGTGTTAGATCTGAAACCACCATGCTCAACAAATTGCCGCCTATCCATCAAAAGAGACCTAACAACAAAGACAAGCCCATCGCAAAAACCAAAATTTCGCAGTTTATTCAATAGTTTATTCAAATCAGTATATACAACGTCGACCTGTAAACGTTCATCTAGAGATTTAGATACAATATGTGTAAACTCGCAAAGATTAGAAGTCGTTGATTTTCCCTTAACAAAGCCGTGCTGTTCCGGTGCAATATAGGGCTCAATATGTGGATAAATAACTTAAGACAAGACCAACTCAAATATCTTAGCAAAATTGGGCATTAGAGTAATAGGTCTATAATTGCAAACATCCGCTTTATCACCGTTTTTAAAAACTGGAAATATTCGTGACGTTTTCCATACATCGGGAAAAGTTGCTTTTTTTCAAAATTAGATTTAAAATGTGACATGAAGGCAACACTAAACACTTGATACAATCAACTACAAAGAAGGCCGGAACATCATCAGGATCGGAAACAAAATTACATTTAATGTTTTTAGCAGCTTTCAACGTGTCATGAAGTATTGCGAGTTTAAGCAGAGAGATCACTTCCGCAGTCACGTAGTATAGTGATGTTGAAATGTTGATGTAAAATAGTGCTAAATGCGTTCATACCAATCTCAGTTTTTGAATGTTTCTTACAGTAATGTGCAGGTCCTCTTTAATCATGTTTCGGGTGTATTTTTCTGTACCTGCTGTTTTTTGCTTAGTAGCTCAAAAATCACAGCTACAAGTACAAGGTAATATACACTTGTCACTAAACGCTCGATTGATGTCTGTTATCTAAGGGCAAATACTTTACTATTTACCATTGCGAGAAGATAATTTATAAGATTGGACCGTTGGATACGCAACTAGCTTTCAAATGGATGTCCTCAAACTGTATCTAAGATAAATATGATCAAGAAAGTTGGCATAAATATGAGAGAAAGAAGAAGAAGGAATAACAACAAATCAATAACACTGTGGGACCTGCAAGCAAATTGGTAGATATTTTTCGGTACTGGAATAGTAAAGTAATTAGTTTCGACTTATCTCATCCTATCTGGTCGTCTTTAGGCAGTGTAAGTGGTCATTTGAGCCACTAATAGTTGGCCATCCGAAATTCTCTCATAACATACTCGCTATCAGAGGGCTCCAACATGGCGAACGCGTCAGCTCTAGCGCTGCTTCCCCTCCGTTGACGTCCAGACCAGATTGCGTCAACCAATCTGACTTTATGCTCGACAGTTAACCAAAGTTTTTCGCTCGGTGGTCACCGCCAAAGTTCCGAAAGCTCGCCGCTGTCGTGGCAACGCCGCCCCTCTATTTTTAATCTTCCTCAAATCGCGATTATTGTGTAAGAAGCGTCCCGTTGTTCTGGCGCGTGACTCAGTCGACCGTTTGAACGTTTTATTAAAGATCGAGTTGGATTCCGCTTTGGCAGGGTCCGATGGAAATTAGCAAAATGGCGCAGACTTGGCCACAGCGCCGCCGATCGTTTTTCATGCAGTTACACGCCGGTGATTAAATCCAGCAACTGTCCGCGAACGTACACGCCGCATTATTCCCGGACAATCCTGGAAATTTTGCCAGGGCGGTCTGGCGGATCGAGAACTGCTCGCCCAATTTGCCGGCTAAATGTATTTTTGCCATAAATTCTGGAAGAAGATGTTTACTGCCCGCCGTGATGAAATGAACAAATCGGAGACGGGTGGGTGGCATTCACGAGCGATTCGGTTGGATGAAATACGCTGCTGAACATCTGCTGGAGTTTCATTTGGCAGATGCATCTTCCTCTAAACAGAGCATCAATTCTTAGGAATGCTTGGGATCCTTCACTCCACGCTTTGTCCAAACTCGGTCTCATTTTCTTCAAGGACGGGCTTCTTAATTGTCATCTATCATGTATGGTGCAATTACCTGTCAAAAGCTTGCAGAGCTACATTAATGGAACAGGCTCGAAAAAGATCCCTGTGGTTCGTMATTGGCTKGTAACGATCATCTGAGACTCTACCTCTTGTGCGCATTTTGATAGAATAGCAATTAGAAAAGTTAAGGAACTCCGCTGGTTTCACAGCTTGCTACTATCTATTATAAGGGTCGCCATACTACCCCGTTTCCAAAAAGGACTGTCTATGAGCTCCCCACTTAAGCTGATGGGTAGGCAAGACGTAGCCAGTCGAGCTTCGGTGGTCACCAGTTGTGGGTATTTAGATAGAGTAGTTAACTGAAACACTTTGATTTCTGTATGGCAGGAGCTTTAAAGACTAAATAGAATTACCTGTCAAACCATAATTTTTCATTGTATTTGGAAAAGATGCTTAGCTTCGGTGGTCCAATGCATTGCACATCGGCCTCTGGGTCACGAAACGCAAAGTTGATCTGAAATGCTTAAAGCAGAAGCCCATAGGTATAGGGTTGCAACTTTGGCACTCTATCTTAAAAAAAAATTAATCAAAAACTCTGGAAGACTGGACAATGAAATCAACAATAAGGTATCGTCTTTAATAGCGCCAACACTACTTGACATGTCAAGATCAAACTGAAAAAAAACATACATTTAGAGCGTCACGAATAAACATAGTCGACCAGCGGAACTGAAGAAAACCCTAGAGAAATCCATGAGTTACCTCGTCATTCTTAAACGGTTGCAGTTTGTTGTGGTCTTACTATCTTTACACCCTTGTACTATTTTCTATAGGGTTGATAGGAATCTCCAGTTTACATAAACAAACACCAGCAGATCAAGACTTTAAAACATAATATTCGACGCGCAATTGAAAAGATACTACCTGATATGTGTCAAAAAGTAATTGAAACTTGGGGCTCCAGCATTGACGAAAGTAGAGAAAGTTCAAACCGTAGTGTCAGAAGAAGCCCTTCAAAATAACATAAAGATCACTTTTAGTTATCTTTGTATTTCATTTTAAAGTCCTGCATGCGTATAGGAAAACATTTTACACTCAGTGGCAAAAGAAACGATCCAGTCGCTTTTTGTGCCAAAAAATTTATTGTAATAGGTAATCATTTCTTTTTAAGAAACATAATTAAGTTTTCATAAATTAACCACTATCATGAAGCCCTATACTGAATTTAATTAAACAACAGAGACAAACATTGGTGAAAGAAGAATCGAACAGAACAAATTCAGAAAACTAATATTATGTATTGCCTCCTCGAGCTCGGATTACGGCTTCTATGCGTCTTGGCATCCCCTCAAAGAGGTTCGGAATGCTTCCCTGATCAAAGTTTTCCCATTCTCGTACTAGTGCTGCCCTGAGTGCTGCCAAATTTGCAGGGGCGGGAATTTGAGCTCCGATCTTCCTTGCAAGCATATCCCGAACGTACTCTATCTATATGGGATGCCCACCTCATCCAGGTAATCATTTACTATGCGTGCAACATGAGGACGGGCGTTGCCTTGCATAAAGCAAAAGTTATCGCCTATAAATGGGGCAAAAGGAACAACATGGGGCTCCAAGATATCGCGAATTCAGTCTGTTTCCATGAACCACCGCTAATTCCGATCGAGCTTCAACACCAATACCTCCCCACACCATTATCGAGCCACCCGCACAGCTAAGTCTTGGAACGATATTGCATTGTGCAAATCTTTCTCCAGTTCGTCTCCATACTCGCTGGCGACCATCTGGTGAACGGAGACAAAATCTGGATTCATCGCTGAAAAGAACTTTGCTCCATTCCTCAATGCCCCGGTTGCGATCTTCTCTGGCGAAGCGAAGTCTTTCAACTCGGTGACCGCTGGTTAATTCTGGACCGTTTGCTGGTCTTCTTGCACTTAATCCATACTCCTTCAACCTTCTCCCTGCAGCTATTCCTCTTACCTCCTCCAATTCATTCCTCACCCCAATTGTAGCACTGTCCCTGTTACGCAACACTCATAACGTCATAAAGTGATCGTCAACAGAAACAAATATATTAAAAATACGTCTGGATCATTTTTTGTGCCGCCGAGTGTAGTTTTCCACTTTGATAAATCCAATTTTCTTCTCCTACTCTATTTGAATTGACATTCTCGAGTACCTACAACCTAGATATCTACTCCAGTAATAGAACCGCGAAAACGTCAAAAAATTTCTCGGTCATTTGTTATTCATTTTTACCGCCAAAAAAGCTATTCATCACCGGCAAAGCCACGTGCTGTAAGAGCCAGTGAGTAATAGAAGTTGTTCGCGGATCCGGTTCGTGGGACTGCGGCATTCGCTTGCATAATTGGAGCGACATATCGAGAGAATTCTAATTTGAAGCAAGCAGAATTCGGTGTATGTGGTATTCGTTGCTTGGGTGAGGCAATCGAATGTTGTTTATGTTAAATTTGCAGACCGGTAAATTATAAATACACTCTGGTAGACGTAAGCAATAGTATCGGCTTAGTACTCGTATAAAGGTACTGTCAAAATAGAAATTGATTCGTCGATGTTTGGAGTCAGCATTTCATTATTAAAAAAAAATTTACTGTATTGCCAGTATATGGCTAGGTCCCTTTAGCAGATACCGAAACAGAGCTCATAAATCATCCCTAAAGACGGTTCCCGCATTGAGAATAATTTTGTAAACATTCTAAATAACTAAAAATTCACTGTCACTGTCCCAATCAGAATTCATCCTTAGAGACACATACGAGTTTTCATTGTCGATAACATGTTTTTCACCCACTTTTCAGTACTAATCTTGTCAACTTCGTTCCTCCACCATACTAGCACTTAAATTTGGAGAATTATTATTATTTCTTAATTCCTTGCTGTAGATCACTCCAAATTAATTCAATTGGATTGAAAGCACGATAGTAAGGAGGCAGATAAGGAATATTAAGATTTTTAGTTTTATTCAACAAGTCATTTTGGTAGCCTTGTCAAGCGTTTTGTAATTTAAACCAATACTTCTTAAGTACAGCCTAAATGTTTCACAACTTTTAATATCATATCCTGAATCATTTAATTTTTGTTTCAATGAGGCTGCCTTCTCAATAGCACCTTATATTGATGTGGGGCAAAAATGTATATGCAATAATGCATGTTAAAAACGATAAAATTTCGCTCAAAACATAAGCAGTTTTCCCATTTAGTTTTTCTATGACACTGTTTTCTTAGTGACACGTACGACTCCATCTATAAGGTTCCCAATTTTTAATGAGAAGATCGTGCGAGACCCTGTCATAATTTCTTTGCAAAAATGTATAGTCTTCTCTCAAGAACTTAAGAATATCATCATTTTAGTTCATCGGGAGGATATTTTTGTAGAAATCAATTCGCAGTACTTAATTATTATGTAGTCTGGCCGACCCCGGTGCATAGCTGGCAAAACCTGAATTTATCGCCGTATTATTTCGCTAAGTGCGGCAACGCATTCTTCGCCACGTATGGCGTTAAAAATAATACAAAGAACAATAAATCCTGAAATATAAAGTAAACGCGGCGTCAAACTACAAACAATGGCGGTATAAAACTTGGCGGAATATTGGAGGAGAAACTTGTTTCGAAACGTTTGCAATCTGTTTATGAGATATACCGTGTGTGCCAGCGCAAAATGAAAACGTATAACAATATATTGATGTTTGACGTTTACGATTTTGCGTTGTTATACCGAATGAGACAGTAAAACGGCGTTATTTATTTTATATCAGTTTATAGGAATTTGAATTTATGGCGGGTTYGCGGTAAAAAACAAGTGCAGCGCGAGATGGCGAAACTGCAGTACGCCAGGGGGCACTCTAACGACCGGACGCCGTATCTGATTACGTCGAGTGGTATTGTTACGCTGATCTTATTTGCCAACGCGGTGAAATTTATTGAGTGTTTCCGTATTTTTTTCGTCGCACCAATACTGTATTATTTCACCGATTTTTCAGTTAGAAGTCGAATATGTTTGAGTGCCCTACCTTGGGTATTACACCTTCTACTGTTTCACTAATGGATAGAAATTTGCTATTAGTTGCCCAGTATTCAATTTATTCTTCAATTTTTTTAGAGAATTTTCGGATTAATGTTTAAGGCTTCTCCCAGATGTGTTTTGTTTTATACCACGAAGCCACGGTTATATTTCTAGCGAAGATACTCTAAATTAAGCACAAAGATGTTTTATTTGTAGAACGTCAGGTTTAGTATAATAATTTCTAATATTATAAGAATTCATACATATATAATAAACTACTTTAACCGAGTCATAAATCAGGAGTAGGTACAAAGCTAAAAAATAGTTGGTAATAAAATTTCCAGAGCATCCGATAAATATAACCATACTGTAATTACGTACAATTAACGACACCTGTATCATCCAAGATACTTACTACCCAATATACGAGTATTGTGTATTTTTTGTGAACTCAAAAATCTTGTAATCTGTATTGGTGTTGGGTATTTAGTTCCTTGGCTATTGATTTAGCTTTGCTTTCAGATAATTAGGTACAAATTACTACAAATATAAACTGATTGAAAACAAAAATATTAGAAACATAGATAGCTAAAATTGTACAATTTTGTTGATCATGTCAGCTTTTACACAGTTTCAGTAGTTTCCAGTCGTTTTTCAGTACAGTAATAAAACTAGAAAATTAGATGGAAATGCCATTTGTCAGCATTACACCGACATAATGGCAAAGCCACCTAGCTACCTTAATCGTAACTACTTCTTACATGAAGTGACGTGTATTCTACCAAGGTGTCATGTACCTGCATACGTCAACTTAACATTATTCTTCTAATTTTCTATGAACATCATACCAAGCCTTTGACGAGCTGTAATATCTGCGATACAGATCTGTCTATAGTTGGTTGCGTTGCAGACAGCATAACACAGACATGCATTTTAAAGTATTCAAACTGTAAGATTATTAGAACTATTAATGGGCATAAAACGCT
Organism: Rhyzopertha dominica; assembly: GCA_025024175.1. Taxonomy (NCBI): domain Eukaryota; kingdom Metazoa; phylum Arthropoda; class Insecta; order Coleoptera; family Bostrichidae; genus Rhyzopertha; species Rhyzopertha dominica. The sequence continues at coordinate 3,545,785 of QCXZ01000075.1, forward strand.
AACGCAATAAGAAGTATGCAGTCTATTAAATCAAAAATATACTGATAGGCGACCAATTTCTCAATCAGTAGTAAGTCAAATATAGATTTTTTTTCAAAATGGTCATGTAGAAGATCTCCAAAGCAAAAACGCCTAAGATCATGTGTCATCTAGACAACTGGCATCATAATTATATATTGGAAAGACGGTATTGACCAAAATAATTATGCAATTGATGAATTTAGTTTCTCGTGTAGACCATCAGATATTTTTGTTAAAGTTGACAGAATATCATGCCATTCAAATAATTAACATTAACACAATAAGACTCGGAAAAGTAAAGTCCGAGTTCTTGTAACTCGGGGGTTTTTTGTGCACCTGTTTCCGTAAACGTCCAGGTAATTTGAATATCCTCACTCGAATCAATTAGCAGACATATAAATGTGCCAGCTCCGTTACTAATTTTTATTTTACAGCGGCATAAAAACGAATTTTCGAAACGGAATACATTAAAATTATCACAACCAGAAGCGCAACTTTTACTATTAAATACAAATAAAAGTGATTTAGCGATTGTAACGGCTCGGCTCACAGCGTGAACGCAATTTTATTTATCGGGACCTGGCGTTATGGCCGTTACGAAATTTGAACGCGTTGTTTTTACGAGACATAAACGAAATTTGATTTAATAGTGATAAAATTTTATGCTGTTGCGATGATTGAATAGTTGAGATCGTGATTAAATGGACGAATGTGGAAGTTTTGTAACCACGTGTACGTGGAGGTAACAAATTGTGTGTGCTTGTGCTTCATTTGTCCCCTCAAATTGTCATCATCTAAAGAATCCATTTACGTCGCCGGTACAGCGCGCTAATGTAATAAATTTCAATGCAGCGACTGTGGTAAATGGAAGCGCAAGAAATAAAATTTTATGAATAATAAAAAGATCTAAATTGGTTAAATTGAAGAGCAATTGCCGTGAGAGCAATGGAGATTTTCATTGCTTTCAATTGACGTGATTATGGCAATTTACAAATAGAATGGGATAGGAATACGACTAGAGTTCGCTTTATTTAGTATTTCCTTTTTCAGATAACCGCTCACTTAAAAACTGACGGCGCGTACCCGTTAAATAGGTGCATGCTTGTTGTTTCCATTCATGAACACGGTCAGGTTGTTATACATTGAGCTTGTGGCACTGATTATCCTACAGGGATGGCACAAATTGTCTGTGTTTGGTTATAAACACGTAATCGTCAATTTATACAACTTTCAGTCCAGTTTAGCGAAAAATCGTTTTGTTTTGTTTATGCATTGCTGATCATTTTCCTTCGCCCAAACCACTGCAATGATTTTCTGTATATTGATATTACCAATCATTATTAGTTAATTTTTATGTAGGAGACACAGAAACTTCAGTAATGCTTATAATGTTTTTGTCTTGTATATCTTTCCCTAGATTAACCAGTCCGATCATGAGTTGTTTAACCCTTTTAGTTCTGTAAATGAACTAGGGAAATCTCACGTTATTGTCTTTGGTAATTTTAACATTTATTTTACGAGCGGCACTATCCTAAATAATTTTGGATCTTTCGCTTGTGATGATAAAATCCCTTTTATAGACCACTTTAGTAATATTGTCGGCAATACAATACAACACAAAAAGTTAGGTTTTATTTAAAGAAATTACAGTGCCTTTTGCAATGTTCACCCTTTAAATGCACTATTTTTCTCTTTAATCATACCCCAGTTGGAATATGCAGTACTCATTTGGCATCCTTTATATAAAAAAAATCTATATAAGCTAATGGAAACTGTACAAAAGCGATTTTTAAAGCTTCTTTCGTTAATGTTTGATGGTGTTTACCCTTCTCGAGATTGCGGGTGCGATATTTTACTAGCTATGTTTCATTCATTCAGGTTAGTAACAAGATGTGTTCTAACTATAATGTCTTGTTTTAATCATCTTCTAATTTCAATCAAGTTTAAATATTTATCAGCAAATTGAAACTGCATCAATTATCAACACACTGCTTCTGATTGTGGCATTGTGAATGTTGCCTGTCTGATTATATACAAGGTGATTTTTTAAAAACTTCACACCTTAAATAACTTTAAATATAGCAAAAATTAAAAAATTTGCAAAAACAGGTAAACTTTTGTTTGCAGGGGGACAACTTTTGAGATAAGTTTTTAATGGATAGCGCTTACCCTCTTAGCGGGGTAGATACCCCTTCAAAAATTTTAAATGAAACTACCCATCTTACGATACATCATTTAAAAGCTTATTACACAAGGAGTCTTGCTATGTAATTAGTTTTACCACGTTTAACTTATTGACGGGGTAATAGATTAATAGTGACTACGAAACAGGTTGCTTATTAAATTGAATATTTTGGACCCAAAATTTAAACAAACAACTTGTAAAAAACATGACACTTAAAAAACTCCCAGAATACTGAAAATTTTCTTTTAACATTATTATTAACATTAAAGTATTTATCATGTAATTTTTTAGAAAGTCCATGTCCACGAAAAAGAAAAATTATTTATTTGTAACTCCAAAAACAGTGTGAACAAAACCATAGAAATTCAAACCTTACAATAGATTCTCAAAATGTGCACCACCTCTTTCCATACAATAATACAGACGGTTCTCGAACTCCTGCTGCACTTTTCGGAAAGTTTCAGGTGGAATCCTCCTGCACTCGTTAATAATTCTTTCTAGCAGATCGTCCAGGCTAGTAGGTTGTCTTTTGTAAACCACAGATTTTAAATGACCCCATAGAAAGAAATCTAAAGCAGTCAAATCGGGTGATCGTGGCGGCCGTTCAGTTGTTCCACGCCTACCAATCCAGTGAAGAGGAAATCTATGATTTAACCAATTTCGCACATTAATGGCGTAATGCGGTGGGGCTCCATCATGTTGGTAAAACAATTCGTATTCATCCAACATTGGATTTCCTTCAGGGTCACGTTGGTTTTCTAATTGCCCTGTGATTAAAGGATCAATAACGTTATCAAGTAATTCTAAATACATTCCCCCATTTAGCGTCCCATCAATGAAAATTGGACCTACAATTGCGTTGCCAAGTATTCCAGCCCAGACGTTCAGCTTCTGAGGAACTTGTGTATGACCTTCTCGAAAAATATAAGGATCTTCGTCACTCCAGTACCTGACGTTATGTTTATTTACAGAGCCGTTCAAAAAAAATGTGCATTCATCACTGAAGCAGATATTTTTTATTAGATTTGGATTTACTATAATCTTTTCTGTCATAATTTCGCAAAATTCCAGTCTTCTATCGAAGACATCTTCGCCGAGTTCCTGGAGAGTTTTCATCTTATAGGGATGGAATTTGTGCAGTTTTGTAACTTTCCTTACAGATGCATAAGAAAGTCCAGTGGCTGTAGAAATGTTACGCAAAGAGCTAGTTGGATCCATTGCAAGATGACCAAGTACTTCAAGTTGGGCCATTTCATCAACGACTCTATTCCCTGCCCTTTTTTTTGTTTACTACAGATCCAGTATCTCKAAATTTCTGCACGAGATCGAGAATGTACCTAGCGTCAACATTTTTATCGGGGTGCCGTTCGTTAAACACCCTTGCTGACGCACGAGCACAGCTATGCTCAGCACCGTAAATAAAAATTATTTCGACCCTTTCGGCAGTTGAATAAACCATTATCACTTGGACTCTCACTTTAAAATTTTACGCAATTTATAAAAAGGAATGTGAACAAAAAGATGGTCGTGCCAAAGAAGTAGCCAAAAAGTTGAAACAAAAAATTGGAAACACAAAGTAGATAATTATTTAGCCAATTCAGTATAAACTGTCGAGTTGCAATATCAAGTAATGTCGAAAGAAAAAAAGTATTTTTGGCATTTTGCTTAGGTGTAACAATTATTTTTTAACAAGTTTTTTTAGGCTTAAGTAAGGACAATTTTTATTGTAACTGCAAGACAATAAATTTTGTTAAAAAAAGTCCAAAATATTCCATTTTATAAGCCACTTGCTACAATGCACTTTTTGACCCACTACCCCGTCAATGGGTAAAAAATAGTAAAACTAATTACATGGCAAGACTCCTTGTGTAATAAGTTTCATTTAAAATTTTTGAAGGGGTATCTACCCCGCTAAGAGGGTAAGCGCTATCCATTAAAGACTTATCTCAAAAGTTGTCTCCCTGCAAACAAAAGTTTACCTAATAAGATAATATTTTGTCGGATAGATCTATCCGACAAAATATTATCTTATTATATTATGGACGCTGAAAGCATTCACCCTCGTAAAAGTTTACCTGTTTTTGCAAAATTTTAAATTTTTCCTCTATTTAAAGTTATTTAAGGTGTGAAGTTTTCAAAAAATCACCCTGTATATCAAATTGTGAACTGTTTCCTTCAGACTTTCGGGGTTGTTTTATCTATAGGTGGTGCTCTTATTGAAGTCAAAAACGCCCTAGTGAGTTATCAAATTGATTTTCCTAATCTTTGGAATACTGCTCCTTTCACCTATGCACATTCCTTCCAATACTTTTGGATTACAGATATCTTGTTGTTTTCAGTAATTTTAGGTCTTTCTATGTCTATATCTCAAGCAGGAGAATCAGAATTATTATTCTCGTATTCTCACTCCTAGACTTTGTAGTGATGAAGACACATCACCATGGATCATGGATCAGTATGTGTGAAAGTTTGTTCGTGTGATATATACTGACTTTAATAAGGTGTTTGGTCCAATTGACTACAACATCTTGATTCTTGTGAACCTTCCACATCGTTAATTGGGCTATCTCAGTCTTACCTGAAGACAAAGTTCGCTATTATAATTACAGGTTACGTAATTTTTACTCCGTCTGGGTACCACAGGGACCAAGACTTGAACCACTGTTGCTGTTATTATTGTAGTCGACGGAAAATATGTCGCCACTTCCGCAAAAATAAGACAGTGAAATCTGTTGATTATTATTAGTCTATCGACAATAATCTTAGGGATCAAATTTGAAATAACTCCTATTTTGATGGACATTCTCATTATAAATATGCAGACTGACCTTCACGAACTCTACGAACATAAAGTAAGTAACTATTTTGTATCAATTCGACAAAGTTTCACCTCATAATTCTCGGAAAAGTGAAGTCAATTGACAAGTGCCCTGCGGACCTTTTTCAAACGAACTTACGCTTTGGAGTAAAGTCAAAGAAATCTCTATTTGAATGTAGATGACTTGTAATTTAATTCAAGTTTACTAGTGATAATTATCACCATTTTATGTGAAAAGGTAATGAAAAATCCCCGGTAATCACAAAACGCGTATCGATAAACCGTATTTTCATTTGTATCATAAACTTGGCATATCAACGAGCCATTGTCTAAAAATTGGATTGCAAATCGCGAAATTGATTTGCATGCCTTCTGAATCATGTAAACCCGCGCCGTAAATGTAAACGACACTTTTGGACTCGCTGGTATTATTGCGTGTCGGCGCTGCATGAAATTTTCCTTCCGAACATTTCGGCATTCGAAGTTATCCTTGTAAGGATGCGAGGACCGGCATTCCACGCCATCAGAAATGCACGGGTGATAAAAATTTATTCGGCAAGTTAAATATCGACGAAAAATGAAGCATAAGCGGCACGCACGTAAGTCGTAAAGAAATCCGAAAAACCATTTTTGCCCAAATCCCACGAAATATGCTTCGGTGTTACTGGAGATTTTGGTGTAGCTTGGTGGCACCATTTTGGAGGAGCGGACATGCATGTGATGAATCTTTATTTCCTTGTACCATTAAGTCTTCCTAAAACAGTTTTGGAGCATTTTTGGCGATTCTGAGGGCACGTAATTTCCAATCAGATATTTGCTAAACTTCTTTCTGGCGATCTTTGGATCATACCTAAAATGTTAAAGAAAAACGAGGGATAGATCTGTAATCAAAGGTAGAGAATAAATGAAAACCGTTCTTGTGCCTCAAAACAGATTTTATGTCACTAGCGTTAGTAATTCCAATTTTTCATTAGTAATAATTAATTAAATTAGTAATAATATTCTAGTTCCAGTTTGATATATCAAAACCCTATATTGGAAACATGAAATATATGCTTTGAAAGCGAAAATATACAAATTTAATATAATTGGATTGAAAAACATATTCTGCTCTCACCGGTACTTGAACCCGGGCCTTGTGATTTAGCTCCTACACGCTAACAACTGCGCTATGAGGGCTTCGCAGAATCTCAGATTCCTGGTGTTAGGAAAATGTTTTTTCATCTAAAAATTTATCGTTATACTCACAAACATTCATTAAGTATAAAAATTTTACTCCAAAAACTGCTAAATTTAGCTTTATAACAAAATCTAAACGGAGTAAGTCGCTGCAGCTTTTTTGTCACCTACATTAATATATTTATGAAACAAATCTCGCATTTTTATTCTTATTCGTACAAGCAGTAAAAGCGCGACAACACTAGTAAAATTCTATGACATAAATTTTCCAAAGGTTTTGTTTCTTTGTTTATTGATGACTGAAATCTTCTTTTATTAAACTACCCAAACTCTGTTGTCTTACTGCTACATTTTTTGTACAGGGTATTCCATTTTAATTAGGCTTGTGGGGGTGTATCTCGCTTTTTAGTAAAGCGCAATTTTTTCCAATGAAACACCTCGTATATTTGTCAAGAAGTTGATTTGTTTTTGTACGAGCATATGACATTATAATTATGTATTTATAAAAGTAATCAAAAATTGCAAAATTCTGCAATTTACATTAAAAATTTTGCAGAGGGCCACGGAAAACTGTGTTACTTTTCTACATTGAAGTAACATCATTATTTGTCATCAAATTACTGGTTTGTTTTGTTTTATTGAGCATATAGACATTATTGATTAATTTAAACAAAACCATTGCCATTTTTAACGATTAACATACTGCAAAATTTTTAATAACATTTACAAAAACAATGATTTTGACCTTATTTATAAGAACAAACCCATATCTTTTGTATCTTAGGAAACCTTGTAATGTTCAAAAACCCTATACTTGTATTTTTTACTGTCTTTTTTTTTTCAGCGACAGACTAAAACTAAGAATATAGCAATTTCCTACTATTCATAATCTTGCCGCCACCTATCATTTGCCGCTCTACTCTGATCGCCACCTTCGCTACCAAAACGTGAGATCATAAGTCATACGCTTCTTTTATTATTTACTTTCGATTGACCCGGATAGCGCGCGCGATTCCGGGCCTCTTCGCGGTGTACCGCAAGGGCCATTTTCGGGCACACCGCCAGGCTCTGCCTCCCGAATATTTATTTTTATAGGTTTATATCGAAGTTATTGTGTTGTTAGGTTAAAAATTGGACCGACGGTGCATCTGATGTTGGTTGCTGCACGTAGGTGAGCCCGGTTTTCGGGGTTTAGCTATAGTAATTTGTTATATTTATGGCTATTGTCTTAGTGGATACCGCGGTATAAATTGCTGGGCCTTTATTTGGGAAATGCCGACTGGGAATGTTCGAAATCGTGGATGTGGTTTTAGTTTGTCAGTACTTAAAATATATTAAACTTTGAATTCGGCTAAGCCATGCCACAGTTATTAATATAAAAATGCTTCTTCTCTTTATAGTGACAATTGCAAAATATATATTTAATACGATTTAGTCGTAAACCAGGAAAATAAGAAAAACTTACAACCTTGAAATTATATTTAGATTTGTTCAAAATTTAAACTTTGAATATCATCCATATCATCGCTTTTAGCATATTTCTAAGGACAATACGTGTATTGTTATAATCTTTTTCGGGTGATATACAAAATTTTATTCATACTGTTCACGATTTAAAATAATAAATAACAGATWTATTCAAAATATCAAGTGGAGTATTTACTCGTAAAACTAATCGCATTATTAGAAGTATGATTTGTACATGAGAATAACAGATACTAGCTCTCAATTAGAGTGGTTCATATTAATCAATTAAAAGCTAAACAGGTGTTTACTGTGACTGGTAGCAAAAAAAACATGAAATACTTTTTACAGCCTGTATAGACTTAGACACTCTGTTGGCGTTGTCCCCAAAAGAATTGCAAACTTGTACATGCTAATAAGTACACCGACTTCAGCAGAACATCAGCAATCTATTGGCCAATGCAGGAGATAATAGTATTTATAAATATTACTAATTGGAACATCAGCTATTAAGTAATGTTAACAAATATTAAATAATAATCATTTTAAACGCTTTTTCTAGATTTTTTGTTACATTTGAATTAATTATTTTAATCTAAAACATATGTTTCACTTATGAGAGAAGTTTTAGAGTGTAAATACCATTTTAAAAGATTTTGTTGTGGCTTAGATGCGTCAAATTTTCATTTGGTTTAGTCATGCTATTCGCCTCAAAAGGCCGAAATTATGGACAGACAACTCTTGGTTTTTACACAGCATTGATAATTCGAGACCATTTTGCCAAAAATCAACTCGTATCGTTCGTCAACCACCGTATTCGGCTGACTTAGCACCGAGTGACTTAAAAAACTAGTCGATGAAAGAAATAAGAGCAGAATCGACGAAAGCATTGAAGGAGTCTAGAGTTCGAAAGAAAGTTTGCATGATCGGGTGGTCGCAATGTTTTACCAAAAGGGGAAACCACTTACATTTCGCTCCAACCATTTCCAGCACCTGCTTGGAAAAGCGGCATCAATTAGTAGTGCTCGCAGCTATGACAATGTCGACTAATTAACTTTACACACAGCACGTGCCAACGCATACACGCATTGCAACAAAGTTACTGTCGCTGCGTGACGTCGCTCAAACTTACGAGTAAACAGCTTGATCGATTACTCCAGTCTTGTCACAGAATTTTCAAACCACGAAAAAAGTTGTTCGCAGCCAATTATTTTCGCTTCTGGCGGCCATGACATTTTTAACAACAAAATCGCATTAGGTTCGGAATAACGCGATATTCAAACAAAAAACTCGTTTTTTTTCTGGCGCGGACGCCCACGTTAGGCGAAAATTTGCAAACATTCCGGCCATGGGAGGGTATTAGTTAATTTCCACGGGATTACTAAGAACAAATCTACTTAAGAGGCAAAAAATTCCAAACAACGTTCGAATGTTAATTATTAAAATTAGTTCGGATTTGACATGCTGGTGTGTCGCGCTAGATATTCAGACATTCCTTGACCCTGTAGCTTATTAATTTGACATTACGTGCTTGAGTTCATGCATACCCAAATCATTTATTTAATTGAGATTCGCCTATTTAGCGAGTGACAATGATTTCGGAAACTTTAAACTGGTACAGTTACGCTATTTTTTATTACATAGTAAAACATTTACTCATTATATTTAATTATCTGCAAATTTGTATCAAAATTGAAATGAACATTTTTCCTCTTTCTATAACACGAGTATACCGATCATTTCTATAAAAAACACAACATTAATTAAACAGAATATAATAACTTTAAACAAACAATATATTTATTAAGAACTTATTTGCTACAAACGTAATAGTATATTATGTTATGAGAAGATAAAGTGAACTTTTATGTAGCAAGGCTGGAGTTTAACTGCCGAGCTTGCTAGCTCCAAATAACATATGCTATTTTTTTTAAACGTCGACAAAGAATCTAGCACTAATTAAAAATTTGAGTAATTTTAAATTTGCGTATCGTGCTTCAGTGATTATTTTAGTTTGCTCTGGGAAAGGTTTCTTTAGTGACGAAATGTAAACAACCAGAAAAATAATTTGATGTGTCACAAAACCTGGCTGCATTTTGTAAGTTTTACCGAATATTCTAAAAATATTTCCCATTGGAACTAATCATTTTGCAGTTTTGGCCATGTCAGACATCGAATGCACGCCCCCTGAAGTGGCTGACGCCGCTTCAGAAGTTGTAAATAATTTAATCAAGTTTCCTTGATATTTGCCGCCGTGGCTGCAAATGATTTTTGCTGCGTATATGCAGCAAAAGTGAGTGTCATTGTTGCTAAGATATAATTTGACACTTTGGCTCCTATGCTAGCTGCAGAAAATTGCCAATGTTGCAATTTTTTGGGATGTCAGAAAAAAAATTTAAACGTACATGTTGGATAGTGCATTTCCTTTTCTATATCCAAGAAAAAAAAACAATCATCTTGAGCATGAGTTGGCCGCATTTGAATATATTTTCGGACTACTGTAATCAAGTTAGTTCCAAGAGCATCACCTGGTTATTGTACTATAATTTTTCTTTTTCAAGGAAGCAATCAAATTTGAAAACGTACTTATATATACATTTTGATTGACAGAGATGGCTGTTTGTGGCATATTTTATTATTACCCTTAATTTTCTTGGATGTATACACCGTTCAGTGGCGGCAATTGCCCCCCCCAGGAACTAAATTATTTTGATAATGAAACAGCAGCTTCTTTTAATAGTACAAATTTGTTGCAAACTATTGGTTTGTTTATAATAAACATTTTAGCAAATTAAATCACATCTCACTAATTTTTTCTTGTATTTGCACTTAACTTTTTTTTGTGTTTAGAAATGTGCCCTCCCCCAATTAATTTTCTGGCTACGCCACTGACACCGTTTATAAAAATTCTTATATTTGGCTTGTTACTTATCTGGTAGAAATGAGCCACAAAATCTACAGCAGCATCTTCAATTTCCATGAATTAATATTGTTGATGTAGATGTTTTGAATTAGTTTGGAACATCAAATGTAGGATAAAGTAAAGCTCGGATTAACGCCCCATCCATTTGTAATAATTCACACCTTGTAATAATACTTCTATCCCACTATTAAAGTAAATAATTAAATAATTAATTAATTAAATAATAGATCCTGAAATTATGACAGAGAAATGCTCGAATTTCGGACAGACTGTAAATATGTGAACTATTTAAGTTAATTTACAAAGATTTCGTGCAAAAGAAACATTGTACGAGTAATCCAAAGAAACCAGGTACTTTAATGATTTATTAAAGCTTATTAGGAGGTGCAGTTCTGTTAATAGCAAAATGGTTATTATTATTCAACGTCTGGATTTAAATGCTTAATCGACAAATATGAGTATCATCTTTCTGTCCATTTATACCTCACAGCGCAGTCCTTACATAAAATACGCTATTTATAATCGCGACTGTCACTTTCAGTGTTTTTTTCCAACAAGAATACGTCAAGCATACAAAAATATTCCGGGTATTTGAGCGAAATAATTGGTCCCGAAATTGCTGAACGAACAAACGTCGACCACAATAGAAACCATTTGGTCGACGTCGGGCAAATCCAGGACGTTTTACCTGAAACGCAGTTACTCCGAATAAGAGATCGATTAATCAAGCTGGCACCGACCGCGACTTAAATTTACGAAAGATGGGAGATGTGTGTTGTTTGAAACGTGTTTTTGGGCTTGGGCATTCATTGCGCACATTGCTTATATTCTCTAAATATACTGATTCATATTTGTTCATGTATTATTCATGGAATGAACGCCTTGCTTTTCCTCTTGCATCGGCTGTCATGCCCGCCCGAAGCAGGGGCGTAGGAAGGTATGTTATGGAGGGGGTGGATAAAGAATTGTTGGTTTTAAGTCTGAAAAATCCGTTAATTATGCCTTTAGTTAAATATAACGTGGTTTAGTTCGTTCTGGTCTTTAATATAAGAATCATTGGTAACTTATGAATGTCCGCGCATTGTCGAGTTTTAAAGGTTTGATGATTAAATAAGAATTGATTTTTTAAGGAAAAGAAACGACATGTGATAATATTATATGATAGAATTCTTCAGAACAGTATTACCTACATGTGACTTACATCGTTTGTTTTCAAACAATAATTATTTAGCAGCCTATTAACAGTACACTTTATTATGATAACTAACCTGTAAAACAGAGCCTCCCTTATTTCTTCATAGTCTTCTAAAAATGTAATGCTGACAGATGGCATTGCCATCTAAATTCTTATTTAAAATTTTAACAACTACTCATTTTCTAATTCGTGTAACTTTCTAAGCTTACAAATTGGGGCGATATCTAGCTTTTCAAATTCAAAGTTGGGAAAATGTAGTGACCAATGGGGTTTCGAATTTAGCAAATTATTCCTTAATCATTTAAGAATATGTACTAGATCAACTGGCAGGGTTTACTGTTATTGCTAACATAATATCTTATAGCCAATATTTTCTAGTTTCAAATTGATGGATACATTTGGAACTGACACATACTACCATAACAAAAACTGTGTTGTAGTAATGGATGTATTTATTAAGGGCGATGATGACAAAGGTAATTTAGTTTCGCTGGACTTTTCCTGTATTTACAGACCTTACAAACCTATATAGCCTTCACTAGATCACTATAGACGATTTTCGCAAAATGTCCTCCAAGGTGGGGCGTAAGACATGTCCATGTTAAAATTGATACAGAATCACTCAAAATATATCGTTCTGCTGAAGAAAATTAATGAATTGTTGACGAAGCAAATCAACCAGAATTGCGTTCCACACCTTCACTATCCGAGTACGTTATTTACATTTCCGTTTGTTTTCACGTGTTAGTCATGATTTATTAAAATTCGATGTGATTGCCCTCTACTATGAAAAACACCCGCCTGTGCTCCTCTCGATGACGTAACACGCGGGCACTTGAACGCATCTACTAAAGCGTCCAGATGTTTTTTGAAAGGGTCAAAAATGTATTTAAACGGAGCGAGCGAAAGTGGGCCCTGTGCTCGCCGAGCATAAAGCCCAATGAACGAGCGCTTTATTGTTTTTACAAGTGTTTTTAGGTTTCCTCCGTATTATTATTCCAAATCCTGAAATTATATTCACATACATGATTACTTCGGTTTTTGTGTCGCTCCAACTGGCGAGATGTTAAATAAGTCTGTGCTCGATTGAATACGTTCAAAGGAGGCGTAATTTGTGAGGTGTGCTGGGAGATTTTTTTGTAGGAAGTTCGTTACCATTGTTTGAGAGGATTTCGTCTTGACTGTTGTACTCGGCAAGATCATTACGATTATCCATTCTAAGATTTACTATGTTATTTATGTAACGATAATAGGAATAATTTATTGCCCAGTTAAATAAAAATAGATATTGGGAACAATGACAATCAAGGATTTTGACAAGAAAACAGTCGATCTTATTGTGAATGACATTCCACCTAAACGAGCAACATGAGAATTCATGCGGGTGGTAAGGAGTAAGGGACACAAAATTATGTTAATCGATAGCTCGATAGGTATTTCATAATCAGTTCCTTACCGGATACTCCCCACTTAATTAAAGTATTTAGTTGTTCGAAAGACAAAACTTAAAAGTTTAGAGGTTGCCGAAAGAATATAATCAATGTGAATTTTGAAAGCAAGTTCACCTTGGAAAGCAGTTGATTGTTTATGGAATAGGTTGACATAACACGATTAACCGAGTTTCGAGTCTAATAGATAAAACAACATTTGCCCACATTTATCTTCAAACATTAATACTCCACGACTCCACTACTTGATCAAGATTGATTTGTAAATGATTCCCATCCTGTTGATCCTGCTGTGAAGATACAGAGACATAAATTTCTCATTCATTTGCAAAAGTATATAAACTTGTACAATAAAGCACCTAAATTGGAACCTTGAGGCTCCCCAGAAACTGGTAAATACGAGATTTAAATCCGTCATAAAAACATAATTAGGTCTTACAAATGAAACCAGCGCTGTACCCCCTGAGATATTTTCTGAATTCGAATTTAGGCCGTTGCATAATAGTGCATATTTTATATATTTATATTAAAAAATGTGTTTTATACATCCACTCATTCGAAAATTGATGTTCAATTACTGTAAGTAAAGATAATTTAAACACAATTTTTATCGAATAACAGAAAGAATGTTGTTGCCTATTTTGTATGCATGCTTATTCATTTAGATTAAACCGCGATAGACAAAGAATGCAGTACATTTCAAACAATTGCAAATGGACATTCTGTGTAAACAATTACATTATTTAAATTAAAATAACTAGGCTTGTCTTGTCGTTTCTTATTAACCTCGAAATGCATAAATAGTCACAGCAAACATGAAAATGCTCGGTAAGTAAAGGTGAAAACGTCTAAACTTGGAATGTTAAGAGAATTACCAATGTCTGAGAAGGTGGATATTTTTCGCTGAAGTGCCTATCTAGCATCAGTACGTGTTTTGTTTTCGATGAGGCAAACTGAGTTCGACGTTTTTGACCAAAGAGACATTCTACATTGATCAATTTTTCAATGTAATTTTGTTAGAACTAACAAGTATAGAACGACATGAGTTTTATTGCTGTTTATTGGAGTAGTGCATTAAAAAAAGGAATAAATTCATTATTTGGAAACATTATTTTTGAGATGTTACTTTTTACTTTAGATAATAACTATTTTGCTTATAACGATAAATTTTATAAACAAACATTCGGATTTGCTATGGTCTTAAAATTAAGCCCCATATTATCACAGTGTGTGATGGATTATTTGTTAGCTACGTGTATACCAAGATTATCGTTTAATATAGTTTTCATTAATTAATTTGTTGATGACATAATTTTAGTATTACCTGATAATTCTATAGAAGAAATTTTTGAAAAATTTAATGATTTTGATCAATATATTAAATTTACAGCAGAGTGAGAGAGAGTCAGAGGGGGGGTTCCATTTCTTGATACAACAGTTATACGTTGTTATAATAAAATTATTTTAGATTGGCATCAGAAATCTACAGCCTCGGGTAGGTATATAAATTTTCAGTCTGATCTGAATAAAAATCAGTTTTGTTAAACAAATGAAAAATAGAATAACTAAAATATCAAATCCTAAATTCCTTAATAAAAATTTATCAAAAAAAGCCTTACTTATTCAAAACGGACTAATCAATAAAATGCTTTATTCCACTCCTCAAAATGAAATTTTAGAAATTAATGAAAATGTAGCCCAGGCCTCTGAAATTGTTAAATTTGGATCATTACCCAACATTACAGGATTAACAAAGAAATTAATAAAAACTTTCTATAATGCAAACATAAAAATAGCTATAAAATGTTTTAAAAAAGGTTCAAGTTTGTTTACAAAATTAAAATCTAATATTCCATTAAAATTTCAATCGGGGGTTGTTTATTGTTTAGAATGCGAAACATGTGAAGACAAGTATATTGGCCAGATTTCACAATGGCTAAACAACAACCATAACATAAATTGGGATAGTGTCAAAATTAAAAAAAAAGCAGAATGCTAATAAAAGACTCATTTTGTAGATGTGCCAAATGAATAAAACTAATAACATTATTAATAAAAAATCGGATACACAAAACTTAAGTAATATATACACGTATTTGTTATCGACAGAAATTTTACAAAATTAATTAAACCTTAATTCAAGTAGTTATTGGCGATTTCTTTTAAAATCTTTCAAATTGATATTACACATAGGAATCAAAATTCAAAATTAAAATAGTATAAGTGGTTTGTGAATTTGACTACGACGTATATGTCACCTTATATTTGCGAAATACATCTAATATATTAGTACTTGTTAAATTTCCAAAGATTCATTTCCTACACAACATGTTGTTTCACTTTTTGTAAACTTATTGGATTGTTGTTGTAGAAAGCCCCGACGAAGACTGTTAAAAAGCAGTCGAAAGCTCGGCAAAGATAAAGAGTTGATTTTTACCACCAGGTCGAATTCCCACAAGAAATCTTACCTTAATATTGTCATTAGAGGACCGCAAATAATTTTATTTAATATAATAATAATATATATAATTATAAAGGAAATATAAAGACTATTTTTATTATTATTGTATTATATAAACTATAAAATAATGAAGACGATCCAAATAAAAAAATATTTATATTAGCGATCTTAATTTTAAAAGATAATCAATGGTATTTCACGCCATATTTGCGATTCTCAGTCAATATTGTCAATAGTCGTGACATGCCCCATTAGGTCGATGAAAATCGCGTTAATCACGTCGAAAGTCCGAATATATATGCGGCTCACCCTACCTAGTTACCAATCAATGTGGCAGTTGTTTGACGACAGATGTTTTAAAGTTATTTGCCGTAAAAGTGGATCAATATTATTTTCGATTTCGTCAGGGAGGACGGCCCCCGAAGTTTAACATTATTAAAAAAATTCGGTAAGTTAACYCTTTGTGATCGCACCACCCCACTGCGTATAASGGCGCCYCTATGTGTTCGAGATTACGTATATTTAAAATAGCCCTCCTGCCCCATAATATAAATACCATTTTAAAGTGGGTTTCTTCAACTACAGTAGCCCGAGTGAACCGTGAACCGTTGCCATAGCCAACTAGCTCGCTATCGTGCTGGTCGATTTAATAAATCCGAAGTACATCCGAATCCTTTATGTCGAGCATAAAAGGGTTAAAGATAAATAAAACTAGTTTTTTGTGCGGAGAACCCTTCTTTTAGAAATTTCTGAAATTCTATACCCCTTTATTTTGGTCTACTTTTTACGGACGGCTGAAACACGTGTGCGAAAATTGAAAAGGCGGTTTTTTCTCAAAGATTACCATCGACCGTTTGTGCAAGTTATATGAAAGAAGCCGAACTGGTATTCGTTCGGATAAGCGCACAGGGCAGATAAGCAAAAAATACACCGCAAATTTATAAATGTGCACAACAATACCGTCTGTCAAGCTTATGGGAACGAACGCACTTAAATGCGATGATACATCAGATCGTCGATTTTGGAATCCGCTAAGCGAAATCAAAACTTGCTGTCAATCAGTGACACATCTTTTTTGTAAAATACGTGAGTTAGGATGCTGCCAAATCAGGCCCAGCTACTAGGCTGAAAAAATTTGAAGGCTTTTAAACATTGCATTGTTAAACTGGCAATTTTGCGTTTTTTTCATTACTTTTTAAGACGTTTGCCCCATATTTACGTAGGTATCAACGTTTAACGGTATGCAATTTATGTAGGGTGTGTACGCCTAAATATAGTTAAAAAAATGTGACTGGTGCATAATGACATGACGGATCAGAATTTGGAGGGCGCTTAGCGATTAGCGATTGCAAGAAGTCACAAGAAAATAGTTGCCGAAAAAAAAATCACGAAATTTTATCTTTGCATTGCATTTTGCGACTTATTTCTCGACGTATTATAATGTTTTTCTATGCCAATAGAAAGCCTATTCTATCCTCTTTTCACTGGTATTAATCTTGTTTTGACATTGGCATTAACAAAAGCAGCTCAATTTATTTAAAAGAAACGCGTGCGAAAAGTGGAGGCCTAGGTTATGAAGCAATAGATCTTTTATTTTCACAGATAGATGGCATATTAATCGAGACAAAACGTAGGAAATATTTTTCGATAAAACGAATACTTTCTGTAAGAATATACTTGCCAGGTTTCGATAGCAATGATGTATTTAAAAACAACAGTAGCACAATACTTTAATGATGATTTGATGGTATAAATTTTTGATTTCATTATGCAAACTTTCAGTACATTTTTAAATTGACATGGTTTTGGAGCACAGCTTGGTCGGACGATTTCGTAATTAATTTTGAAAAAAAGCGTGTTGTCCTTCCAGCCTTAACCATAACATTTTGGGTTATTAGGAATTCCTGGTTTCACTTTAGTGGAATTTTTCCGTATTGTAATCTGACAGATAGTCTCTAAACTTCGTGATTTTGGAATGTGCTCCTAATTCGTTTAGATCTCCTGCAAATGATGGGTGTCCTTATACTAATTTGATAAAATATTGCCGACTTTTTAAATGGGATTATATCAGAAACATGATATTTTATCAATTCTTGTTGTTATCTTGCGGCACCATATTTCAGCAGTGTTCCTAAAATCATAGATTTCCTTTTTTGAACAAAAAGCTAATTGTGTCACACCCTGTTAGAGCATAAGCACACAAGAATAAATACACCCGGTAATTTTGTTTTCAGTTCCTTCAAAACACTATGAATTGGAATATAAACTTCAAATCTAAAGATGCACAGTCCTTAACAGATAAACGGGATATCTAATAAAGTTACAAAACAAAAATGTCAATGTCTGCAGCTTCAATTATGACGCGATTGTATCCTAAATTTGAGAGAAATATTTAAGTATTATTTATAAGTAATATTTAAGATCAGCTTCAGTATGAAACGAAATTTGTAATTCTGGTATCAATTTCGTGGCCTCAAATAAGGGAAGTCTAGTTAAACTGTTACCTTGTGACGTGCTAACAGTAACTATGCCTACGATATTTGAAAGATTACTTGGTTTCCAGCATACTTTTCTAGTAATTTACATTGAAAATCTGGCTTTGTTATTGTTAGTTATAAATTGTTGTTGAATCTTTCTTCATCGTTGTTGTACTTTCGGATGCTATAGAAATAGTGTTAGAAGTAGAACTATTTGCAACAAAAACCAGTGTCACGTATTGATAGTAAACAACATACTCATTGGATGACAACAGATTTTCAAGCTTCGAAAAAGCTAGTGTAATTTTTTATAGACCACAACCCAGTGATTGATGGAATATTTTAAGCAGAATTACAGATACCAAAAACAAAGTTACCGCATAAAATGCTAACCTCATTGCAAGAAATAGCATTCAAGTAACAAGTAACCATGAAGGTATTAAAAAAGGAATTGTTATTGCTCGCCACCTTTACCTCATTTAAGACATAGGATATAATATCGTTCAAGATTCAAGTTAGTTTTTCAATTATGCGTTATCTACACATCGTGTCCAGCAAGAGAGAAAAACTGAAAAATCACCATTGGCCGACTCATTAGATGGCTTGAATGTTAATGAAAAGCAACGATTTCGTCCCGAGCAAAGTAGTTTTACGTTCTTGATGGCAGTACATTTGTCGATATCATAAGGCAATGTAATTAGACCTGCGTACCAACCGTTCATAAGGATTATTAATTAATTATACCGAACTGGCGAGATATACTATGATTTACGTCAAATTTTATTAATATATGCTGTTTTACTTCGGTGACGGTTTTATTCCATTCAACTGAATAGTGAACTGTTTTATTTAAAGAGGCTACTCAACCCGAACGTATTATAGTAAACAACTTACACGAAGCATTCAAATTTGAAAAGTTTGTTTATATAAGCACGTATATGTGGTGTGCGTGAAGATAGGTGCTTGTCTATAACATTAGAGGAATTTGGGAAAAAATACAATAACTGTTACCTGAACTGATCTAAAATATTTGCAAATGTGTTCAGATAAATATATAAACAGGCTGAATACTGATTTTGGGATTTGAACACGTAATCTAATACTATTTCGTTAACACCTTTTTAGTCTTAAGATAATAACTTTATTAAAAGTAGTCACTTTGTGTCATAACCATCAGTACAGAATTATTGAAATAAAATGGTAAAAGCAAAGAACAAAAACTCATATTCAGATCTCGACATAATTTTTATACTGTGATATTTAAACAACAACAATCCACACCACCATGAGGCGAACACAACGCTACATTATTATATATATTTACTTATACACATATAAATACTTCCTCGTCAGCTATTCATGCGTAAACGAAGAATTAGATGATTCACCTGCCGATTACAAAACCTGCAAAACACCACACACGAGATTTTAGATTTCGTGTTCGAAAGTTACGGCTGACGGGAATGCGTTTGAACCACAAATTGTGTCTTGCGGTGCACCACAACGCGTTAATGTGCTCCCAAACGTTCGGTTTTATGTTTACAGCCTATTAAGCGAACTGAAAGGTGAAGCTGGAGTGAATTTTTTGATTCCCTACCAAGCACTTGTCGTAAAACTTGTGATTTGTTGGTTTTACCCACATTTATGAATGCGTAATTTCTAGAAACTGTTTCTTTATTAGGTTGCTAGTTTAATTTTCGAGTCTTCATAATAAAACCATGAAAAATTGCAGGCGTCCTCCCACCCAATTAAATTCGGCCTTTGCTTGAGCATCTGTTTTCGAAGACCGACAGTTGCCCACATTCACAGAGACGAACACACAAAAATAGATATAAAAATATGAAAAAACATATCGTAACATCCTGAGTTGTATTTTATGATGCTGGAAACGTGGTAATTCCACGAGCACATCGAAATAAAAAGACGAATACGTGTACCAGACGCATCCGTTTGAGTTTTTAGTTGACGCACAAAAAGGGGCCGTATGAAAAAGCTGCGTTTCGTCATGCTCCGCGCAAAAAGGCAGTAAAAGTCATATACGAATACATAATTTAAAAAGGGCGTTAACGGACCACAGTGGCGTGCGAACTAATTCAAAAGCCGCTTAAATTCATTCTTTTTTTATTTACCTGCAGTATTGTTAATTATCGTTTTATTTTTCAGCAATGATGGCACAGTCTCTGGCCCCCACTCCAAGGGACACAGCCAGCCTGCTTCTCAACAAGACTCAGACACAACTGGACTATTCCAAGTACGTTAAGAAGTTTTCCTCGTCCTTAGAATGCGGTAGCACCTACTGCAAAGACCTGAATTATCGAGAGCATTTCCATTGTCTCGACTGCAACTCTAGAGTCTTCATCAAGAAAGAGGAGATGATCAGACACTTCAAGTGGCACAAAAAGAGAGACGAGTCGTTGCAGCATGGTTTCATGAGATATTCTCCCTTAGATGATTGTTCAGACAGGTAAGTATTGATATACAGATCCAGAAAGGCTCATTGATTGATGCAACATGAAGAAATTGCAGGCAGACAATTCAGGTTATGTAAATACTAAGCACAGGTTTTAGTATTCACAATTTGTATGTAAATAAGTATTAATTTCATACACAAGTACTTGCCTTTTGATTGGGTAGTAGGTACTTTACGCGGATAAAACCTATTTAAATAACGTCCTGATCCTATATATCTAAGTTAATTCGATAAGAACAACTGGCTGCTTTTTAACAGAGGATGGCACAATTACACTTGTTGCCAAGATATTTGAACTATCTTAAAAATAAAATAAAGATAGTGAACAAAAATTTTTTTACGAAAGACAAGAAACGAAAAGAGATTGCAACCGTAACAGGCATCATCAATTCGTTCACTGTGAAAAAAGGGTATTATTTAGTTGCAATCGTGGCTCTCTTGTATTATGAAAATATGCTCGTATATATAGAATAGTTGGATAGGTTTCTAAATCATTTGAACAGTCAAAATCCTGACATAAAATTTACTATGGAATTAGAAAGCGACGGTAGTTTACCTTTCTTGGATGTCCAAATTTACATAATAAACACTGGAGAGTTAGGACACAAGGTTTTCAGAAAACCAACACACAGACAGATATTTACATGCCACATCTCACCACCCTCCCTCTCAAAAGAATAGTCTTATAAGGACGTTATTTGTTACAGCACAAATGATCTCAGACGAAAGTTCTTTACAAAAGGAAATATATCATCTTAAATCAGCGCTAGTGAGAAATGGTTATAGCAATACGAATATTTGGTCAGTTTTTAATAAAAGTGCTCATTCAAATCAAGGAAATTCTCAGCCAGGACAAAGTAAATTGAAGTTGAGTTTGCCTTATGTACAAGGCCTTTCGGAAAAATTAAAGAGGATGCTTAGAAAACACGATATTTTATTTGTTGATAGTATATATGATAATTTAGATAATATTTTAAGTTCTACTAAAGATAAAGTACACTTAGAGAGTGAAGATGTTTACAAAATTACTTGTTCTTGCGGCAAACTCATATTTTAGTAAACACACGATTTCCTTTCAGGAACTTGGTTTTGAGTAAAACTAACTGTAAAACTTTCTGCAATCTGGCTGGACTGCCTTAATTTGTACGATAGTTCATATATCTTGGCAGCAAGTGTATATTCTCTCTGCAGACGCTTCACTATGTTCTCCCTTCTCATTGTCATGTATGAAAAATGAAATAAAGCAATAACTAAATATTTTGTCGATTTAATTATTACATGAATCTAGACGAGTTAGATTAATCAATGCAGTCTTAGCACACTCCAAAATTGTTTGTCTCGGACTAGATTTTAAGGTGTTATTACAATGATTTCTCATACTAAAAGTCAAATAAGTCCGAAGAAACTTGAGTAATCCAAAAATTTAACAATCCCTTTACAGGTTTACGTGTTTGTTACAGGTATTCCAACTGCAGTCACAACAAAAAGCAAACCCACTATCATTGTATCAAAGAAGGCTGTGATAAAGTGTACATATCGACTTCGGATGTGCAAATGCACGCCAACTACCACAGAAAAGACTCCGCTATCATACAGGAGGGTTTTCAGAGGTACAGGGCCACAGAGGAATGTGGTGCATCATATTGCGCCTTCTTCGGACAGAGGACGACCCATTTCCATTGCAGAAGGCCTGGGTGCAGATTTACCTTCAAGAATAAGTCCGATATGGGTGAGTGAAAACTTTAAATATCTGTAGAGTGTTGTGGATCAACAATCCAGGTACATTTAGACTACCATAATCTTCTAGTGTTCACGAATATGATATTTACATTACTCGGTACACTATAATAAGTAAGTCCCAAACTCGTTTCACCATAAAAGTTTGCATCTGACTCATATCATTCAAGAGGCATAATAACCGCCGTGAGAAGCTACATAGCTAGTCTCAAATTCATTCGGACTTAAGTTGTTTGAATGGAGGGTGTACCTCCCAAAATATCTACCGCTCTTGTTGGAGTGAAAATGGCGACCATTGCGCTACTGAATCAATTTAGGGACTTTACGTAAATGTATAGTAGCTAGATTTATATATCTAGGGACCAAACTTGAGCTGGATTGGCAAATACAGGATGGGAAAACTGAATCACAGAAAAACACCAAAGCTACAGAATCTTGGCATTTTCAGTTCAAGGCAAAAAGGTTTACCTTTTTGGAAGGTAAAAAACTGTCTTATACGGGGGGGAACAAAATCGGTTTGCAAAAGGGGACGAAAAACTGAATGTATCCAAAAACCAAAAGTCCTGTCCATTGGAAGTAGCTTCAAAGGTGACAATAATTTCCCTTAAAAAACACTACGTTGGTAGACCAATCCTGATTTGGAGTTTTTCCTTAAAAATATTAGTAATTCCAAGGATGCAAGTGGAAATACTAACGAAGTTGAAGTTGAGTGTCATTCTTCACGACCAATAGAAATTGAATTACCAATATAGATTTCCTGATACATATTTTGTATTCGTTGCTCTGGGAATAAATATTACTAATAATTTACTAGTGTCTCTCTTGCAATACAAGTATTCACAACAGTTTTGTGCAAAATTTGTCAAATGCTTACTTTTTTATAAAATTACTCGAAATTTCAAAGGAAAATTTTAAAATGAAGTTGGTAACATGAAAAGACGATCGTACTGATAAGACCATAGTCGTATCCAGTTTACCGGATTTAAATTGCGCTTCAAATACTTTTTTGAGTTCACATTATTTAGTAATCATCATCATCGTATCATTTTTGATTTAAGAATCATACTAAATAGAACTTTATATCTTCCAGAAAAGCACAAAAGCTACCACATAAAAGACGAGCAACTCTCCCGCGATGGCTTCAAGAAATTCATGAAAAACGAATCATGTCCTTACGAAAACTGCCGCTTTTCTAAAGTGTGCAATCACATCCACTGCATCAGACCGCAATGCAACTACGTCCTGCACAGCTCAGGCCAACTATTCTCGCACAAAAGAAAACACGAGCGTAAAGACTCAGAACTGGCCTACCGCAAGTACAAGCTGGCCCAAAGCATGATGAAGACTTTACAGGATGGTAGCGTCGGACTTCCGTTTAGAGAATACGATCAGCAGTTCGAAGGACTGAATTTGAGCGTCTTCGGTCAAAATTCGTCGAACATGAGCAATACCGAGAGCTTGAGCGAGAGGAATTCTCCCATCAGTTATGGGGAGGGGGAATCTAGCTCGGCAATTGATTTGACCGCCAGCGAGCCCAGCTTTAACGCTGAGGAAGGAACCAATTGGAATAGTGAAGATTTTTGGAAGAAGTACTGTCAGTTCTTTGGGCAACAGGATAGTTGTCCTGGGAATTGCGAGTTTGCTTACAGTGAGCACTATCATTGCATGGTGGAAAACTGTGACACGGTTTTCAAGTAAGTAACTGTCAAGTATTAAAATCTCAAAAACATCTCTTCTTTTTGAAAATTATGTGATCAAACAGTACTTTAGTAMTATATCTTATACTTCTACGGGGTTATTGTTTCTGGAACTATTCCTTTTTTAACTTGCAGGAATCTGCTGCTAATTGTTTCCCCCATACTTTATTAATTCAGCTACTATTCCATTTCATTTTATTGCTTCACACATGTTTTTCTAGTCCTCATCCTATTATTCTTCCTCACTTTTTTATTGGCTCATTACTAATCCTTAAAGTGTAGTTTGGCATTACATAAAATTATTTTAAAACAATATTTTTTGAGATGTTGCTTAAATGAGGAAACTTCTTCAAGAATGCTCTTACTTTCAGTTGTCGAGATGGTGTTAGAGAACATGCCCGTAATCATGAGCAACAGGAACAGGTTACTGAAAATTACTATTCTACTGTAACAGCACAGAATGGAGGATGCGGTGAAAGTTGTATTTATCAAGACAAAGAGAAACACTATCACTGCAATTGGGTAAGTTTCTATTATTTATTATTTATTTCTTACAGCGTTAAATGTATTTGTTTGAGAAATACTTTAGGGTCTAGCTAAATCTTTTATCTTTCAGATAAGCATTCATTTATCCTTAAATATTGAGTAGTTTTCAGGTTGTGCTGTTTTGTATAAATAGGTTGTTCTCTTTTTATCGTTAGCTTGAATATATCTTCTCTTCCTCCAGGATCTCAGCACAACTTCTATCTTCTGAAGACGTGTAATAATGAAATTTTGCAAACCCGTGAAAAAACGGCCTCCCGAACACGAATCTGAAATCGTTTTTTTTTGCTGTCGCATCTAGTTCTTGAAGAATACGCGTTTCAATTTGGAACTACATTTTACTCGTTTAGGTTGTTTTTTGCATGCTTGGATGACATAAGATTTTGTTGCAAATGAATGAAACAATTAATTTTTTTTACTTTTGACTCTCCTTATAGTTATTTATAAACGGACATTACTGTATTTCATATGGAATATCAGTAATCAAATATCGGATCTGGCAACTAACATTATTGAATCTCCTTTCAGGAAAACTGTCGAGAAGTCATCCTCCCATCCGACAAACCCTTCCGACGATTAGAGCACTACAAAATGCACGAATACTCCCGAAAACTCAGCCTGACAAAAGACCCTCTGACCATGACCCATCTGGCGACGTCCATCGACGGAATGTTCTGTCGCAAACGCGGAAGACCCCCGAAGAACCGGGTCATAGAGGTCTGGAACGATTACGTGAGTCGATTCGAAAACTCTCCGGGGCAGCGTCGTAATTTAAAGTCTTCCGAATTGTTTCAGTCTCCGATCGGCGGACAGAGCCTGATGGATTCCCCGCAGGCCATCTTCACGAGCTTCAAGCTTCCAAAACCGAGCACGGCGCCATCTAGCAGCAAGGACGTGGAGCAGCATGATTCTAACGACGACAGGTCAAGCAGTCCTACTCCAAGCGTAAGTATTTACAAAAAAAAGTATCTTGGACCCAAGTTGGATCCCTGGGGTACACCAAAGCTAAACATATTGTTGTTTTTTTTTTTCAGATGCAAGATTATGCCCTCCAAGGCTTCGACACCTACACTGAGAACACGAAATGCCCCGACAGTCTTTGCCCGTACCTCGGAAGCGTCCACTTCCACTGCAACCAGAACAGGTGTCTCTATGTTACCGACAAAGAAGACATCCTGATCATGCACAGCAAGGACTTCCACGACAACATCGACATCCTGGACGGCTTCGAGTTCTACGATCGTAATGTCGACTGCCGACTGTCGAACTGCCCGAGCAACAAAGTCAATCGGCATTTTCACTGCACGAGGGCCGACTGTAACTATTCTTTTGTGCAGTACTCTACGATGGCCATCCACAACCAGAAACACTTGGAGGAAGCCAGGGGATACGGCGATATGAGGGTTAAAAGTGAGGTCGGGGAGGAAAAGAGTGGGGAGATGAAAGGAGATGGGCAGTCTGAGTTCAGTGCGATTAATTTGAGTAGTCAGGGATCTACGGATAATAAAGTGTCAGGTGAGTTGATTTGAAGACAGTTTTTTTGGTACTATCCGTTCATATTGGTGAAAACATTTCTTTGAAGAGATTGCAACTTATTTTTTTTTAAAATGGATCTTTATGAGTTGACAGAAATATGCTAAATGAAACAGACACTTATCAGAAAATCAAGAAGATAACTGTATTCTATTCCTAGTTTCCTGAGGTTATATGTTATATGGCCTCAATAAAAGATTTTAGCTCCAATAATGATTACTTACCATTTGCGCAGCAGATGCCGAAACAGAGCACTAATCTTGTCAACTTCCGCCACACTAGCACTTAAATTAGGATTATTATTGTGTCTTGTAGATCACTCCAAATTAGTTCAATTGTATTTATGTATTGATCAGGAATATTAAGATTTTTAATTTTATTCAACAAGTCTTTTTTAGTGATCTTGTTAGGAATTTCGTCATATAATCGAAAATGTTCTGTTTTCTAGTAGCTTGACGCGGTTTCTTATTCAATTGTTTTGACTGATATTTTGCGTTATCCATTACTAGTACGCTGTTAGAAGGTAGAAATGGCAACAACTGTTTCGCAAACCAAATCTCAAACAGTGAAGCATCCATGTCCTGACGATAGTCAGCAGAAGAATTTTTTATGTTCCTTGCTAACAAAAAAAGTCTGTTTTGGGCCCATCCATTACTTCCACCCGTGTACAGAATAATAATTATTTTGCCGCGGGATGGGGGTGTATTTCAACTTTCAAGAAAAATTAGAAGTGCTTATTCCGTTCTTTTTCATAACATTTAAATAAAACCCTTGGTCATAATAGCTAAATAGTTTATAAATACCCACTTAATTAAGGAAATTCTAAATACTTGACATTAGATCCAATACAAGTGAAACAATATTTTTTTTATTCTTACTTGCAAACTGTGGACTGATTTTGTTGTTCTTAAGCGGCGCAGTAGTTTTTCAGCTGTCGCAACCAATATGAACGGAGCATATGCATTCTAGCTATAGTTTGGGGGTTGTAGTATCGTCATTTTTTTTGTGTGCACTCTGTATATAGCATCTTCTGTCTTTCTAGTGGTTAAGGCTTCGGGAACTTTTTATCCTCTTTCATCATTACCAACAGAGCGAAACAATTCACCAGAAATCTCAAAAAACGTACCAGCAGGTATGATTGCAAGTTCTAACATCGTTTTTAAGTCTGACATTCTTTTTTTATTAACCCTTATGTTTACTGTGCAAGTGACGGTTTTTTTCTGTTTTTGTCTAACAGCATGATACAGAGTGTTACATGTTGTGGGTTCCTTTATAGTTTTGCATGAGATGTCTGTGGCAGTGAGAAGTTTTTGTAAAGACCTGGACACATACAAGAGCTCATTTTTACAGACATACAACACAAACTGAAAGAGTGTCACCACATTGTCTGCAAATTTACACTTATAACAGTCCATGTAACATTTTCAGTTCAATAAGCTCAGTAATTGATAAGTCGGTGGCTTTACTAGTTTAAAAAACTACTAGATTTTAACCTTCTTTAAATCATCTTTTTTTGTTTGCTTACTAACTTAGGTTTCTTTAAATGAGATACGATTGTGATTGTTACCTGCATTTTTTCAAAATAATTTTGAATTTTTTCTGTTATGTATTAATTGGAACACCCTTATTTAAAGTAGTTAATATTTGAAAGAAAAGCCATAAGTACTGAGTACGAGTATTATATTACTGGTTGAAATATTTTCCTGATTTGCAATTAATCTTACACTCTTATTTGAATTATTTTCAATGCAATTTAGAATGCAGATTTCTGCGTTCGCACTTCAAGTGGTTCGTCTACGGCCTCATCATCAGTCTAGATTTGAATGATCCAAATCTTCTATGAATAATAATAAAGACCGGGACTGTGGTATCCTTCTAGTTGTAAATCTTGATGCATATGCTTCACGAGAATTACTACGAGATAACCCATAGTAATAATGCATATTACGTTGTTCTGCATTAGTATATCTGTTATTCATATTAATTTAAGAAACATTTTAGCTGTATTTTGGTTACTTGTGAGTTTTGATAAAAATGGTGTAGAACTTGTGGCATTAATTTTTTGAGTAGAAGTTTTTTGCTTATCATTTTCTGACACCGTGTATACTCTTAAAAATGAAAAATAACACCATGGGAGATACTATTTTTCAAGGGTCAATTTATCTACACAGGTTTGTTCTGTCTAATAAGAAACTAATGGAACAAAAAGATTTGAAGAAATAGATAAAATTTAGTTTTTTCAAAGTATCTATAGTAAAAACAATGGATTGAATTGAACTGACAAAATGCCAGTTCTTTCCCTATTTAACTATTCCTCTAGCTCTACTAGTGCTAAAGATCCCTGTAATACTGATGAATGAAATTGGACATGTGAAACATTTTACTTTATTAATAATCTGTAACATTCTGAATGTGGGCATGGTCTTTACAAATCCTCTTTGGTCCTCTCAAACTTCTTCCTCTTGTACAGCCCCCCAGAATCTTTTAACATTAATTTCTTCTTTCAGAACCACCACCTACACCTGAAACACCGTCCAACTCAGGCAGCACGACTTTATACGGCCCTGAACTGAGCTGCAGCCGCCCTTTCTGCAAACTGAAGAGAAAATACCACTACCACTGCAACGCTTGCAACCAAGCCTTCTCCGAAGCGGACAGATTGATGGCACACGTCGCCAAACACAGCGCCAGCGCCCTAAACAGCCAGCTCCAGGAAGACAACAACAACCAGAGCAACCAGAGCGTTCCCTCGTCTCCGGTGAAGACGGAACCCAAGATAAACGTGGCTCCACTCCAGTCGCTGCAGAATCCCGTGGTTTCCAAGGCGGAACACGAAACGACGTACCTAACTCCGACGTTCGACGCCTACAATCATTTCTCCAACTTCCCCGCGAACTTAGCGACGCAGTTCGCGATTATGTCTCAGCAACAGAGCATGCAGAACGCGTTCCTGCCGCAGGGGCTCTACCAGAACAGCGGGATTCCAGCGCAGCTGATGTTCCAACATTCTGGATTGATGCAGAGTCCACTGTTGGCGCCGGCTAGTCCTTATGCCGCCGATAACATGACGAGTCCTTTGGCTGCGATGGCGGCCAACTTGAACAAGAGGGCGCTGAGTCCTCATGAGATGTCGCCGGAGCAGAAGAAGGCGAGGATTCAGAATTCCATGAGGATATTGAAGGATGAGCCTGTTCCGGACGGGTACCTTAGGTTTAGGTGAGTAAAGTTGATTTTTTTTGTGTGCTGAAGAGGTTTAGAAGAAAACAGGTGACACGTTCTTGAGCTAATTTTTTTGAGAAAATAATTTCGGTCAATGTGGTCACTATCATGTTTGTTTTCAACGTAGAAACAGGAGTTTACTATTTATCGAGGGGTAAGCCGCAGAAGAAATAGTGTACCAGAAATCCTTTTTGATATACAGGGTCTCTACAAAGTATGTATCCAGCAGGATATATCAGGTTCTGTTAGACCAATTTTTCTGAAATTGTGCATGGGTCTATGGGTAATTAAATTTTCTGGAATTTTTTCAACTCCATGACAGCTGTCGTTTCCAAGATATGGGCACAAGTTACATTTTTTTAATGGGAAGGCGCTCAAAAAATGCTATTATTTTTCAAATTTACGTTACGAAAGATGCTCCCCATTTATTTGCTGGCAGTATTGCAACTTTGAGTAAAAGTTTTCTAGTGTTCTAATTATGTGGCCAATCAGCATAAATACGATTATTCAGATACCCTTAGGGGAAAAAAACAAGCGGCGTTAGGTCAGGGGAACGTGCTGGGCATTCAGTCTGAAAATTACGCATTCAAATGTCCACGAACGTTGACTGAARAATGGGTCGGTGCACCATCTTGCTGAAACCATATCTGTTCAGAAGGACGCGCAGCATTACCGCATTAAAATTTCCATCGATGAAAAAGGCCCAATGATGTGCTCACCGATGATACCACACCAGACATTCACTTTCTGAGGGTGTTGTGTGTGGACTTGTTCCATACAATGTGGATTTGTGTCCGGCCAATATCTGCAATTATGTCTATTCACACTACCATTCAGGCAAAAAGTCGCTTCATCAGAAAACATAATCCAATTTAAAATGTTTCTTCATCTATCATGTTCATAGCAGTTTCGTAAAATTCTATCCTACGATCGAAATCATATTCACTCAGTTCTTGTAATAAGTGAACTTTGTATGGAGAAACTTGTCTTTTTCAAAATTTTCTGAACAGATTTTCTGCTAATATGGTGAGTGAGAGCACGCTGTTGTAAGGAACACTTGGGATTCTCTTGCACATCTAAAAGGACGTTCAAGCTACTTTGGACGTCCTGGTTTTTAACACCGCTGGTTTCCTCAAAACTTTGCAATGTTTTAATAACTTGATCTGGTAGTTGGTTCACGATCTTCATGAATTGCATTGTAGAGTGCAACTATTACCGAATAACTTCGGCTTCTATCTCCATAACCAATCATCATCAAAATTTCGATGCGAGTTTTTGTTCTTACTTAGCGATAACGAATATGGTTTTTATCCCGAAGTATTTTGCAAGACCCAAGTTTATTATCACACTTTTCTTAACTCAGAAGCATTAAATGTAACAAGTGTGATATGGTATATAATGTCATTACATTCCACTAAGAAGTAAGTAGACATATTTTAAAAAATTTAAAAACTGATGCTATATTTCATGATCATAATGACAAAGACATAATTTTTAAAGTTTTCACTAAAATGTCCGTTTTTGTTTTTGAATCAAAAACTAACGATGATAACAGTGAGTTTTGATTTTGACCAAAATGATATTCTCAAAAAATACATGATTGAGATCGTGTCATTTGTCTTTTCTGAACCTCTCAGTTTCGGAGATCATTTTTTCCTCTGCATCTTTGAAAAAATCATTTGTTCTTCAACAGGTTTAACGAAGACTGCCAGTATCAACATTGCGGGTACAGAGAACACCAAACCCACTTCCACTGTCAAAGACAGGACTGTGGCTACAGCTTTTGTGATAAGACGCGTTTCGTACAACACACTGCAAGGCACGAAAGATTGGACACGCTAATGGGAGGAGACTTTCAACAGTACAGAGCCAACGTAGCATGTGGCAGAACAGATTGCGCGTACACCACAAATCTCGGTAAGTGACAGATATTTTTTTGACAGCTAGTTCAATGAAGCAGTAAATTACTGGAGCGTTTAGTTTCTTAATTAACACATGAGCACATAACAGTTACATGTTATTATTTAAGTGTCATCTTGTGTCTTATAAAAACTTAACAATCTCAATTTTTTTGTAAAATTGATGGGTACAAAGGGTTTCATGATGTCATCAGTAGCTGTACTGACTTCAGACATTTTGCATTGAGTAACTTTCTGTATATTTCAAGATATTAAGTATGATTTTTCGAATTTAACAGACATAGTTTTAATTTTGAAACAAAATACCCAAGATTATTACTATTTTTCTTTGATTTGACCTCATTTAATCCAGATATTATAAGTAGGTCTGTAGCTACGGAGACGGCAATCTTCATTCTGAAAAGAAAAGTTGCTCACTTTAAAAAATCATTGTCAGTCAGTCAAAACGAAAATAGACGTTAAAAATATTAAAAAGAAAGGCACCTAAGGTATCGTCCCAAATTTTTTGTTTTTTTTTTTATTTTCTAATCTTACCAAATGGCACCTAATGAAAGTAAGAATTTAGGATGGCAATGCCATCTGTCAGCATTACACTGACATGATGACAAAGCCACCTAGCTGGAAATGAATCCAGTTCAGGAAAATAATATACCTTGGCTTATTTTGTTGATAAATTGATTATTGTTATAAATTTTTGAAATTTGTTGGTTGTGATAATTTCGCAATCAATAAAACATAGAAGCTTTTATAACAAATTTTATTTAATGCAGACCTGATGCTAACTGGCGCGACCCGCGATCTATTTTTATGTGATACTTTATTGGGTTTAAATTTCCGATGTATAAAATAAAATGCATAAAATAAAATAAATTTACATTTGTTAGAAAAAATTTACTATAGTGCACAATAAAATTTATACACGGTATGGATCATGTTCATTACACCTTGTCAATAAGCACATTACAAGAGTCACAAACTAAAAAAAAAATACTCACTATCACTTTC
The DNA here is from genome assembly GCA_025024175.1 of Rhyzopertha dominica. NCBI lineage: Eukaryota > Metazoa > Arthropoda > Insecta > Coleoptera > Bostrichidae > Rhyzopertha > Rhyzopertha dominica. The sequence goes on from QCXZ01000075.1 coordinate 3,578,079, forward strand.
ACTGCTAAAATCACGATTAACTTCTATTATTAATTCTTGTACATGATTCGCTCTGTACCGATTTTCAATGTCCAGTACATGCCGCACTGAATTTCTCCATGCATCGACACTTGTTATTTCAGCTACGTGTCTAATTTTTAGCAGCATTTCATTGCTAAATTTCCCCCCGGTGTTCCCTCGACGAATTCTTTGTTCCAACTGCCTCCATATCATTTCAATGGGGTTGAAAATGCAATGATATGGGGGTAATCGTAGAATGGTGTGTCCAAATTCAGAAACGAGAATGTCAATTTTAAATTTGTTCGAAAATAAGCATATGTATATGTAGGTACGGCTGAATAAGTAAAAAATATTGCACTTGGTACGCTTATGTGTTGTAAAACTTTAAAATATAAGTAAACACATATGCTTTCAATACCGTTTACAGTAGGAGAAGAATAGTTCCGATTTCTTATTTCCAAAAAAAAATGTACAGGTAGAAAATACGTTTATGACCCTCCGGATTTAAAGAAAATTGTAACCTGTGAAGAAACAGGGCAGAGGTCGATTGCACACCGCGATCAAAAATTAGAAAGTATGGGCTGCCACATTGAAATTAGAATGTTTACCATTCATGGTTATAAAAATAGATACTACTCATTAAATTAGGAAAGAATACGATTTAGTCATACATTAAAAGCTATTGGATGAGAAATATTTGTAGTTCAAATAATAGTACCAAATAATGTTCATAAACACAATTTTTGGATACGGTCCACTCCGCTGCAAAACAGTGGAACGTGCCGAACCTGTTATTTACGACAGCTTCAGGTAATACTTGTAAACTATTGTGAGCGGTAATCGGCTGTTCGTATAATGAGTCTCCTAGATCGTTGCTTGATACTTTACTTAAATCTTTCTGGCTCACTGCAGATATTAAGATTTTCAAAACATTTTTAACAAAGAATATACAGGGTGTTTCATTTAAAAAAGTGAGTCATAAGAGCTTGATTGACGTCAACAAAAGTGAATTTCTTTGTTTAACAGAACGTTAAATTTTGAACTTGGAGTGTCTCCTGTATAATAAACTAGCTTCACATAGAAGTATCAGTTTTTTTTTCTTTTGCCAACAGGATCAACACAGAACAAGGCGTCTCACTTTCACTGCTTGAAGTGCGACTTTGTGTGTACAGACACCAACAAGGTGGTGGCTCATCGAAGACAACACCAAAAATTAGACTCGATCCAGGCGGCTGGCTTCGAAAAATTCACCCCCAGCCAGCACTGTCGCGCCCCCAATTGCCAACATAGCGGGAAGCAGACGCACTACCACTGTCTGTCGTGCCATTACGCCGTCCTCGGCCTGGCGCAGATGTCTGCGCACAAGTACAGACACATGGAAGGTTAGGTTTTGTATATAATGTACAGGAAAGATTTTATCTAAAGGGGTAGCGGTAGTTGTATTTTGAATTGAATTTGCTCAGTCCAAGCGTCTGTAGTACAAAGTTAAAGGATCGACTGAAGTACTGAACAGGGATTTCCCTCCTTCTACAACAAAATATAGAAAAATAGACTTATGAAATGCAAATCCTAAACCAACCCTTGGACTCAAAATCTCTAGTATTATTAGGGAACAAGATGTAATTTATAAAAGACATAGAAATTTTTATATGCATATATATACAAGGTAGACGTAGTTTAGAGGCCTTCATGTAGATTTAGTGCCTTAGGAAAGACATATAAAAATGATTTTGTGCCTTTTTTTAAGACACTTCTTGTAGAGTTATCGTAGAATAACGTGAGAAATATGATTACTCTTCATTCCGTAAGTGCCATACGAAGTACACAGTAATTTTACAGGAATGTTTTGTGAAAATCGAGAGTGTCGAGCTCTAGATTGACAAGAGAGTTGCGCTAGGAATGTGTCATATAAGTATTCTACATTGTAGCTGTATTTAAGCATATTTAAAGTCCTATTTTATTCGCTATTTATTTGTGATGTTTCCGTTTTTTTGAAAAGAATGTGAATTTATTTGCCATATTTTGTGCTAGAGGCCGGCAACCGGCCTCGTTCTTTTGTTTCTTTTTTTGTTTATAGCTAGTCTTCGGTTTTCTTGTGCCCCCTTTGATTCGACTGTTGTTTTTACTTTTGTTCTCTGCTTTAACCTGTTTCCCTTAGTTTTAAAATGTAAAAACAATAAGTCTCTAAACATGTATACGTACACGCAATCATGAAAATGATTTTAATACTTCTGAGCGCGATTATGAGTCGCATTTTATTTCTATGTGTTTATATTTAATCTTTTAGTATGTAACTTTTGTGTGAATGTTGTTATTTACTGTGATGTGTGAGGTTTTTTAAAAAAACAGTATTTATATTTAGATTTTGTTTCATTTTACCGGCACATCCCAGTTAACAGGTTTCCACCACAGATGGTTTGGTCCATGGTTTGTCACGGAAAACATAGAAAACTTAAGAGCGTTACACAGTCAAGGTGCGTATGTACTGGTGAATTTCGATATTTTATCAAATATTTTCGTTCATATTCACTTTTCGCAAGAAAGTGAAGCGTAGCTTTATAGACGTATTATTGCTTAGTGTATTCTCAAAATTTCAAAAAAAATGTGTAAATAAAGGAGTACAATAGTTTTTCTGTCATGTATAGGAAAAAAACAAGTTACTCGTTTATTTGCATGTAAAATTTGTTGAAATTTTTAAAATACATTACCATATAATTAGTCTACGGAGCTTCTTTTCGATTTCTTGTGAAAAGTGAATATAAACGAAAAATTTTCATTAAATATTTAAATTCACCAGTGCATACGCATCTTGACTGTGGAACGTTATATATTTCATTAAAAAAACACAGTGACAAGATTACTTCAGCTGAGATAGAAGCCTTGGAGACGGTAAGTATTAAGCGCGCTAATTTTAAGATGAACTTTGAATGAGCCTCCCAAAAGCAATTCTAGGCTTGTCAGTGGTGTAATTGTCAAGTCCTTAGCAAAAATTCGTCGCATTCACGCAGTTGTTGTAAAAAATACCCAAAAGTTGTAAAACAAAAAACCCAAGTACCGTTTTTGGTATTATTATCGATTATGAAACTAACGTTAGGTCATATAAACTGATTGCCGATAGATGCCGGCGTAGTCATTCCGAAGTTCACACTGCGCGCACATTCAAGTCAGTAGCACAGTTTTTTGCTCGCATTTTTTTGTTATCCGATAGCAGACAAACACCGAAAAACCCAGTGCCAGTGTCGATGTCGATGTCGTCGCGGTACGAGCTTAACGTGAGCTGTGGACTGTGGATTAAAATATTTACGCGAGAAAGTGGTTAATTAAGTGATTAAAATATATACGCAAGTGAAGTGATGATTGATTACTACGTTGCTATAAGGATTACCATGAAAGCAGTATGTGGATGTAAGTTATTTTAGAAACTATATTTTACGCATTCAAAGCGGTCAGTAGAAATAGATGTTTTTAAGACATATCTCCCAAACATTGAACAATGTTTGGAGATCATTTTAAAAAGCGAGCAGCACCATAATTCATCTGGCATCTAACTAGATTCGAAGGAAAATACTTTCATAACAGTGAAACATAACGAATGGATACAGCTAGCGGGAGATACAATGCATTAACTTTACAGAACGATAAAATGGAAATCATTCAAAATGAGAACTTACTGTGAGTATTGGGCCGGATTATGGCAGTCGCAAAAAATGATAAGCCACAGTATCCATAACGATAGTCTTGTATAAACTGTTTTTCAAAGCACTCCTCGAAAAACATATAGTTCATATCTGAGTGGTAATCAACACTTCAATTTCACAATTTTTTTGCAGAAATTAACAAAATACTCCACTCTGTTTAAAATAATTAGTCGATTCATCTAAAGGGACGTGTTTTTAATTAGCATCTTTGTGATCTGTCGGCCTATCCTTGAGTTTACTGGAGGCACTAGCATTTCCTCATCAAGGTATGAGATACGTAATGTGATGTTCCACAAAACAGCATATATCGTGACTTGTCATTAAGTTGGAGTGCTCATCTTTTTATTGCTCCAATGATTGGAGAGAGAGAGATATATATATAGCCCCATCCTGAATTTTAAGTTTTTCTTCGTCAAATTCAAACTTAAATTAATGTAACTAACAAGAGGGATAAAAGAAACTAAAACAATAAGAAGTAGACTATTCTATTCGTTTATTAACAGTTAACGTATTTTAATAAAATAATTTTTTAATTGGACTGGGGCACAACTATAGCCCCACCTAAATTTCACACAGAATTGACTGAACAAATTTTAACAAAACATTCATAAATTAATAATAGATCAATCAAATCTGATGGAATACCTTTGAGACCGGTTATTTTTTACATTAATGCTCCACCGTATAAATTATGCAAATTCGCCAACAACATTTTAACACGAGCAATTGAATGCCAGTCCAAATACACCGTGAAGAATTCCGTAGGTTTCGCGAACAAGGTAAAAGAATTATCAATACCAAATAACGCTCTTATCTTGTGTTCTTTGATGTGTGTAATCTTTACTACTACTATTCCCCTAAATGAACTTTTAACAATCCTCAAAAATAAAATAGAAAACTGCCACCTATCGAACACAGAAAAAACTGAACTACTGAATATTGTGGAAATTTGCATAGATCAAAGTTATTTTACGTTCAATGACACATTCTAAAAGCAAGACGATGCACTTTTGTCTCCAGTCTTTGCCGAATTTTCATGTCAAATTTCGAAGAGAAGCTTTTTGCAAAGAAAATGAAATTATTAAAAATGTGTTATTCTGGACCAGATATGTTGACGATATCTTTTGTATTTGGACGGGAACTGACAGGCAGTTGGATGTATTCTTAAACTTCTTAAATACAATAAATAGATTCAATTTACCCTAGAAAAAGAAAAGGATTGAGTTCTTCAATTTCTGAACTTATCGATGTCGGTAAATAATAGTAAAATTGACTTTGAAATTTATAGATAACCAACACAGTACCTGTCAGATGTTATAATCCCGGCTTGCTCAAATCAATCATTACAGATTAAGTATTTCGTGTTTTGTAGCTTAATAAACAGACTAATAAATATACCACTTGCAAAAGAAAGTTTCGAAAAAGAATCGAGAACAATTAAACAAATAGCCTTTAACAATGGATATGACAAAAAAATTGTGGACCAAATACTTAAAAAGCAATACAAAGTTAGAATACAAAGAATGCTGTACACAACGCTAACGTCAATGAAAATTATATCTTCGCCGCAATAAATTATGTCAAAAGAGTTAGTGTTTGTATTAAAAATAGGCTGAATAGATTGGGAATAAAAGCAATATAGGTTAATAAGTGCAATTGGGGAGGTCTTCTAGTAACATAAAATTGTCCAGGCCCACCCTAGTGCACACCAAAAAAAAATCGACATTTGAAACTGCAATGTCATACCTATAAAGATACAAAATGAATAGCAATAAAATATTAATTTTTGAGGTTCCTCCTAGTAGTTCTATTGTAGTGAGTAACCGTTCGGGAGTGACGACAAAATTTTAAGATTTCTTAGGTATAGTCCAAATTGAACTTTCTAGAGCATTCTTAAAAAATCACCCATAAGGTTATTTTTGTAAGGACTAATAGATTGGTCAAGACAAACTTTCAATACCTCTTTCAATTTTCGAATAGAACTTTCTACAAAATTCGCAGAAAATCGTTAAGGGGCTTAGTTTTTAAGGACTGGATCGATCATATATATTTTCAATATTTTTTTCAGTTTCGAATAATGGAACGTTCTATAACAATCTAGAAAAATCACTTAGGGTAAATTGATTATTAAAATTATATTTTCAATACATTTTTTAGGAAAAATTATATTAATAGATCATTTTCAGTTTCCAAATAGAACTTTTGTAGAACACTTTTGAAAAATTACCAGCAAGGTACTTTCGGTCGAGCTTTGGGTTCACAAAGTTAAAGAGGGGTAATTCTATGTTTTCAAACTAAAAATTTTCAAATCAAGTTAATGGTAATATAGAGATCAGCTGTTGAAATTCTACGAGATGACATCAAAAGAAAATAAAACTCGAGGACCTTGTATGGTACTATTGGTACTCGTGAGGAACTATACAGTCCTTAATAACTGGAATTTTCTTTTTTTTTGGAGAATTTAGTTTTTCCAGGAAAAACTCCTTTACACATTAACTTAAAAGGACAACTTTTATTTAAAGTACAAATCTTTGTGCAAATCGCTAGGACTGTTCTTGAGATAGCAAAGCACATATTTCTATACAAGAATTGCTCGTTTATAAGATATAATCATAGCCTTTTTATCAATGTTACGGGTTCAGAACACAGAACACCCAAGTTCAATCGACAGAATAACCCTTGATAGAGTGTTGTTTAAGATGGCGTTGATAGCAGTCGATTTTACGCGAATAAAAATTCATAACCCAGGTAGTAAAATTCATAGACGTCTTATATGAGGAGCTCCAAATCAAAACGCACTTTTCGACCAAAACTCAGTTTTTGAGTTATAGATGGCACTCGATACTTGAACATGATTGTAAGCAGATGGTACTTGTGTTTGAACTGAAAACGCTGTATTTCCCCTTTAAAAGTACACTCGTTGTAGGACGTTCAAAAACAAAACGAAGCCTTTGGAATATTTAATTTGTTTCAAAATGCAATATTTTACTTAAAAAAGATGGAATCTAATGTATTGGTATCTGTAAGCAGTACGGGAAGCAGAAAGAAGACTAAAGGGGAAGCTAAAAGGTCAAAACAAATGGCTTTGAGGTAAAAGTAGTTATAAGTTAGATCAAAATTAGAGTTCTTCTTTTTCGCTATTATAGATATTCAAACCAGTTTCCTGATTTAGTAAATCGAATGGTAAATATATGAAGAACCGGACATCCGGTTATCTGATTCGAATTTGGAACTTTAATTCTGAGATTAAGAAGTTACATTTATTAAATTTGAATCAAAACGCATTTTTAATTTTGATTTCTTCCACTTTTTGGATAGCCCGAGGGATAGCCAACTTGTTCAATATTTCTAATTGTAACCTAAACCTGACCATAGTGGTTGCAATAACATAACTTAATCAAAAATTCAGTTTTAAAATAACATTTTTCAAGATAATGTAAAAATTTCTCATTTTTTGACTTTTTCATAATTTTCAAATACTGTGTTTTGATTTGGAGCTCCTCATATATTATCTCTCTCCATTCTACAATGAAAGACGGAAACAGAGAATCACAATTCTTTCACATCTTACTGCTGGGTTATGAAATTTTACTTCGCGTAAAATCGTAGTGTGATTTTAAAATATCGATGCACAGCACTACCCATGCATTACCCACACTTAATAAATAGTGGACTGTATTTTTATATTATTTTATTGTAAAATTATTGTTAAATTTACTGAAGTCTATTGTCTTGTTTTTAAAATATTTTTTGATTATGAATATCGCCCCACATAATATTAAAGCATTATTTTCAACAAACAGATTATGGGCTTGGTACTCTTACTTTACAGATGTATTTTTGGACAGCAATTGATTTGATAAAATATATTTCGAATTTCCAGAATACAGTTCACGATACCACATTACGCCCATTCGTTTTATCATTTTAAGTGATTCTGGTGAGCACCGCAGTTGCTCTTGCTACCTCTCCAATATAGTGGATCACTTCAATTACATTGACGCATTAAACGCTCTTTTTTTCAAAGGAATACTAGTATTGTGACTATTGTGAGTCCTCTCCAGAGTGCTCCTTTGGATTTTAGAGTACCTACCCACCCACATTTGGAAGTCTGGCGACGCCACTGATTATTATTGCAATATTTCGGAAATAAAAAATTAGTACAACACAATTTTCAATTTTGATACGGTTTTTTCCTTCACATGCATTCGATCGTTAACATACATAGTATAGATTTAGGTATTTTTAAACAGAATTGTAAATAATTTTAGTTAGAAAAGAATGATACGGAAATGCTTGGAGCAGGTCATAAATATATATAAATAAAATAACATTGACTTTAGATGGGATTTGATTTGGACATCTATTTCTTTTTGTTTCTTCTTTATTGTTGTAGTTATTTGCCAATTCTTGCACTCTTTCTTTATTGGTTTAAAATAATGGACTGCTGAAAATTCTTAACTTTTTTGTTTTTGTTTATAAAATTGGGGCGCTAATATTGATCCGACAGACTAAACATATGCAGATATAAAGTATAACAGCCCATTTTAGTAAAAACAGAATTTGAAGATTTTTTCAGATTTAACAGTTACAACATTAAATTATTAAATTATTATTATTAAAATTATTAAATGAATGACGGAATTTACTAGTTTTGTTAATGTAGTTAAGGTAATTATTAGTAGTCTGCTCAAAGCACTAAAAAGTGCTTCAAAATTAGTAGTCAGAAGCTCAACAAACTGTCTGAGAGTGTTACATAAACACTTGCAAAATCTGAATCTTTTTAATTTAAATTAATAATAATAATATTTTAATTAATTTTTCAAATGCTGAATATCGGTGATTATTTCAAATAATTTTGGGACATTTAAACTACTTGAACCATAGAGCGTGAAATATGGATAGGTGGGGCACGGTATAGAATTGGATCTTCTTTAACTTTCCCTGCAGGAGGAAGAATGCTTTAAATTTTTTGTCATTTAGTGGCAATGATCTTCAGTATTTTATGAATATAGATGTCGCTATTTGACATTAAATTTTAAATTTTAACTGTGTACAAGTTTAATATTATTTGTGTAATTGTTGGAATTTTCGCGCCCTCACCAGCTCATGAGGTTGGAGGTTCTAACGATAGAGGGCGTTGAAAGTGAACAATGAGAATGCATTTTATGGAATGCATGGTTGTCATGTAAACCGCAAGCACCTAATCGTTTATGTTGTTACCCAGAATGTTTGTAATTTGTTCATTAATCAAAAATAAACAAAAATGGTCCTTCGGAATTTTTAATTTGGACGATCCCGTACATCGGCATACTGATGTATTTTGAGCTGCTGATTCCAAAAATGCATTCAGAAATGAGCTAGGACGTCGTGAAATTAATTTTTCGTAAATTGAAAGTTCTACTCTAGGTCACTTTTCAGACGAACCGTTGCAGCTAGAGAAAAACTGACACCACTCCGAAATGCAGCAGGTCCACATTAGTAAATGAACATAAAATTAGCGTAATCGGAGACCATGAAATTTCGAGGTGAAAAAACAACAAAGGGGTTAGCCTTTGCTCTTTTGCCGTTTTCGGTGAAAATTATTTTTGGCTCAAAATCGGCATACTGATGTATTTTGAGCTGCTGATTCCAAAAATGCATTCAGAAATGAGCTAGGACGTCGGGAAATTAATTTTTCGTAAATTGAAAGTTCTACTCTAGGTCACTTTTCAGACGAACCGTTGCAGCTAGAGAAAAACTGACACCACTCCGAAATGCAGCAGGTCCACATTAGTAAATGAACATAAAATTAGCGTAATCGGAGACCATGAAATTTCGAGGTGAAAAAACAACAAACGGGTTAGCCTTTGCTCTTTTGCCGTTTTCGGTGAAAATTATTTTTGGCTCAAAATCAGCATACTGATGTATTTTGAGCTGCTGATTCCAAAAATGCATCAGAAATGAGCTAGGACGTCGGGAAATTAATTTTTCGTAAATTGAAAGTTCTACTCTAGGTCACTTTTCAGACGAACCGTTGCAGCTAGAGAAAAACTGACACCACTCCGAAATGCAGCAGGTCCACATTAGTAAATGAGCATAAATTTAGCGTAATCGGAGACCATGAAATTTCGAGGTGAAAAAACAACAAAGGGGTTAGCCTTTGCTCTTTTGCCGTTTTCGGTGAAAATTATTTTTGGCTCAAAATCGGCATACTGATGTATTTTGAGCTGCTGATTCCAAAAATGCATGCAGAAATGAGCTAGGACGTCGGGAAATTAATTTTTCGTAAATTGAAAGTTCTACTCTAGGTCACTTTTCAGACGAACCGTTGCAGCTAGAGAAAAACTGACACCACTCCGAAATGCAGCAGGTCCACATTAGTAAATGAACATAAAATTAGCGTAATCGGAGACCATGAAATTTCGAGGTGAAAAAACAACAAAGGGGTTAGCCTTTGCTCTTTTGCCGTTTTCGGTGAAAATTATTTTTGGCTCAAAATCGGCATACTGATGTATTTTGAGCTGCTGATTCCAAAAATGCATGCAGAAATGAGCTAGGACGTCGGGAAATTAATTTTTCGTAAATTGAAAGTTCTACTCTAGGTCACTTTTCAGACGAACCGTTGCAGCTAGAGAAGAACTGACACCACTCCGAAATGCAGCAGGTCCACATTAGTAAATGAACATAAAATTAGCGTAATCGGAGACCATGAAATTTCGAGGTGAAAAAACAACAAAGGGGTTAGCCTTTGCTCTTTTGCCGTTTTCGGTGAAAATTATTTTTGGCTCAAAATCGGCATACTGATGTATTTTGAGCTGCTGATTCCAAAAATGCATGCAGAAATGAGCTAGGACGTCGGGAAATTAATTTTTCGTAAATTGAAAGTTCTACTCTAGGTCACTTTTCAGACGAACCGTTGCAGCTAGAGAAGAACTGACACGACTCCGAAATGCAGCAGGTCCACATTAGTAAATGAACATAAAATTAGCGTAATCGCAGACCATGAAATTTCGTGGTGAAAAAACAACAAAGGGGTTAGCCTTTGCTCTTTTGCCGTTTTCGGTGAAAATTATTTTTGGCTCAAAATCGGCATACTGATGTATTTTGAGCTGCTGATTCCAAAAATGCATTCAGAAATKRGCTAGGACGTCGGGAAATTCATTTTTCGTAAATTGAARRTTCTACTCTAGGTCACTTTTCAGACGAACCGTTGCAGCTAGAGAAAAACTGACACCACTCCGAAATGCAGCTGGTCCACATTAGTAAATGAACATAAAATTAGCGTAATCGGAGACCATGAAATTTCGAGGTGAAAAAACAACAAAGGGGTTAGCCTTTGCTCTTTTGCCGTTTTCGGTGAAAATTATTTTTGGCTCAAAATCGGCATACTGATGTATTTTGAGCTGCTGATTCCAAAAATGCATGCAGAAATGAGCTAGGACGTCGGGAAATTAATTTTTCGTAAATTGAAAGTTCTACTCTAGGTCACTTTTCAGACGAACCGTTGCAGCTAGAGAAGAACTGACACCACTCCGAAATGCAGCAGGTCCACATTAGTAAATGAACATAAAATTAGCGTAATCGGAGACCATGAAATTTCGTGGTCAAAAAACAACAAAGGGGTTTAGCCTTTGCTCTTTTGCCGTTTTCGGTGAAAATTATTTTTGGCTCAAAATCGGCATACTGATGTATTTTGAGCTGCTGATTCCAAAAATGCATGCAGAAATGAGCTAGGACGTCGGGAAATTAATTTTTCGTAAATTGAAAGTTCTACTCTAGGTCACTTTTCAGACGAAACGTTGCAGCTAGAGAAGAACTGACACCACTCCGAAATGCAGCAGGTCCACATTAGTAAATGAACATAAAATTAGCGTAATCGGAGACCATGAAATTTCGAGGTGAAAAAACAACAAAGGGGTTAGCCTTTGCTCTTTTGCCGTTTTCGGTGAAAATTATTTTTGGCTCAAAATCGGCATACTGATGTATTTTGAGCTGCTGATTCCAAAAATGCATTCAGAAATGAGCTAGGACGTCGGGAAATTAATTTTTCGTAAATTGAAAGTTCTACTCTAGGTCACTTTTCAGACGAACCGTTGCAGCTAGAGAAAAACTGACACCACTCCGAAATGCAGCAGGTTCACCTAAGTAAATGAACATAAAATTAGCGTAATCGGAGACCATGAAATTTCGAGGTGAAAAAACAACAAAGGGGTTAGCCTTTGCTCTTTTGCCGTTTTCGGTGAAAATTATTTTTGGCTCAAAATCGGCATACTGATGTATTTTGAGCTGCTGATTCCAAAAATGCATTCAGAAATGAGCTAGGATGTCGGGAAATTAATTTTTCGTAAATTGAAAGTTCTACTCTAGGTCACTTTTCAGACGAACCGTTGCAGCTAGAGAAAAACTGACACCACTCCGAAATGCAGCAGGTCCACCTAAGTAAATGAACATAAAATTATCGTAATCGGAGACCATGAAATTTCGAGGTGAAAAAACAACAAAGGGGTTAGCCTTTGCTCTTTTGCCGTTTTCGGTGAAAAATATTTTAGGCTCAAAATCGGCATACTGATGTATTTTGAGCTGCTGATTCCAAAAATGCATACAGAAATGAGCTAGGACGTCGGGAAATTAATTTTTCGTAAATTGAAAGTTCTACTCTAGGTCACTTTTCAGACGAACCGTTGCAGCTAGAGAAAAACTGACACGACTCCGAAATGCAGCAGGTCCACATAAGTAAATGAACATAAAATTAGCGTAATCGGAGACCATGAAATTTCGAGGTGAAAAAACAACAAAGGGGTTAGCCTTTGCTCTTTTGCCGTTTTCGGTGAAAATTATTTTTGGCTCAAAATCGGCATACTGATGTATTTTGAGCTGCTGATTCCAAAAATGCATTCAGAAATGAGCTAGGATGTCGGGAAATTAATTTTTCGTAAATTGAAAGTTCTACTCTAGGTCACTTTTCAGACGAACCGTTGCAGCTAGAGAAAAACTGACACCACTCCGAAATGCAGCAGGTCCACATTAGTAAATGAACATAAAATTATCGTAATCGGAGACCATGAAATTTCGAGGTGAAAAAACAACAAAGGGGTTAGCCTTTGCTCTTTTGCCGTTTTCGGTGAAAAATATTTTAGGCTCAAAATCGGCATACTGATGTATTTTGAGCTGCTGATTCCAAAAATGCATACAGAAATGAGCTAGGACGTCGGGAAATTAATTTTTCGTAAATTGAAAGTTCTACTCTAGGTCACTTTTCAGACGAACCGTTGCAGCTAGAGAAGAACTGACACCACTCCGAAATGCAGCAGGTCCACATTAGTAAATGAACATAAAATTAGCGTAATCGGAGACCATGAAATTTCGAGGTGAAAAAACAACAAAGGGGTTAGCCTTTGCTCTTTTGCCGTTTTCGGTGAAAATTATTTTTGGCTCAAAATCGGCATACTGATGTATTTTGAGCTGCTGATTCCAAAAATGCATTCAGAAATGAGCTAGGACGTCGGGAAATTAATTTTTCGTAAATTGAAAGTTCTACTCTAGGTCACTTTTCAGACGAACCGTTGCAGCTAGAGAAAAACTGACACCACTCCGAAATGCAGCAGGTCCACCTAAGTAAATGAACATAAAATTAGCGTAATCGGAGACCATGAAATTTCGAGGTGAAAAAACAACAAAGGGGTTAGCCTTTGCTCTTTTGCCGTTTTCGGTGAAAATTATTTTTGGCTCAAAATCGGCATACTGATGTATTTTGAACTGCAGATTTCAAAAACGCAGTCAGAAATGAGGTAGGGCGTCCAGAAATTTATTTTTCGCAAATTGACCATACTTCTCTAGGCCACTGTTCAACCGAACCGTTGCTGCTAGAGACCAACTGACACCACTCCGAAAATTTTACTTCTTTTAACAACAAAAATTTTCACTTGCTTCCGCAGTTGTTTCCGATGAGCCGGGGAAGTGTGGGCACATCAGGATAAGAGCGACGGACGCCTGGGCAGTGGAGAAGTCCCACGATTTCTTAAGGAAAACCAAATAAACTTCAAATGCAAATATCTCAGAAACGGTAAGTCGTAGATCGAAACGGACGAAATTTTGCCCCCCCCCCCACGACGATACACCCCTACTAAATATTGCTTCTCTTTCAACTTGTCATATATAGAGGTCATTAGGGGAACTTTTTTTCGGAAGAAAATTTTTTACAATAAAACAAACTGCCAATGATTTTACAGTAGAAAAGACAAAGATAAAGGTAACGTAATGTTCCATGTAACGCTCGTTAGATGTATTTACTTAATTTATACCAAAATTCAACATTTTTGACGTCAATGACTTTATTACAGGGAGGAGCCATAGCCGAAGGAACGGAGAGAGCCACTGCCTCAATTTCCGGAAATATTCAGGAGTCTACGGAGCTACAGCAACACAGAAAACAAACATATATAACTGTAATACTTTGAATTATACATATATTCAACAATAAAACTACTTTTATTACACTGATTGTTGCTTATTCCGACTAATTTGTGAAAAATTGTGATTTTAAACGACAATTTTTATAAAATCTGTAGTAAAATCGTTACAGGTTTCTGTAATATGTAGTTCGGAAAAATCTCAATAGATGGCGCCACTTGTCGGGTGTCCAAAATCCTAGAGGGCGCCACTTACCGGGACCCGAAAAAGTACTAATTCTTAAAATTTCATGATAAATTCGTACTTAAGTGGCTTAAATTGTACTTAAGTACTACTTAAAAAGTACTTAAAGTACTTAAAAAGTACTTCTTGAAAATATGATTAGTACTTAAGTACAATTTAAGTCATGTTTAAGTACTTTTTAAGCCTACTTAAATTCGAAATCCATAAAATTCGATTTTAAGTGACTTAAAAAGTACTTAAAACATGACTTAAATTGTACTTAAGTACTACCCATATTTTTCGGAAGTACTTTTTAAGCACTGCTTAAGTACTTTTTAAGCTGTACTTAAGTACTTTTAAGCAGTGCTTACGTACTTTTTAAGCAGTGCTTGTGTACTTTTAAGCACTGCTTAAAAAGTACTTAAGCAGTGCTTAAAAAGTACTTCCGAAAAATATGAGTAGTACTTAAGTACAATTTAAGTCATGTTTTAAGTACTTTTTAAGTCACTTAAAATCAAATTTTATGGATTTCGAATTTAAGTAGGCTTAAAAAGTACTTAAACATGACTTAAATTGTACTTAAGTACTAATCATATTTTCAAGAAGTACTTTTTAAGTACTTTAAGTACTTTTTAAGTAGTACTTAAGTACAATTTAAGCCACTTAAGTACGAATTTATCATGAAATTTTAAGAATTAGTACTTTTTCGGGTCCCGGTAAGTGGCGCCCTCTAGGATTTTGGGCACCCGACAAGTGGCGCCCTCTAGGATTTTGGGCACCCGACAAGTGGCGCCATCTATTGGTTTGTCGCTGAACTACGTATTACAGAAATCTGTAACGACTTTATTACCGATTTTTGAAAAAATTAACAATTTTTACTGACAATAATGATAAAATTATCAATTTTTACTAAAAGTAAAATAACTGTGGCATTCTAAAATGTTTATTTATAAAGAAAATGCAATTATAATAATTTTTACAGATCATTTATTACAAAAATTAATAAATTGTACAATAAAATACTAAAACAAAGATAAAAAGACAATCTATATTGCAAATATACAGTTTGTAGTCTATTAACATGAAAAAAAAACAAAATACAAGTGTATTAATGAATCAAAAATATGCCTGCAATGATTGGTGCAACGTATACAACATATTACAAAAGAAGCAGTAAAATTATCGAGCCGAACTGGCTGCAGTTTCCAAACCAACCCCTAATTACGAACGGTGGGATCTTAAAGGAAACGGGAGACCCCAACAATCCTGCCTCTGCAGCTAACAAAGCACCCTCAGTATGCAATTGCGCCAGGTCAACGAGGTCACGATCTGTAGGCATCCCGGTTTAACTAGGAACGTGGATAGGTGTGTTCGTTAATGTCGGGGTTGATCGAACCTCACGGATCCTTCTCGATAACCTTACTGCTGTGAGTGAGTGAAAAATCTGTTGCAACGACCATTAAGACAAAAAAATTTGATTGAAAACCACTAAAAGTTATAAATTTGTGTGAAATATGCTACGATAAAGTCCTACCTGAGTATGGTTTTTCAAAATTACCATCAGAAATCCTTTATAAAAATTAATAAAGTTAATATTTGTGTGATTACAATCAATTATGCATTGAAACTAAAAAAAAAACTGTCAGAAAAAAAATGGAAATATCACAGCACCCTTCATGTGAGGGACTCTAGGCTTTATTAAAAAAACACCAATATAAAAAAGAACTGATGATGAAATGAAATCAGTATTGCACTGTTAGCAAGCTGAAAGGGGAAATATTGTGTGCAGAACGACCCCAAGAGCAAAGTTTGATTTTCAAAGCTTCAGTAGGACCTTATCCAAGGACATCCCTATCCCTCTCCCAATGGGGCGAACCCCTGACGGAGACTCCAAAGTTCAGAAATGTCCCCCTGAAGGAGGCGTATCCCAAAAATTGTCGTGGCGTGTCGAACTTCAGCTCCTACTTTTCTCACAATGCGCGTGGGGGTATTCTGTACACTTGAAGTGCAAAGAGAGCACACAAGTACTGACTACTATGAATGAATGACTGTGGAATTGGTTATTTAATGATTTGGTTAAATTATTATAAAAAGCTACTTATAAGATAAGAGAGTATTCATGAAAATTAAAGAGGATTGTGCAATACAAAATTTTGAAGGGTGCTGCAAACCAAGTACTTATTAGAAAATTTTTTTTAGTTTATACATAACTGGAGAACAAATGTTTAAACACTTGAAAACCCCTACAATTATAAATTTGTGTGAAATATGCTACGATAAAGTCCTACCTGAGTATGGTTTTTTAAAATTACCACCAGAAATCCTTTATAAAAATTAATAAAGTTAATATTCGTGTGATTACAATCAATTATGCATTGAAACTAAAAAAAAAAATCTGTCAGAAAATAAACAGAAATATTACAGTAATCTTCATGTGGGGACATCTAGGCTTCATCAAAAAAAATTCCGAAACAAAAAAAGAACTGATGATGAAATGAAATCAGTATTGCACTGTCAGCAAGCTGAAAGGAGAACTATTGTATGTAGAACGACCCCAAGAGTAAAGTTTGATTTTCAAAGCTTCAGTAGGACCTTATCCAAGGACATCCCTATCCCTCTCCCAATGGGGCGAACCCCTGACGGAGACTCCAAAGTTCAGAAATGTCCCCCCGAAGGAGGTGTATCCCAAAAATTGTCGTGGCGTGTCGAACTTCAGCTCCTACTTTTCTCACAATATGCTGGGGGTATTCTGTATACTTGATGTGCAAAGAGAGCACAGTACTGACTACTATGGATGACATGACAACTTATGAATGATTGTGGAATTGGTTATTTAATGATTTGGTCAAATTATTATTAAAAACTACTTGTAAGATAAGAGAGTATTCATAAAAATTAAAGAAGATTGTGCAATACAAAGTTTTGAAGAGTACTGCAAACCAAGTACTTATTACATTTTTTTTTAGTTTATACATAACTGAGGAACAAATTTTTAAGACACTTGAAAACCCCTACAATTATAAATTTGTGTGAAATATGCTATAATAGAGTTCTACCAGAGCATGGTTTTTCAAAATTACAATCAGAAATCCTTTATAAAAATTAATAAAGTTAATATTCGTGTGATTGCAATCAAATATGCATTGCAACTAAAAAAAATCTGTCACAAAAACAATGGAAATATCACAGTAACCTTCATGTGGGGACTCTAGGCTTCATCAAAAAAACTCTACGACAAAAAAAGACTGATGGTGAAATGAAATCAGTATTGCACTGTTAGCAAGCTGAAAGGGGAAATATTGTGTGCAGAACGACCCCAAGAGCAAAGTTTGATTTTCAAAGCTTCAGTAGGACCTTATCCAAGGACATCCCTATCCCTCTCCCAATGGGGCGAACCCCTGACGGAGACTCCAAAGTTCAGAAATGTCCCCCCGAAGGAGGCGTATCCCAAAAATTGTCGTGGCGTGTCGAACTTCAGCTCCTACTTTTCTTACAATGCGCGTGGGGGTATTCTGCACACTTGAAGTGCAAAGAGAGCACACAAGTACTGAATGCTATGAATGAATGACTGTGGAATTGGTTATTTAATGATTTGGTTAAAATATTATTAAAAGCTACTTAAAGATAAGAGAGTATTCGTAAAAATTAAAGAGAATTGTGCAATACAAAGGTTTGAAGGGTGCTGTGAACCAAGTACTTATTAGAATTTTTTTTAGTTTATGCATAACTGAAAAACAAATGTTTAAAAACTTGGAAACCCCTACGATTATAAATTTGTCTTTAATATGACACGAAAAAATCTCGCTTGAGTATTTCTGGTGGTATTTAAAAATTACAATGTCTATCAGAAACTGTTTGAAAAATGAGTGAATTAAAATAACTCTAACTAAAGAAATTATTAAAATTGTACTTAAGTACTAATAAAATTTTCAGGAAGTACTTTTTGTGTTTGTGTTTAATATGACACGAAAAAATATCACTTGAGTATTTCTGGTGGTATTTCAAAATTATAAAGTCTATCAGAAACTGCTTGAAAAATGATGAATGGATGAAAATAGCACTAACCTAAGAAATTATTAAAATTGTACCGTTCTTCTGTTCTAGATCGTCCGGAAGACGTCCACTTCTCCGCCTGCTATAACCTGTGACGTGCGCCTTTCTCTGCTCCTCTATATCTCCAAAAACGGAGACACACCCTTCGGATCCCTGTCGTCCTTCGGATGCGGCTCCTTCCTGTCGAAACAACCAAAGATGCTTATTATGACAGAGAAATATTATCGTAATATTAATATTTTATATCAGACAATTGTTTTACAGACAAAAAAAAATCTGAAAAAGATTAATAAATACTTTTATGAGCTACTATGTCTGAGATCTGCAGTCCACAGTATACGTACTAACAAAATGCATGTGTTACCACCAAATTAATTCGATACTTGTCTGATTCGACACTACTCTTAGTAATTTTTTTTAGAAACATTATTTATATTCTGTGCTAAATGTGACAGTTTATTTATCTAACACATAACCGAGGGTTGCATAATGTCAAAGTTCTGCTACTTGTACTTATTTTATACTTTAACCAAATAAATGCAGAATACCTTGAACTGTTGTTTTATTTCAAGAACTTCCAAGATATTGTGACTCTAGTCATTCCATAGTACGTCTTTTGAGTGTACTGTATAAGATGTTTTGATATCTGATGAGAAAAACACAAAAATGATTCTTAATTATAAGTGTTCAAAGCAAGAAAGATTATTTCCTCCCATTTATTTTCAAAAATCAATTTGGCAATAACGTGTTGTGACTGTATTGAGCTACTGCTACTTAAGCTACACGGTAAATGCAAAAATGAAAACTTAAATTACCCTGATCATACCACTTCAAAGGATAAGAATAATTTTTTTGATACTACTTATCAATTGGCAAACATACTTATTTCAAATTTATGTTTTGATTTAAAGTGTGAGCTAAAACTACGATGATTTTAAAATCAAGATTAATGAAACTCACCTAAGTTGTCTCTGCATTGATGTTGCTACAGGAACTGGTCTTGATGATGGTGGTCTTCATCCATCCTCCATCAGTAGGGTTGCGTACCACCTTCAAGATAAATTTAAGGATTTCAGTTCAGTTACAATTAAAGAAGATCCAATCCAAGAGGATATAGTTATTAATCAATTTACTGAGACATTTAATGAAAAGGAAATTGTGTTTCTTAATAAAGGTTTGAAATTTAATTTATCTTTAATCTACCAGTATCTAAAATCATAGCTGGTATTTTGAAGATTCCAACGACTTTATTAAAAACACATGCAAAATTCAAATATAGAATAATTTAAGAGAAAACTTTGGAATAAATAAAATCATCAAAATATTAAAATTTTCAAAAACAAGAATTGCTTTTATCAGAGATCCGACAAGGGAAAAAAAATTGTGATACTGGATAAACCAGACTGTTTCAAAAGGTTCCAAAACCTTTTAAATCAAATTTGCAACAGCTTTGCTCAGAATTTCAAACTGACGCTTCAATTCAAGGCAATGGGTATGTTATCATTGATTCTGTAGCTAAAAAGTAATAGCGAGTGTTGGAACTGTGCATAATGTTATTCAGAATAAAGAATATTGCAACACTTTAGCAGAACTTGGCTATATCTCCTTAATTAATGAATATATGAGGGTAACAAACACAAGTAGCTTCTGTATCGATCACATATATACATAAAAAGCAAAACACGGTTACAAGATCATATCCCTGTTCTAAAAAGTGACAACAGATCATTAAATCATACTGAACAAAACAATAATAAATGCTAGAGCCACAACAAACGCCCAAACCAGCAAAAGTAGAGTTATACCAATTATCAACGACAAACGAGCATTAGACAAGATTAAGGTGCATAACATACGCAGCATTATTGAACAAGAACCGATTGAAAAAGCAGCAGAAAGTTTAAACAGAAACTTCAGCAAATAATTCATGATTCCACAACTAATATTACAACCAAAGGAAAAAAACAAAAAGGACTGATAACGGACGGGAGAAGTACTCTTGCCACTGTTACAATAGACCAATTATATTCTTCATCCCAATAACAGTGTATACTATTCTAAAATCATTACATGTGTATGTTAAATGCCGTGAATTTTGTACTAATTGGATATACTAAGTTTGAGCAATGAAAAACTACACAATCGATAACGGACGGGACATTTAGTATGGTAACAGTAAAAATTGATAATTACTGTTTAAAATCCTTACTTTTCAATGTTTATTTCCTATTAGATGACAGAACACACTTTAGAAATTGATTTCTGATGGTTAATAGGTGTTTGTTTATTGACACTTGATGGCTACAGCCTACTAATGATATAGCGTGTCGAACTTCAGCTCCTACTTTTCTCACAATATGCTGGGGGGTATTCTGTATACTTGATGTGCAAAGAGAGCACAGTACTAACTACTATGGATGACATGACAATTTATGAATGATTCTGGAATTGGTTATTTAATGATTTGGTCAAATTATTATTAAAAACTACTTGTAAGATAAGAGAGTATTCATAAAAATTAAAGAAGACTGTGCAATACAAAGTTTTGAAGGGTACTGCAAACCAAGTACTTAATAGATTTTTTTTTAGTTTATACATAACTGGAGAACAAATGTTTAAACACTTGAAAACCCCTACAATTATAAATTTGTGTGAAATATGCTATAATTGAGTTCTACCAGAACATGGTTTTTCAAAATTACCATCAGAAATCCTTTATAAAAATTAATAAAGTTAATATTCGTGTGATTGCAATCAAATATGTATTGAAACTAAAAAAAAATCTGTCACAAAAACAATGGAAATTTCACAGCAACTTTCATGTGGGGACTCTAGGCTTCATCAAAAAAACTCTACGACAAAAAAAGACTGATGGTGAAATGAAATCAGTATTGCACTGTGAGCAAGCTGAAAGGGGAAAAATTGTGTGCAGAACGACCCCAAGAGCAAAGTTTGATTTTCAAAGCTTCAGTAGGACCTTATCCAAGGACATCCCTATCCCTCTCCCAATGGGGCGAACCCCTGACGGAGACTCCAAAGTTCAGAAATGTCCCCCCGAAGGAGGTGTATCCCAAAAATTGTCGTGGCGTGTCGAACTTCAGCTCCTACTTTTCTCACAATGCGGGTGGGGGTATTCTGTACACTTGAAGTGCAAAGAGAGCACACAAGTACTGACTACTATGAATGAATGACTGTGGAATTGGTTATTTAATGATTTAGTTAAATTATTATAAAAAGCTACTTGTAAGATAAGAGAGAATTCATGAAAATTAAAGAGGATTGTGCAATACAAAATTTTGAAGGGTGCTGCAAACCAACTACGTATTAGAAATTTTTTTTTAGTTTATACATAACTGAAGAACAAATGTTTAAACACTTGAAAACCCCTACAATTATAAATTTGTGTGAAATATGCTACGATAAAGTCCTACCTGAGTATGGTTTTTCAAAATTACCACCAGAAATCCTTTATAAAAATTAATAAAGTTAATATTCTTGTGATTACAATCAATTATGCATTGAAACTAAAAAAAAATCTGTCAGAAAATCAACAGAAATATCACAGTAATCTTCAAGTGGGGACATCTAGGCTTCATCAAAAAAAATTCCAAAACAAAAAAAGAACTGATGATGAAATGAAATCAGTATTGCACTGTCAGCAAGCTGAAAAGAGAACTATTGTATGTAGAACGACCCCAAGAGTAAAGTTTGATTTCCAAAGCTTCAGTAGTCATACCACTTAAAGAAGATTGTGCAATACAAAGTTTTGAAGGTTGCTGCAAACCAAGTACTTATTAGAAGTTTTTTTAGTTTATACATAATTCAAGAACAAATGTTTAAACACTTGAAAACCCCTACAATTATAAATTTGTGTTTAATATGACACGAAAAAATATCTCTAGAGTATTTTTGGTGGTATTTCAAAATTACAGTGTCTATTAGAAACTGTTTGAAAAATGAATGAATTAAAATAACTCTGACCAAAGAAATTATTAAAATTGTACCATTCTTCTGTTCCAGATGGTATGGAAGACATCCATTTCTCCGCCTGCTATAACCTGTGACGTGTGCCTGGAACAGCTGGAGTCAGCAATCTGTGTCCATCACCTTTGTTTCTTGTCGATATCTCCAAAAACCGAGACACACCCTTCCGATCCCTGTCCTCCTCGGATGCGGCTCCTTCCTGTAGAACGATCAAAGATGCGCTTATTAGGACAGAGAAATATTATCGAAATATTAATATTTTATATCAGACAATTGTTTTACAAACAAACAAAAATCAGAAAAAGATTAATACTTTTATGAGCTACTATGTCTGAGATCTGCAGTCCACAGTATTAATGTATGTTTTACGAACAGATATGTCGTTCCTTACCACTCTACTTCCAGATTCAAGGGTTACTTTAGTTACTTATAAAAATTTCTTTTGCATATTTCAATCATTGGCCCTTAGGGTTATCAAGTCCAGACTGAGAGAATTTTTTTTAACTAACCAGAATATAGTTAACAGCTAGCTATGTATTATCAACTGGTGCTCCAATTTGTTGTTATTAACTAGTATTGGGGTATGACTGTAAACCACCATTGACGATATCATTGTCCTTCTGAATGTATTTGTTTTTCGTACTCAATAAATATTATTATTATTATATTATTATTATTATTATTATTAATGGATTATGGAGCTCAAAGTTCATCGGTGTGTGTAGTTTTCAGCTTTAAAGAAAATCCTGAGTAAAACCTGCATCCACCAAGATTCAGGAAAAAAAATTTAGTCGGATTTAGTTAAGATCCACTTTCAATCTTAATTTTGACCCCTAAAGCGAAATCTGGCATCTGTTGGTCACTAAATGCAACGGTTCGCTTTGAAAGTGCTCCATAATAGGTTGCAAAATAGAAAACTTAATAAAAAAATCACAAAAAATAATGGTTAGTTCTGGTAACCAGCAGTCAAAAAAATTACAAAAAAACTAAGTCCTCAGAGTTCAGAAATAAAAAATAAAAGCGTGAGATTAAGACAAGTTCAGTCATGATCATCCTCTACTTTGTAAATCAATTTCCCCCATTTTCAAAACAGCAAACTCAAACTTATACACATTAAATTATGCACAATTCATGCTCTATCAAATTCCAGTGATAGATTTTCAATAACTGCTACGAGTTCAGAAATAAAAAATAATAACCTCAGTAACTCATGAATAAACATCCTCTACTTTGTAAGTCGTTAGATGGTGGTGCTGTGGGCATTTTCCAAAACTATTGTGTTACAGACAAAATAATTGAAAAAAAAATCTGAGGACATTTTTGGATAATGGAGGTCAAAATACATGAATGTTTATGTGTTGAGTTTTGAGCTCCGAAACGGAATCATTGGAAAACGGCAGAGTACAGTCACTAAATAGAATACAGTACCGAAAGGTTATGTTCCAATGAGTAAGAGAGAGAGGAATTGATTTACACTCCAAATATCGCGACACAACTAGTTACTTGTCATTTTTCCCTTGTTTTCTGCCAAAATATGACATTTTCCACTTTCCACACTTTTCACCTTGTCATCTGATTACTACTAACAGCAGCTAATATTCAATTGGTTCCTGGTTCCTGACTGTTTTTGTGAGCTTTGTTTAGCGTAGTCACGTTTAAAATTCTATTAAATGTTTTGTGCACCTGTTCCTATTTTTTGTGTGTCGTGGTAAATGCGAAAATGCCCATTATTGCTGTGTTACTTTGAGTAAAAACAATGTCGCAAAAGGTTATAAACTATTTAAGATTCCTGCCAATGCAAAAATTTTACCCCTTTCCTTATACCCTACTTACCCCAAAAACGATAGGTTGCTTTGGGTAGTCGAGATTTACCTATATGTATACCAAATATCAAGTTCATATGTTAAGTATTTCTTTTTTATTGTGTCCACAAACTGACAAGAAATTTTTTGCTCAAATCTTGTTTTTGGGCGTTTTCGAGCATTTAAAGCGATTGAGCAACACAATACTTCTCATCTGTTGGATATGGAAGTAGTTAATATTGGGAACTGTGTTGGGAACTTTGAATGTTCCCACCAAACCTTTAACTCCAAATATGGCGGATGTTGCGGTACTGTATTCTATCTAGTGACCGTGCGGCAGAGAACAATCAGATTGGGAATTTAGCAAGTAAATTTTTCACGTCTGATTCAGTCAAAGGTCGGTTTCTTTATTAATTTTGACATCCTGAACCAAATTTAGCTTCAGTTGGTCCCTAGATGAAGTTCGCTTTAGAAGCGGTCCAAGTGAGGTAGCTATCATTCAATAATATATATAATAAAAAACTGACAATAGCATCTTTAAGAATGATAAAGTTTAGATAATTTGTTACCCTTGAAATACAAACAACATAATTTTTCTTTAAATTCCATGGATGATTTATCAAAATGTGGAGTAATGTTTATTTTATACTGTCTTTATAACCAATTTCAATTATCTTCAGGCTCAGTGACTTTACTTCCAGTTTGAATAATATCATATCGAGTTCAGCGCCTAAATAACTCGAATATGAGACATTTTACACAGTTTCAAAACAATATAAAGGAGATATTCACTTACCTAGGCCTTCGTCGTCCTATCCCTGTTCCTCCGGACCAACGCCAACCGTCGAAGGTAGATCTTAACAGCTTCTCCGATGTCGCCCATCTAGACCAGGACGTCTTCAATGTTGTCCAAAGCATGGAATTTGCCTGTTGATCAAAGACAATTCAAAAATGAAATCACAACCATCAATATAAAACAAATACAAATGTTTTCCCAAAAATATAATTATCTAACAGGTATAACATTTAATGTGAAGAACCTGAATAAACCTAGAACTTAGAATGGCCAAAACACTTCTGTATTACTCACAAGTGATAGAAAATATTTGCTAAAACTTAAAAAAATTGATAAAGTCAGTACAAGTATCAAGTAAAGGAGATCAAAACTTCAGTGATTAACAATCACACAAATAAGTATAACTGACCAATAAAAATGATAAAAATTTTGTAAATTAATGTAATAGAACTTTTTCTCCATTTTCTTCAATTTTAAATGGTTCAGCTGCTGTAGACACTGTATCGCAGGTTTGTTATACTTCTCAGTTTGATACATGATAAAGATTACAGTTTTATGATGGCAAAGCACTAAATTTAAAAGAATCGAACCTGTAAAAGATTGTAAACACGGTATGCCTTTGAGCAAACCATACCTTGCCATTAAACTATTTTCAGCTAAGAAATAGTCAACTTATAGAACATCACATCTTTAATTCGCAAATATTATAAAAGAAATTATTCGTTTCGGAATCGTGAATATCAGATTTCAGAATTTTGACAGCATCAGTCCATACTGAACATGAATTTCCTTTGATGGTGATTTACCAACACAGTCTGAACATCTGCGAATAATAATGACTTCGTTGGCTCATATTTTGTCTTTGAATATATAACAGGAATGATAAAACTGTAATTAAACTTGCCAACAACACTAAAACATCATGAATCATTTAAAATTTCCTTCCACTTTGCTGTAACCTATTGATACAACTACTATCATAAGACAGTTCCTGTAGATAATTTTGTCACGTCGTAAGGTAAACCAAAGCACAGTTCTCCTACGATAGTCATATTCATGAGCGTTCGATTCACGAGCTTGTCTAACACCCGCTGTAACGAAATACATGCTTCACTCACCTTTACAAACATACAGAGCGCAAAACATCAACACATTCTGTAGTTCCATTGTCAAGTTGTGCTTGAAAAGTATCAAATGCTCCTTGTTGAAAGTTGATGCACTCCGAGCTCTCCAATTACCTCCTTGGTGGAACAACGACATTAGCAAGACCAGAACACATGCAGCATCAACATCGCTGGCAAGGCAGGATGGGTTTTACTGGAAAATCAAGAAAATGTCACGGTTAACAGTAACACGTAAAAAGGATCGTTTAAAGCTTGTTTATTACCTATAGATTACAAAACGTAAAAAGCATTTCCACAAATCCAAACTTTTACCTACTCATTATTAAAAAAATTTCAAAGCTACTTAACCTATAATATGGCTGCGACAGTAGTGCCACCGCAATTTCTGCGGCAAGTTTGCGAATTACAATAGGACGTATTCCAACCGACAGATGTCACTAATAAGTATATAAATTATAGGTATTTTTAATACCAGCATCAAGTTAGTTTGGCTAGGCAGTAACAGATAGCAGCACCACAGTTACAGGTATTTTTTTTACCCAGCACTATACTAGTTCGAATAAGTAATAAGAGATGGCTGCGTGATATATTCCATTCTAGCTTTCTTAGCAGTGGTTCAGTTCTTCGCTGCCCTATTCGAACTGTCTTGATACCGGTGTATTAAATTCACGACTTATAAAGTAGAAATTTAGGGCATTTTTCGACAATGTAACGTTGGGTTTCGAGTGAATACAGTTGAAGCTATCTTGATGAAATATCTTTCTTGGATGATCCTTTAGCACCTCTAGTTCCCAAATACTCTCACAAAACAATTGAATTCTTTTCTGTAATTCATTTATTCAAATAATGTTTTTTAATACACACATACTTAGTGGACAAAAATATTTCAACAAAACAACAGAATTACAAAAACAATACATATATAAAAGCATCGAATGTGGAATCATATGTGGAGTATACAATACTGAAAAGTAAGATGAAAGAATGACTTTTTATTTTTCTAATGAGAAAATATTTCATTTCATCATGGAGGCAGACACATTAATATCAACTTTATATATTATAGGCAATGGTTTTAAAATTTCCTCAATGTATGTTGACCAAAACGAATAAAAATTCTCAGCCAATATTTAAACAAAGTGCAAAGTCTTCATCTCAAACAAACAGCAATTGCTTTATTATTACTATAAACTATCCAAACATGCTACACCGACTATTCAGAGGAAAGGTTCTGAAAGACACCCTGGGCATTATAAAAACTTTTGGGCACCCAGGGCCGCGGCACATAATATGCCAGAATTCAATATCAACAAACCTCTTCAAAAACACACAGGCAATGTGGAGAACATTGCTCTTATTAACTACAAGATAAAAATCTCGTGATGTAAAAAAATTGCTGCAAGAACCATAGTTTTTCTTCAAAAATGCCATTTAAGTTTTTTGGGATGTTTTTATACAAATGATTCTGGATATCTTATTTTTCTTGCTGCAATTTTCGTGTTGCTCGCTTATGTGACAACTGAGAATACAGTAAACATAAGTATACACCCAACTTTAAAAATTGCCAAAAGCAATTTAGTGCTAAGTGACGAATAAAATATACTAATACAGGGTATTTTAAAATTGCATGAAACATATTCAAACACTTCTCTGAACATATAACTTTCAATACAATTTTGAAATCTTAAAAAAAGATGCCAACACTAGTTATTTTTAGAATGATAGTTTAAATGTGGTTTAAGCTAAATGCATAAGTATTAATATGAATTGCTAAGCATTGTAAAAAAGCTAAATACGTATGATAACAAAATTACAAAAATCGAAGATGCTTAGCTAAACCATTAAAAATCATTGGTGTTTCGATACTACACATATAAAACAACAGGGTGGACTTGGAGTATAAAAATACATAGATTTTTCAAAAATCTATTCCTAAAAGGTAACTACGGCACCTAGTTATGTTTAAAATATTTATTTAGATCATGTACCTAGATTCTCTTGAACACTTGTACGTTATGTCTCAAAGACCCACATAGGCGACAGAAAATAGACAAAAAAAAATGAATTTTTTTTTTAACCCAAAAAGAGATAATCATTCCGTGATTTTGGAAAATGTAATTAAGGGGGGGAGAAATTTTTGGAATGCCTTTGTATCTCTATGGTATTGAAGATATTTTAGAAGCAAAGAAAAGTTTTGGTGCCAAAATTATAAATGTGCACTGAAACAGAAAAAAAAGACTGCATAGTTTTAAAAAGACCTGAGAATTTTTTAAGTTATGTCTATAGGCCCCACATTTGTAAAACAAAATTGCACACTATATTTTGGTCATTACAGTAAATAATAATAATAATATATAACCTCCTCAAATTTAATACTGTGGTACACTTCAAAAACAAGTTTAATAATTTTGTTGTATTAAAATTGTTGTGGAAATTGCTTTTTTTATTATTTGTTCTGGGGGTAGTTTATGCCAGCATCTCAAGTAAACGAAGCATCCACAACATATCATAAAAGCTGTACAACTCATAAAATAAGGAATCGGAAAACTAATTTATCTTCTATTTTACTGTCGCCTGCGTGCCAGTCTTTGCCCCAGGAATCTTACCTAGAACCTTGGACAAATCCACACCAGTTAAGGCATTTACGGCCGGCGGGATTTGTCCCACCAGTCTAGAGATTTCGGCAGTGGTGTTGTCGGATCCTCCGATAAGAACAATCTCTTCCGTCTTGGCCAACGGAGCTGCCACTTCAGCAGCAATCTGTGAAGCACGAGTAAAATTTAAAGATACTCATCTGGAGGAGCTAAATTTATTTGTTAGGAAAGTAGGGAAGATGGCATGATCCCTATGGGAAGTTTACATTATGGGTTAATATTCAATATGACCTGTTATAAACATACTAAATTAAATTAAGCTTTGATAATGGTAGGTATTGTGAGGGTACTGTATGTGTACACCAACAGTATTAAAATTCAGGAACAAATTCAAAAATATAATAATATGAAGGTGTCCCATACAAATAAAGTTGAAACCAGTTTCCCATGTTTCTCGAAGCACTATAAAATTAAGAATTTAGGATGGCAATGCCATCTGTCAGTATTACACTGACATGATGACAAAGCCACCTAGCTGCCTTAACGGGAACTACTTCCTAAATTCTTACTTTCATCATACCATTGCTTTGGTATATAAGCAAAACCAGTTCTATGCCGTGTTGTCTACACTAGACCTAAACTGCACTGATGAGCTGTAATGACAGCGAAATAGTACTATCTGCAGTTGGTTGAGGTGTAGACAGCACAGTATAGACATGCATTTTAATGTACACTATAAAATTAATTATTTTACGTCCACATCCAACGGATGGGAAGTATTGTATCACGAAAAAAAATTTTTTAAATTTTTATTTGCTCATTCGCTTTGAAATGGTCGAAAACGCAAAAAAAATAAATTTGAGCACAAAAAAAATTCTTGTCTGTGTGTGTGGTTTTGTTTGTGGACACGATATGTTTCGAAAGACTTAATATATGAACTTAAAATTTGGCAAACATATAAATCTCAACTACCCAAAGCGACCTATTGTTTGTAGGGTAAGTAGGGCATTGGGAAGGGGGCGAAATTGGGGGGTAACTACCCTTTTTGCAAATGTTTATTATTATATTATTATATTAGCAAAAAAGCGGCACTTAAAAAGAAAACGTTTTTTCCTAAATATTGACGAATATATTTAATATATTCAAAAAATGAAAATACCATCAGATAGGAAATAAAATTTCTCACAAAAATTTTGAAATATTTTCAAAAAACCTATTTTGGACCCTGCTCGTACGATTTTTTTAAAATTTGGTATTATATAGAAAATCAAATTTCTGATCAGAAAGCACTCTTGCAATTTTTTTTGTTAAGTTAATAATTTTCGAGTTATTTGAAAAAAACCGATTTTAAAATTTATAAATTTTTGCTAATATCACGAGGACTGTTTGTCTTAGAAAAAATGTGTAGAGAGAAAAAAATGCTCAAAACCTGATTACTAATCGTATAGTATAAGAAATAAAAACGTAAATGTCATTTTGATAATTGGATGTGGAAGTATTGATTCAATTTGCAGCGGTTTTTTTTAAATTTCTACATACACCATACAAATATGGTAACAAAATTATTATTTTTTTTCACAAAAAATTTAATAAACCACTTGTGTGGATCACCTTGTTTAGAGTATGAGAGGAAGGAAGACAAAAAAGAGTTTTGATCTAGACGAAAGACAATCAAATAATGTGTGATTTCCCGTTGAGACAAATTATTTTGTGTGTTTCTTACCTTCGGCAAGGCCTCCAAAACAATGGACATGATGGCAGCTTCTCCATACTGCTTGTAAACAGATGCCTTTTGTTTCATGCCCTCTGCTTCCGCCTTGCCAACGCTGGCTATCGCAGACGCCTCTGCAGCACCAAGAAGTTTGATTTTTTCGCTCTCAGCTTTCGCAACTTGGATCGTTTGTATCCTGGAAAATGAAGGCGGTTAGTAAACTGTGGATACGTATTGTGAAGGTTAACAAAACTTGATCAAAGCACAGCTGAAACTGCTGACTCTAGAGGCATGAAATTTTGCACAAAAGATGATCAAATGACGTAAAAAAGTGCGCACTGAGAACAGATTTTTGGAAAATCTTCCCCTAAGCGTTTAAAAGTTTGTATGAAACTTGGTAAATTTTGCAGCTATAAATGTAAAACAATATATATGAACTTATGATTCAAAACAAAACTTTACTATATCACTATTTTAAAAAAATCATTCTTTACAAGGGAATGAAAGTTTGGATGAAACTCTATCATTTTTGAAGTTCAAAAAAAAGTGATAAATATACTTTTATTTCTAACTATGCATGAATGAAGAAGTTTCATCCACTATTTTACTCGCATAAAGAATGAATTTTCATTTGTAACACACTACCATTGTGAGGAAAGAGGATCCAAAATACATACAACAACACCTACCTTTTAGCTTCTGCTATCGTTTCAACTTTGTAACTCTCCGCTTCCGCCGGAAGTCTCACTGTCGATTTAAGTTCCAGTTCCTTTCTCGACACTTCTTTCGATTCGATTTCGATTTGTTTCCTTCGTTCGACGATATCTATCTGGATCTCTTCGTTCCTTATTTTCTGTCTTATTTTAGCAGCTTGCAGTTCGTAAGCAAGTTGTGCTTCAGCTTTCTGTAAGCACACGATAGGACATTATAGAAACCAGTTAGTTTACACGAGGAAACATATACTTACGGCAGTGTTGATTTCCTGATCAAAGTTGGCCTTTTGCAGTTTGAACATCCTAGAGTTGTCTTCAATCTTTGTGTCCGTTGAATATTTTACATCCATTGCTGATTTCTGACATTCTGCTTCCTATGGATAAAAAAATAATGTATCAAATGGTTGAGTAGTGTAAATAAGTAACATATATAATACAGATTTCATCGATTTAATTTACAATCTTAAAAACCTACTCATTTGAACATATTTTAAATACAATTATCTCAGCATTTTTGTTTTGTTTTGAAAGTCAATCCACTTTTGTACATTACTGAGTCAGAATCTGTAATATTAAAAAAGGACTTTCAGATGATTTGAAAATATTAACGCAAATACGATTTCGAAATGAAATTATCAGGGGGAGTTAAATCAGGACTTTACAGCGGGTACTACAATGCTCTTGGAAGTAATAAGGTGGTCATCAGACACAAAAGAGAACTGAGCAGAAATACTAGACAGTTGTCCAATAGCAGTAGATGCATAAAGAGAGGTTTACAAAACGACTGCCTTCCTAAAAAATTTAATTTACTTAGAATTCAATAATAGTAAAACATTTGTGTTCAAAAGACAACAATACACAGATTTACATAACATAATAAAACGTTTGTGTACACTACGCTAGCTGACTTGGAGTTACAAGTTTTTAACACGGGTTTTATGATTTTACTCGAATGTATTTTGATGGTGGGTCCTTTCTCTATTAATGTATTCATCTATCTTTATTGAAATTTATTGTGTAGCGTCCTGCTTTCCAAACCCTTATTACAGTATTGAACGTTTTGTCTCGAATTACTGTACCTTTCACAATACATTTAATGTGACTTTCGTGTATTACTTGTTTTTTCGGGGTTTGTCTGCCTGGTACTTTTAAAAATGTCAATCAGTTTCAGATAATTTTTTTCATTTAATTTTATAGAGATTGCTTAGCATATAGATCTATAGCAGCGATGGAAATGGGGGCGAAAGGCATATCATTGAAAAGGATATTTTTTCCTGATTTATTGGTTCCGAGTTGAGAAGTGTAAATACAAGCCTGACAAAGAACGAAAAGAATGAAAACAATTTTTATCGCTAAAATGGACAATAAAGCCAGGTATTACCATTTTTCTTTGACTAGTGATAATTTTCGTTTAGTTTGATCAAAATTTATTGCGAATCGGGTACCCTAAAAGTATTCACGGAATAACGCAGTATATTTTCAAATTTACATTATAGAAGATGCATAAAATGTTCCCCATTTACTTCCTGGCAGTAAGTTCTGAATTTCTGCACTAACTCATATTTTTTAATCTTCTGCATTAAGTGGCCAATGAGCATAAATTTTCAGATACCTCCCACAGGAAAAAAATCAAGCGGCGCAAGATCAGGGGAACGTGCTGGGCACTCTATCGCTCCGCGCCTACCAATTCATCTGTCTGGAAATATCGCATTCAAATATCCACGAACGTGGACTGCAAAATCGGGCGGTGCGCCATCTTGCTGAAACCATATCTGTTCAGAAGGACGCGCAGCATTTTCACGATTACGGAATAGGCGAATAGGTTCTGGTAAAATGTGTTCGCGCGAGAGCTGTAAACTGCATTCAAATTTTCATCGATGAAAGAACGCCAAATAATGTGCTCATTGATAATACCACACCAGACATTCACTTTCTGAGGGTGTTGTGTGTGGACCTATTCCATCCAATGTGAATTTGTGTCCGACCAATATTTGCAATTATGTCTATTTACATTACCATTAAGGCAAAAAGTCGCTTCATCAGAAAACATAATCCAATTTGAAATGTTAATATCTTCATCTATCATGTTCATAGCAGTTTTGCAAAATTCTATCCTACGATCGAAATTATCTTCGCTCAATTCTTGTAATAAATGAATTTTGTATGGATTAAACTTAGAGAAGAGTTTTTCAAAATTTTCTGAACAAATCTTCTGCTAATATGGTGAGTGAGAGCACGCTGTTATACGGAACACTTGGGATTCTCTTGCACATCTAAAAGGACATTCAAGCTACTTTCCTCACGCATAGCAACCTTTGGACATCCTCGTTTTTGACGATTTTTAACACCGCCGGTTTCGTCAAAAGGTTGCAATGTTTTATTAACTGTTGATCTAGCAACTGGTTCACAATCTTCATGAATTGCATTGTAGAGTGCAACTACTTCCGAATAACTTTGCCTTGTATCTCCTTAACCAATTATAATCAAAATTTCGATGCAATCATGTTCAGTTAACTGAGGCATTGCGATTGCAAATAACAAAGCGAGTGAAAATTATCACCAGTCACGAGGAAAATGGAGACACCTGGAGTTTTTGTTCTTATTTAGCGATAACGGTATGGTTCTTATCCCGAATTTTTTTAAATTAAAAGCATTTTCTGGAATTGGTAATTACCCATAGGCCCATGCACAATTTCAGAAAAATCGGTCGAACAGAACCTGAAATATCCTATTGGTTCTATACTTTGTAGCGACCCTGTAAGTGAGATGACAAATAGATCAAACATTAAAGATTTGCCAAAAAGATTTAAATCACCCCAAAAATTTTGTAAAAATTATCAAGGAGACCACACATAGTAGTTGACTATCACATGTTATATTTAAACTACAATCAGACTGTTTGTTGAGCTGCTAACAGTATTGATATTGAAGAACCTAAGCATTCATCTATCTCTAAAACTTCGGGATAAAAACAATATTCGTTATTGCTATTTGATGCAGCCTGAATAAAAAAGTATGGATCTTATGGATCAAGGCCTATGGATGGCGAATCTACACTACTACAAAATATCACTTACATTATTCGAGCTCAGTACAATGCAGGTTGTATTCCTTTATTAGTCCCATATCACCAACACTCGAAAAGTTAATTTTGAAAACGTAAATTCAAGAACACACGTTCTATACCAGCGCGCACGCCGATGTTTTCGGTGATACTAACGAAACAACCCGTCGCCCAAGTGGACTGGCCTGTTTTTTCCGTGATTACGCAAAAAAGTGAGACCGGTCGCTATGAGGCCCACGCGATAAAAGGTGCCAATAATGTAAACACAATTAGCATTGGTTTTAATAACACCGAATTTTTTGATTTTAGGCTGAGCAGTGTTATAATAATAATATTTCTACAGGTATTTGTTTTACCTACTTGAACGATTAGCGCATGCATCTTACGACGTGCGCAAAATTAAAATGTTATTAAAAAGTTTTTATTTTCAATCATACGAATAGAACACTTATTTCTGACTTTAAATATTAACAATACTACCGATTTGAGAATTCACGGAAATCTAACTTTACGTGTGTTCAGTAAGATGGTTGGTGTTAAGACTCTTATTATGAAGACTATTTCGTTTAATAGTTTGAAACAACAACCCACAATTTATTGCTTGAGTGTGATAACAAACTTGAGACTTGCCAAAAACTCAGGATAAGAACCATATTCGTTATCGCTAAATAAGAACAAAAACTCCAGGTGTCTCATGGCTGTTACTTGCAATTGCAATGCCTCAGTTAACTGAACATGATCACATCGACATTTTGATGATGATTGGTTACAGAGATAGAAGGCGAAGTTATTCGGAAGTAGTTGCATTCTACAATGCAATTCATGAAGATCATGAACCAGTTGCTAGATCAACAGTTAATAAAACATTGCAAAGTTTTGACGAAACCGGCGGTGTTAAAAATCGTCAAAAACCAGGACGTCAAAGGTTGCTACTAGTGATGAAGGTAGCTTGAATGTCCTTTTAAATGTGCATGAGAATCCCAAGTGTTCCGTACAACAGCGTGCTCTCACTCACCATATTAGCAGAAGATCTGTTCATAAAATTTTGAAAAAAGAGAAGTTTCATCCATACAAATTTCATTTATTACAAGAACTGAGCGAAGATGATTTCGATCGTAGGATAGAATTTTGCGAAACTGTTATGAACATGATAGATGAAGCGACTTTTTGCCTCCATGGAAAAGTGAATAGACAACTGCAGATATAGGTCGGACACATATCCACATTGGCTAGAACAAGTCCACACACAACACCCTCAGAAAGTGAATGTCTGGTGTGGTATTAGCGATGAGTAAAAGTGTTTACAGGTTTTGCGCGAACACATTATACCAGAACTTATTCGCCTGTTCCCTAATCGTGAAAATGCTGCGCGTCCTTCTGAACAGATATGGTTTTAGCAAGATGGTGCACCGCCCCAATTTTGCAGTCAACGTTCGTGGATATTTGAATGAGATATTTCCAGACACATTGATTGATAGGCGCGGAGCCATAGAATGCCCAGCATGTTCCCCTGATCTGACGCCGCTTGATTTTTCCTGTGGAGGTAATTGAAAGAAAGATCGTATTTATGCTGATCGGCCACATAATGCAGAAGATTGAAAAGGACGAATCAAGGCAGAAATTCAAAACTTACCTCTAAATGTGCTAAAAAGAACATTAGAAAACTTTTACTCAAGGCCGCATTACTACAAGGAACTAAATGGCGAACATTTTGAGCATCTTCTGTAATGTAAATCTGAAGAACGGAATCATGTAGAAGAAAATTATCACCAGTCAAGGAAAATGGTAATACCTGGCTTTTTGTCATTTTAACGATAAAGAAAATTCTTTTCATTCTTTCGTACTTTGTCAGGCTCAATTATTGTATTTACACTTTTCTCGACTGAGAAGCAATAAACTGTACAAGCGCGAAACGTTTTTGAAATAGGGAAAAAAATATCCTTTTCAATGATGTGTCCCAGTCATTTAAAAAATGCAACTTGCGCCCATATCTCTGAAACGAGAGCTGACACTGAGTTGAAAAAATTCCAGAAAATGCATTTTAATTACCTATAGGCCCATACACAATTTCAGAAAAATCGGTCGGTCGGAACCTGAAATATCCTGCAGGTTCCTTACTTTGTAGCGACCCTGTATGTTAAAATTTCGCTAGCACATTGCGTGTTCTTTGTTCTCTTATCCATTGCGGATACATATTGTTGCTCAGGTAGTCCAAAGATAACAACATTCTTCACACGTTTTTAATGCGTAGAAATTTCTTGAACTAAGTTCTCAAAAAATTCGTCCCGATCAGGAAATTGTATGATGCTTTTTTTCAAATTGATGTCATCCCCGGTAAGTCAATCTCTTAAGGCAAGAAATTGGTTTTGCAAAGAATCGACTAGACACTTCATATTTGCTAATGGAGTAATTCATTAAAAAACATCCTAATAGCTTTGAATTTTTGTCACAACGTCATGGTCTTTAGGAGCAGATCGATTGCAGAATGTTATAAAAGTATAGAAATGACATTTCTATAAACAAAAATTAAAAATGACTCGGTGATTTTTTTCCTGAAGTAATATTTTTAGAAACTTTAAACGCATAACCTGCATTTTTCTAACGGAATGCTGCAAATACCCACTTTCTGCCGTCAAAGGTGAAATCAAAGATATAGAACCATTCCAATATTTTTTAAAGTGCGAAGTTCTCACATGCTATTTTTTAATGAATAGTATAGTTGCAAGCAACAATCCAGGAGACTCATTATACAAAGAGCCGATTACCGCTCACAATGGTTTACAAGTATTACCTGAAACTGTCGTAAATAACAGACGGGTTCGGCACGTTCCACTGTTTTGCAGCGGAGTGGACCGTATCCAAAAATTGTGTTTAGGCTTTTTTAGATTGTTTTTTCGTACACATAAATCAATGAGCATTATTTGGTATTATTATTTTTTTTATTTTATTTTTAGTTAAATCCGGGCCTTCAAAGAAAAAGATAAGATCCGACAAGGGCAGTTTTAAAAATTTTACTGAAACTCACGCCGATCTTATTAGAAGAAACATTTATGAAATGTACAAGAATAATGTTATTTCAACAATCGCCGTGGTATATAAAAAAATGACAAATGATATTATCGACTGCTCCGAGCATACCCTGCAAAAGTATGTTAAAACCATTGACTTTTCAATGAAAAAGGTGGAGAAGAAGCAATGCTTGATGGAAATCCAGGTAATAGAAAGTGGAGATACAATTATTTAAAATCTATAAAAATGTGTAGGCAGAAAAACCGTCCGATATTTTTCTTCGACGAAACATGGTACGATGCCCATGACACAATAAAAAAGGATGGGTTGATGACTCAGGGAAGTGCAACGTCAATATTCCGGCGTCAAAAGGAAAAATAATAATGATTCTACACGCAGGAGGTGAAAATGGTTTCGTTTCTGGAGCCCTGTATCTTGGATGTAAAAACTTAAAAGAAGCAAGCGCCGATTATCATTCTGATATGAACGCGGAAGTGTTTGAATTTGGTTCAAAAACATTTTATTGCCCAAATTGCCACCAAACAGCGTCATAGTAATGGACAACGCTAGTTACCATTCGGAGCAACTGGATAAAATTCCAAATACAATAACTAATAAGGCAACCATTCAAGAGTTTTTAAGAAAAGAAGATTTATATTTCGAAGAGGACTACACAAAAAATAAGAATTGTTGGAAGTGCTTGGCACAAAAAAATTTTCGAAGAAATTTAAAATTGACATTCTCGCTTCTGAATTTGGACACACCATTCTACGATTACCTCCATATCATTGACTTTTCAACCTCATTGAAATGATATGGGGGCAGTTGAAACAAAGAATTCGACGAGGGAACACCGGTGGAAAATTTAGCAATGAAATGCTGCTAAAAATTAGACACGAAACTGAAATAACAAGTGTTGATGCATGGAGAAACTCAGTGCGGCATGTACTGGACATTGAAAATCGGTACAGAGCGAATCACGTACAAGAATTATTAATAGAAGTTAATCGTGATTTTAGCAGTGAAAGTGATAGTGAGTATTTTTTTTAGTTTGTGACTCTTGTAATGTGCTTATTAACAAGCTGTAATGCACATAATCGATACCGTGTATAAATTTTATTGTGCACTATTGTAAATTTTTTCTAACAAATGTAAATAATTTTCTACTTACTAATTTGTATGTTTTTATATTAAATTTGTATAAATTCGTTATGACATGCAAAGGCTTTTATTTTATACATCGCAAAATTTAAACCCAATAAAGTATCACATAAAAATAGATTGCGGGTCGCGCCAGTTATAAAAGCTTCTGTTTTATTGATTGCGAATTTATCACAACTAACAAATTTCAAAAATTTATAGTGAAAAAGTTAAAATTTTTGAATGCGGCCCATTTAGGAACTTTGAAGCGTGCCGCTAATCCCAATAGTTTAGGACAGCCGACCAAAAGGTTGTAAAAACCCTCATTTAGAATACAATAGTTTACGACGGCCGACCATCGAGCTGTAAAACCCTCTGCATAAGTGAGTCTCCTAGATCGTTGCTTGATACTTTATTAAACTCACTCTGATTCCCGCGTCTCGATTGGCTTCAGCTACACCGGAGTCGGCGTCCCTCTTCACGATGGCCGTCTGGGCTTTGCCCAGAGACGTCAAGTATTGCACTTCATCGTAAACGTCCTTGATTGTGAATGAAAGGATCTCGATGCCCATCCTGCCCACATCTGGGGCCGCCACTTCGCGCACAAGGGCGGCAAACTGGTCCCGGTCGCGGTATACTTCTTCTACTGTAAGCGTTCCTGAAACGAAAGAAACGAAAATCAGGTGTGGGAAATAGAAAATTAATACTTGTATTGTCAGAATACATAATATTACCGTGGACGTATTATATTGAAATGAATGTAAAAAATGGTGGAGCTACAAGTAAAATAAACAGTTCTCATCAATATAATAAAACCCGAAATGTGTTTAATTTTCTTTAAAATCTATCGACACCTACTACTACAATGTATTTCATTAATGCTTGATTTGTCCTTTTCTACTTTGTTACCTTACGGTTCTCATGAAAGAATTTTATTGCATCATTGAGGGCTAAAGTCCATCTAACAAATTATCTCGAAACCCACTGACAAAATTAATTCAACAAATTAAAAAATGTTATTGGTAAGTATCACTATCTTATTACACATTACATCTATCTCTCAGCAATAATGCTGTTTTCGAAATTTTAATCCACATTTCAGTCTTCAGTATCTAAAGGATGTTTAAATGAGGATCATTTTACCTTATTCAGAAGGATTAAACAGTATCGCATGTTATTCAGCGTGTTGAAAAAACTAACAATTGCAACCGAGGCCTTGGAAAAGAAAGATCTCGACCTTCGATTTTTCTTGTTCTTATCACTTTCCTTGTTACCTATACCTACAGTACCTACTGTCTGTTGTTGTTGTAGTGCTCTTAAGTTTAATTTTGTTGTTGTATAGTTCTTAAATTTTCATAACTATATAACAAAGATATTGGCGTGAACAAAAAAATGTTCAGGAAATATGGGCTTCATTTTAATTTACAATTTAATTACAATGGAAACAAAAAATCGGATCAGCCATTTTAAAATTGTAGTCAATTCTTAGTGGTGCGTTAATTTTTGACGCGCAGTGTACCTATGAAAGATACTGTTAATGCTTTTTTATAATAAAAAGTCCCTAGGGAGAATTTCGTTATTGCTGTCACTCCTTTGATGTCATAGAAATCAACGAATTTTCCCCGCTGTGAAAAAAGATGTATTATAATAATATGCATTGTTGGCCACGAGTCGCTGCTTCTTGGTGTGCTTCATATTATTTTTTTTTAATCTTTAATTCTTAGTACTTCCAACAACTCTTCTTTCGTATAGTTATCTTCAAAATACGGATCATGTTTCTCTAACTCCAAAATATCGCCCGACATATCATCGTGATAGTCAATTGAGGAATGTTTTATATTTTTATAATTATAATAATAGTAAACAATTTTTAACCCATCCCTTCTTTGATCCTGCGTGCAATATAATAATACGGTGCCCTTTACCCACTGGCACATCTAACACACACTTTTCTTAATTATCTATGCAACCCTTTTTTACTGTATCATACGAATTAAACCATGTTTCGTCTAGATAGATTATCAGTCTACCTTCGTGCCTAAACTTTCTGATTTCTTTCAAATAATTTCTTTTTCCACGGGACTTTTTTTGTTCAAACTTTCCACACATTCGTTTTCTCCCACTTCCACATTTTCCTCATTTCCCACGTTTTTACAGTGTTCACAGGACCATGATCTCCACMTGTTCGCATACTTGCTTCATTTGTGACTTAATACAAACTGAGGTTCAAAAATATTTTTAAAATGTACCCGAGCCAGGCCAAACACTCGTGTGGTTTGCAAATTAAATTGCCCTCCAATTAGAACCCTTGTAAAGTATTTTAAACGTCAAAATCGTAAAATTCTTCAAAATATAGACAAACTTTAGTCGATACGATTGACAGTCCTTGTTACAAATAGGCAAAATTTTGTGCTAACTATTTAAAAGCTTATGTAGGAAAAATCAGTAGTAGCATCAAAAATTCTCTAGACTTTATTGATATTATAAAAGGCTTAAATATTTCAGAACGTGATATGTTAGTTAGTTTTGACGTGGTTTCTTTATTTACTAAAGTACCCATCCCTGAAACGATAGATATAAACAAATCCATGCTTAATAGCGATCCCCTAGGTGACACGATAGCCAAATTATCTGAACATTGTTTAAAATCTACTTATTTCTTATGGAACTATAATTTTTATGAACAAAAATCAGGTTGTGCAATGGTTCACCCCTAATCCCTGTAGTAGCCAATTTCTTTMTGGAAAGTTTTGAAMAGGTAACAATAAATAGTTTTCAGTTTAAGCCAAAATGTTGGTATAAGTTTTTGGCCCCACGGTGTAGAAGAGTTGGGTAGGTTTCTAAATCATTCGAATAGTCAAAATCCTGGCATAAAATTTACTATGGAATTAGAAAGCAATGGTAGTTTACCTTTCTTTGATGTCAAAATTTACAGAACAAACACGGACAGTTAGGACACAAGGTTTACAGAAAACCAACACACACAGACAGATATTTACATGCCACATCTCACTACCCTCCCTCTCAAAAGAATAGTCTTATAAGGACGTTATTTGTTAGAGCACAAAGGATATCAGACGAAAGTTCTTGACAAAAAGAAATATATCATCTTAAATCAGGGCTAGTGAGAAATGGTTATAGCATTAAGAATATTTGGTCAATTTTTAATAAAATCAAGTAAATTCTCAACCAGGAAAAAGTAAATTAAAGTTGAGTTTGCCTTATGTACAAGGCCTTTTGGAAAAATTAAAAAGGATCATTCCGAAAACATATTATCTAAAACTAAACTAACCTTGCAATAACGGCAAAACTAACTCCAACAGTCAAACACAAACCCAACGCGTTCATCACGACCAGCGACATTTTCCAATCGAAACCACGACCGATCAATTCCAACGGCAACCCTTGTACTGACTCAATCGATCCGGATCATTACCAATTTAAATCATAATTTCAGAGTACTTCCGCGTCTCGGGATGGTTGACAAATTGGCCCGGAACGAAATTAAGCGACGTTCGATGACGTCAAAGAGCAGCAATCCTCGTTTGATGATGTGGTTGAACGTACTGCACCGGAGGTCGGAACGTAAGGTCTTAAAACAAGGGAACGTCAACGTCATAATGCAGATCTCGTAAATGTAATCGTCACATGCTTTATGTGCGAGCGGTTTATAAATTAAACGCGATAAGGTTAAAGCGAGCACTTGATGTAATTGATCTTGAATATTGTTAGTCAAGGTTTGATTTGTTGGATGATTGTGGTGTGCTGAGGTTGGAGAACGAAAGCTCTTTCATCGAGATAATTGGTATAATTAGCTTCAAGGAGACGGCTAACGTCATAAGAAATGCAGATATCATTAACAATCCGCTGGTGCAATGTTATGCAACGGTAGGCTTTATAAATACGAACAAAGATAAGGCTTAAAAACAAGTGATCTTGTGACACTGTCACAGTATACGAATATGTATTTCTTAATTTCGTAAAATATATGATCTGTCAACAACAAATATGTTTCACAATCTTATGTACAGTCTATTATTACTAAATAGGGTGGCCCATCGAAAACATAAGCAAGGCATTATAGGGTGGGGAAGAACTTTTCGGCAAAATCTAAAAACAAGTCAAGTTTGTTTGTCAGGGCAACACTTGCAAACGGGAAGGGGGGTCAAGTTATTTTTTTTATATTACAGATCCACTTATTTAGGAAATATGAAATCCAAAAATGTGTGACGAAAAATGCAAAAATCGATTCAATGTATGGTCCCAACAAATCTGATTGAGAACATCTTTTCTACAAGTCAAAAGATTCGTGGTCTTTACCAATTATTATCTAAGACATTTTAAGTAATATCAGCACCTTTGAATAGAACAGAAAAGTTAATTTTTAATAGTCAGTGGAATGTCAAAGAGCATTTGGTTGAATTAGACAAGCACCATGCACCAGTATATTAATTCAGTTAACTTAGATGAATCCCTTAGAGAAGAATTGGTATTATTATTAAATGAATGCATTAATCAAAATTACTTGTGTTTTAATAATCAATATTACACGCAAGAAGATGGCTTACCAATGGGGTCTCTATTGTCACCACTGCTAGCTGAGATATACATTAATAATTTTGAAAAAAATCATATTCAAATCAAATAGTAATCTAGTCAATTGCATTCAGTTTTGGGCACGCTATGTGGACGACATATTTTGTATTTGGACAGGTACAGACAGAAACCTGGATCAATTTTTGAATTACATAAACAGTATTCATGAAAAAATACAATTTACTATAGAAAAATGAAACAACAACTGTCAAGTTATAGCTAGACGAGGAATAATCTACAGAAAAAAATATTTTCAAAAAATGGCACAATGATTACACACGAAATGTTCTTTAACGTTCAACATTCGCAGAAATAAGAGCTAAGAATACAACGCATCTGGTCTCATTGGTATCAATAATCAGTACTAGGAGCAATTGACTTTGTACTTGAGGGCAAATTAGAAAAGAAAACACTTCAAATAGATTATTATCATTATACGGCACCATAAACAATTTGCTGTAGATGTATTAAATGATTCTATAGAGGCAAAAGCAACAAAGTGGTTGATGTTATTATTGAATATGGTCAATAGAATTTCATGTGCATGAAAAGCAAAATGAAGATTTAAGTAGATTTCAGCCAACCTTCGTTTGAGAGTAATCAGTGCACAAAGCCAGTA
Organism: Rhyzopertha dominica; assembly: GCA_025024175.1. Lineage (NCBI taxonomy): Eukaryota > Metazoa > Arthropoda > Insecta > Coleoptera > Bostrichidae > Rhyzopertha > Rhyzopertha dominica. The sequence continues at coordinate 3,621,596 of QCXZ01000075.1, forward strand.
AAATTTTGCACCTGTTCCTAATGTTTAGTTTTCGTACTGGAATACAGTGAGTTGAAAAATCCGAACACAACAAGCCGGTATTCCCATGATTTAACCAACCTTGCATGTCCACAATTAACAAAGTAAAGACATGACTAAAAAAGGACAGCTACCTTTTTGTATAAGCTGAAAGCAGTAAGTCAAGAAATCTCCAATGCAAAACAGCTAACATCTAAAAAGTAGGAAATTTTATAGAAAAATTATTCACTTAGAAATGAACTTCATAATAGTTGCCTCTATAAAAAAAATAAGTCGCACTTGTCGCAGAAGTAACATTTTGCAATATTACTTGAAAACAAACAAATGATTGCACCTTAAATTTACCTTTTTATTATAACGAGCTTAAAGAAGATTAGGAACATACTTAAAAGATAAACTTCGAATGCAGTATGCACTTTATCTGGTAAGAAAAGTCGATAGCAGACAGGCACTTGTAATGTATTAATATTGTCACATATTATCTTTTACTAAGTATATTCGCGTAATATAATTTGACATCAATATTGGAAACCTGTTTTTTACTTTTTGTATGATACATTTAGCTACCTACATATTATTATACTTACTAGTACTTATTTTATCTGTTGTGATCAGCCTACCGTGTTTTTGTAGTTACGGCTTCCCGAAATGCTTAAAACAGCAGCTTATTTCTTTACAGTATTTGGTTAAATACACGCTTGTTAACATAAATTAACGTAAAATGAAACGCTAACTGTAATAACGAGTAAACGGAGATTTTTATGAACGAGTTATTTATGGATATTTTTTACGCTTAGGAAATTTCAGACGTACTGTGAAAAAAGTACACTTCAACACGTGCATATATACATAGGAATATAGGTAGTTTTCCGTTGTTATATTTATAAACGGGAAAATACATTTATATTAAAACGAGCACGAACTAAATAATAATAATAATTTTATCTTTTTTAGGTTTAAATATATAATGCAAATAAATGGATTTAATGCAATATGCCTTAACTGCACTGATACAGATTAATAAAAAGCTCAGCTCGAGATAATTAATATTTTTATCTTGATGATAGCACGTCTGACCTATATAATAAAAACAACACATGTTGCTATGTAGAAGCTTTGGAAGGATGAATTAGTGTGATAACGATATCTGACACTGACATTAGCATAAATCTAAGTCACTGGGTGGTCTATTTACAACATGCTCTAAATACTGGAACGCTTACTTAAATAGTAATCAGTAATATGTACTTCAATACACAAGTATAAAAAGTGCTTGAATGGACGAATAAAAATATTATTTCATAATGCTGTCGACCCAAAATTAGTTACCAGTAACATGAAGAAAATTCGCAGTTGTCAGTGAAAATCTTTTTTCATATGTATTTGTTTCCAAGCTATATCAAAACTCAATATTTCAGTTTCGCTGACAGAAAAAAAAGCAAAAAGAAACGGTAAATGTTCCATATATTTTATTTATTTGCGGCAATTTAGCGGCATATAACTTTGGGTAACTACTTGAAGCATTAAGAACAATGACAACATTAAATTACTACAGCTTGGGCATTTTAGACCAGAACGAACTACTGGATATATCGATAGTATTGTCATTACAAGACAAAAGAAATAAAAAAAAAAGAAATACATAAAATTCTTACCAGTTATTAAATTTAGTAATATTCAAGAAAGCGAAAAGAATAGCTTATTCTTAACGGAGAACTGGCCTATATATTATATATTAGTACTTATTTGACAAATACATGTGTCTTTGTATATGTATTAGAAAGCATCGATCCATATATGGAAAACTAGAATTAGGAAAAATCTGAAAACTTGACAGCATACTAAAGTTGATGGGAGACACACGGGTAAAATATTTTCAAAATGGTGGTACATTCTTTGATTCTAGGCAATATACTACGCATCTTTCGTGTACCATGATTTATACTTAAGTTTAAGCGCTTACAGGCCTAGACATAACTATCTGTTTCTCCTATGAGAAAGATTTTGTTATTTAATTTTGGCAGGATTCCTTGTTGGAAAAGGCCCTTTAATAGATTTTTATAATATATTGATAACTATGAATACGGGTCCTTCCTTGAAAACAATCTTGAGAAATGTCATAAAAATCAAATGGAAATCGCCAAATTTTATAATTTTAACTTACTTACTACTAATAATTTTATTGATGAAAAAGGCTATGAACTTACAGATTTAAATGATGTGTCGAATGCTTTCAATAAATACAATCAATGAACTAACCAACAAACTATAATTTGTTATTACCTCAGCATCGATTGTCTCTCACAGCAAGAGGACCCTATGTAATGTTTACTAAAATCGTTAATAAACTGCCTAGGTAGATACAGGTTTTAAACAACATTAAGATTAGTAAGAGAGTCTTAAGGAAGATATTGTTAAAAAATTATTTTTACACAACGGAAGAATATTTCTCTTTCGACTTTTCTGATATTGAAGATATAATGTATTAGTTGTATCGATTGTATCAGTAATTTTAATTGTTTTTTTTTGTTTGTCCTTTGACGTTTTCTACAACTGTTGTCACTTCCTAAGAAGAAATAAAGTATAAAGTAAAGTAACCTAAAGATCAATATAGATAAGTCGAAAGTAATGGCGATAACATTAAATAATAACAAAGTGGAACAGATGGAGACATTTATAAACTTTGGTGTAACAACACAAAAAAAAACAGAAACATTAATGCAGGAATAAATGAAAGATTAGAAAAACAACAAAAGTGTTATATGCATTAAGAAACAAATTACTGCGAAGTAAAGAACAACAGAAAATAAGTGCGTATAAAAAAGCAAAATACAGGCTACAGATGCGAATTACTTAGGGTCTTAAGGGCGTAACAAGAATCGAAAGGTCAGAGACGTGGCAATAAGAGGATATTAATGGACAGCATAGAAAGATCATCAAAATAAACAAGAGTACAAAGGCGAGATGAGTTTTATACTGCAATAACTCGACAATTCTTTCTTTAATAATAAATGAAAATTTACCTCTTAATGTGAGCGTACGTTAGTCCAAGTGTAAATCCGATTTTCGCCACTTCAGTCCACACTACGAACATTTTGCACTAGAACTGACGAAACTGAAACTCCGATAAAAGCCCTTCAAAATATATTCACAGCGCTTTATACGATAACGCACTTGTCAATCATTTCCAAGTACCATAGGAATCGCCGACCAATAGAACTAAATGTGCCAAAGCATTCTTTACACACGCAGGTTTGACGATAATAAGACAGGTTTATATTAAGCGCGCGTTGTCGGTCTACTAGCGGAAAAAAGTACGGATTCCTTGCTTTACTATTATTCAGCAAGGTCGTGGCAATTACAGCCAATCCTTTGGTTGTAGACACTATTAATGCGGAAAAGTATGACATCATCGTGTAGCAGGCAACATAGAGAAACAAGATTTAAAAATGCTAATACAGATTAATGGTTTAACTACTAAGAAGGCCTCTTTAGAACACTTTGTTTTTTAATCATTTTGCTCTGGTTTTAAGGTATATTTTAAAGTTAACACTTTTTAAAGATCTTATACAAATTTTTAAGAAAGGTACATGATTTAAAAAGCAGATATTTCAAGGATTCTGACCTGTTTTTTAAGATAGAAAGCGTGCTAAACAAACTCATGTAGATAACGATTTTTTTAAATTAAAAACTGTACTAATTGCTAATTTAGTATTATATGCTATTTACCCTATTATAACAACAATATAGGATTAGCATATAGAATTATGTCAAAATAGATGAAAGAGGTAAATTTTACTAGTAAGGCCCCTTTAGAACATTTTCTTTTTAGGGTATATCTTAAAATTAACATTTTTCAAAGATAAGATAATATATTTTCGGAAAGATCGCTGTCTCTTGAAAACACTGACAAAAAGTTATAAGTCTGACGTTTCGATTACACCTGTAATCAATATTTTGTTTGAACTTGTGTCAGGCAAATTTTGAGGTCTTTGACAAAGATTACAGGTGTAATCGAAACGTCAGACTTATAACTTTTTGTCAGTGTTTTCAAGAGACAGCGTTCACCCAAGTATTTTTCAAAGATTTTGTCCAAATTTAATATTAAAGACTTTCTCCTGTTTTTAGTATACACAAATATATATTTTGGTACAAAAATTAAATAAAAAATTACATTTCAATTCATTTTCTAATACGCTGTTTCAACATAATCATAATTCACGGTGTCAAAAAGGAATATGTTCTAGCAGTTTTGACGGAGAAGGTAATGATTTAGCACATGGCTTCTTTCCAAATAATAGGAATTAATTTTGATAAATCAGAAAATTGGAATTTTGGTGAATCAGGCACTACACCTGATGATCAAACTAATTTTTAGTGAACAAATTAAATGCTCGATATTTCATTTACAACGCATATTGCATTTTCCAGTTAATTTAGCCGAATGCACGACAAAAACCTAAATATTCAATAAATGTAGTAGACGCTCGATAAATCTAATGAATATTCGATATAAAATTAGCACGCGGGTTAAAATATTAAATACTCGGTAAATATCATAGATGCTCGGAAAATGTAATGAATGCTCGGTATAAATTCTAGATGTTCGATTAATTTAAGAAATGCTCAGTACCAGATTCGAATGTTTCCTCAATTAGTAAACTTTCGCTAAAATATAATTGATCGCTAAATGTTAAATGGAAAATTGATGATGATCAATGTTCTTTTTGATTTTAAGGCTTAACAAAAGATTACAACGGTTCATAAAACATTTTCGTTTAAACTGGCTTTTATCGGCAATCATATAAAAATCATATAAAAATAAAATACAATGTAATAGTTGCAATCTTCTATGGGAGGTTTGATAAATTGGATGTCGACTAACATAAAAGACACAACTCACCCTATAATAATTTTTAGAGGTTATTTAAAGAAGTTTCTAACAACACGGAAACGCGTTTGAAAGCAAATAAAGATACTTTAGTAAATTCAGATTTAGGTCCGACATTTTTAACTAAATAAGGAATTGACTCAAGCTTAAAAATTCAAATAGTGTAAATAATAATATTWTATTGACTTGACTCCACTTCAATTGAAGATCTGTGGAGGAAAAGCCGTTTCGAAAACATATTTTGTGTTCAAAATTGCGCAGTTAAGTCGTTTTGTTCGTATTCAAACAGCCCATTCACTGTGAACGGCCCTATTTTACTGTTATACCATATCCCCGAATGAAATTTAATGTTCGAGTTACCTTTTCATGACATATAGGTGAAGTTATATTAATTGGCATATTAGACAAATGATTTAGTTCACTAATAACCTTTTAGTAAGCAGAACAGGTAGGCACATTCAGTAAGTCACGGTTCAAAAAAAATAACTATATTCTTTTTCAGAATCGTCTGTTTAATTAATCAAAAACTTATTGTCATAAGCGTCCAAATAGAATTTATTTATCATTTTTCTGAATACGCTACTTTCAAACCAGAGTGCGCGTCACTTTCCAATGCGAAAACACGCCGCTTGCTTCAATACATTTCAGAGGTGTCTTAATTACTCACATTTTTCGCATTTGTTTCTTTCCAATCGCTTGACGTTTTCACCACCACGCACACCAATCACTCCCAAAATCATCTTTTAACCACTTCCAGAAACCAAAATTAGGGAGCTACACCGCGCACGTTAAGAGCTCCTCAATACAACTAATACGTGATAATGCTAACCTGTGTGCCGTTTGACGAAAAAAAAACAGTATCATAAAAAGTAGTGTATTCAGACGTTTTTTGCCAGTTGTTGCTCGGAGCGCTGCGGCGCTTGACCTTGGGAATACAACTAAAAATCACAGCAGCGTATTTTATTGTACGTTTTTGATACGCAGTGCTACTGGGGCGTTCAAAATTTTCTCATGCTGAAATAAAATATCCTCTAAGAATTTGTAGTTTTAAATTTACTTTTAGTGTGAGTGGTTAAAGTTTAATTTCAAGCTGGATACTAAATTCCCATGTAAATAGCTCTATACAGGGTGATTTTTTGAAAACTTCACACCTTAAATAACTTTAAATAGAGGAAAATTTTAAAATTTTGCAAAAACAGGTAAACTTTTGTTTGCAGGGGGACAACTTTTGAGATAAGTTTTTAATGGATAGCGCTTACCCTCTTAGCGGGGTAGATACCCCTTCAAAAATTTTAAATGAAACTACCCATCTTACGATACATCATTTAAAAGCTTATTACACAAGGAGTCTTGCCATGTAATTAGTTTTACTATTTTTTACCTATTGACGGAGTAGTGGCTCAAAAAGTGCATTGTAGCAAGTGGCTTATAAAATGGAATATTTTGGACTTTTTTTAACAAAATTTATTGTCTTGCAGTTACAATAAAAATTGTCCTTACTTAAGCCTAAAAAAACTTGTTAAAAAATAATTGTTACACCTAAGCAAAATGCCAAAAATACTTAAAATTTTCATTCGACATTACTTGATATTGCAACTCGACAGTTTATACTGAATTGGCTAAATAATTATCTGCTTTGTGTCTCCAATTTTTTGTTTCAACTTTTTGGCTACTTCTTTGGCACAACCATCTTTTTGTTCACATTCCTTTTTATAAATCGCGTGCAATTTTAAAGTGAGAGTCCAAGTGATAATGGTTTATTCAACTGCCGAAAGGGTAGAAATAATTTTTATTTACGGTGCTGAGCATAGCTGTGCTCGTGCGTCAGCAACGGCACCACGATAAAAATGTTGAGGCTAGGTACATTCTCGATCTCGTGCAGAAATTTCAAGACACTGGATCTGTAGTAAACAAAGAAAGGGCAGAGAATAGAGTCGTTGATGAAATGGCCCAACTTGAAGTACTTGGTCATTTTGCAATGGATCCAACTAGCTCTTTGCGTAACATTTCTACAGCCACTGGACTTTCTTATTCATCTGTAAGGAAAGTTACAAAACTGCACAAATTCCATCCCTATAAGATGAAAACTCTCCAGGAACTCGGCGAAGATGACTTTGATAGAAGACTGCAATTTTGCGAAATTATGACAGAAAAGATTATAGTAAATCCAAATCTAATAAAAAATATCTGCTTCAGTGATGAATGCACATTTTTTTTAACGGCTCTGTAAATAAACATAACGTCAGGTACTGGAGTGACGAAGATCGTTATTATTTTTCGAGAAGGTCATACACAAGTTCCTCAGAAGCTGAACGTCTGGGCTGGAATACTTGGCAACGCAATTGTAGGTCCAATTTTCATTGATGGGACGCTAAATGGGGGAATGTATTTAGAATTACTTGATAACGTTATTGATCCTTTAATCACAGAGCAATTAGAAAACCAACGTGACCCTGAAGGAAATCCAATGTTGGATGAATACGAATTGTTTTACCAACATAATGGAGCCCCACCGCATTACGCCATTAATGTGCAAAATTGGTTAAATTATAGATTTCCTCTTCACTGGATTGGTAGGCGTGGAACAACTGAATGGCCGCCACGATCACCCGATTTGACTGCTTTAGATTTCTTTCTATGGGGTCATTTAAAATCTGTGGTTTACAAAACACAACCTACTAGCCTGGACGATCTGCGAGAAAGAATTATTAACGAGTGCAGGAGGATTCCACCTGAAACTTTCCGAAAAGTGCAGCAGGAGTTCAAGAACCGTCTGTATTATTGTATGGAAAGAGGTGGTGCACATTTTGAGAATCTATTGTAAGGTTTGAATTTCTATGGTTTTGTTCACACTGTTTTTGGAGTTACAAATAAATAATTTTTCTTTTTCGTGAACATGGACTTTCTAAAAAATTACATGATAAATACTTTAATGTTAATAATAATGWTAAAAGAAAATTTTCAGTATTCTGGGAGTTTTTTTTAAGTGTCATATTTTTTACAAGTTGTTTGTTTAAATTTTGGGTTCTCGTAAGGACAAATTTTATTTCCGCYCTAAAATAAAATACATTTTGTTGAATAGAGTACAAAATATTCAATTTAATGAGCAACCTGTYTCGTAGGCACTATTAATCTATTACCCCGTCAATAAGTTAAACGTGGTAAAACTMATTACATGGCCAGACTCTTTGTGAAATAAGCTTTCAAATGATGTATCACAAGATGGATAGTTCCATTTAAAATTTTTAAACGGGTGTCTACCCTGCTCAGAGAGTAAGCGCTATCCATTAAAAACTTATCTCAAAAGTTGTCCCCCTGCAAACAAAAGTTTATATGTTTTTGCAAATTTTTAAATTTTTGCTATATTTAAAGTTATTTAAGGTGTGAAGTTTTCAAAAAATTACCCTGTATATTTTAAAGCACAGTGATTTTTAGAATGTCGCATTAAATGCTATTATTGAACGAAATAGTGTAAATTTCTTCCGTCAATTTAATCCATTCTACCTTATTGTAAAGCACTGTCTATAATGGGTCGTATTCAAATTGTTTTACAGCTGACACTTTTTGAATGAATTTTATAATGGTTTGTGTAGAATGCCCACATTTCTTAAGTGTAAGTAATAATAATAATGGCCTCCCTATCAACTTTTAAGTAGTAGCTGTACAGCAACATTTTTATTGATAATAAAAAAATGTGAAACAAATTAAATATTTAATTGACTAAACAAACACTTTTTTGGTAACTGTTTACATAATTGGACAACAAAATGCACTCGCAGCAAAGAACTTAAATATTGTTTGGTAGGTACACTAACAATGGCATATGTACAACATACATCAGGGAAATATTAACCTGTCGATTAMCTATTGAACTAAAAGAGCTCTTTTAGATATGGCTGGTCGCCTATGCGGTCTCTTCTTTCCAACTGGAAATGCTTTTGCTTTTTGCACCGAACAGAATAAGAATTAGCGTTGGGAAATAGACTCGACATTTAATTTAACAGTGCACATGACTTATCGAACATTTATATTTTTTTCTAATCCATTGCTGTAAAATGCTAAACTTAATTCAATAGTGAAAGTAAATTATCGAGTAATTATATATTTTTATAGTGCATACATCAGTAAAATATCGACCAGAACTTAGCGTATAAATAGGATGTTTTATATTGTGATTTTATAAAAAATATAAGGCACTTTCTATTATTTTCTCCTGCATTTTTTATTTTTTTATCGAGCATTTAGTATTTTTTTAATCTGCAAACTGCATTAAATTACCGGGCGTTAATTATAACCCTAATTTTTATATGTACAGTATTATTACACGAAATCGGGCACACGTTAGGGATTGAACATTCTGCAAGTAATAATTCATTTATGTACGCCTATTATAAAGGTGATATTGATAAATTAACTCAAGACGATATGTGGGCAATTCAATATTTATATGGACGACCTGAACGATTAAAATATGAATTAATACCAACAACAAGAGTTAAACCTACTGTAAGCAAAGTTTGGCAAAGCGTCCCTGAAGTCGGAGTCAAAGATACAGTTGGTAATTCTTCTTCAATTCATGCGCCTTTGTTGAATTTATGTGATTTTAATAAAGAAATTGATACATTTCTAATTGCAAATCATCATATTTATATTTTTTATAAGAAATATGTTTGGTTAGTCAATTTAAATGACACGACTTATTATAAAGAATCGAAATTAATTACAGATTATTTATATTTTTTGCCAGATAATTTTAAAAATTTCGCATATTTGTCTCAAAGACCTTCAGATGTTTTAATAGTTGTTAAAAATTTATATTATTTAATTGATTTTCCAAGTTTTCATGTTAAAAGTGGATATAATACTCAATTTATTGAGAATTTAGGAATACCAGAAGGAAAAAGAATTGATGCGATATTTAGAAAAATGGCCTTATTTCATAATTATTTTCTAGAATACCTCCAAATATAGGCAGAGCATTCAGATATAGAAATTTACATTTCTTTAAAGATCAAATGTATTATGAATTTGATGATATTTCGAATACATTAGTTAAATTTGATAAATTTGGCATGGCAGTTTTCGGTTTAAATGTGGTCTTATCGATCAAATAATAAAACTAATTGATCGTCTGTGATTCACCTGAGGTATGCTACACGTTTTCATACACTTTCATACATTCATTAACGGAAGGAATTTATACTTGAGATATGTATATGTACTCCTATATTTTTAAATAACCTAAAGACTCGGTCATTTTCTAGAGTGTATATCCAAACACCAAATTTTCCAACTCACATAATTCCTTTAAATAAATTTCACCTTGGGCTTTGCCTATGGAATGGCCCTGCCAGTTTTAATCTATTTTTGACATAAGTAGTTCTATAATCATGCTAATCCTCTATTATTGTCATAACCGAGTAAAATCTGTTAAAATGCTAATTTTAAAATATACCTTAAAACCAGAACAGAATGATTAAGAAAACAAAGTGTTCTATAGGGGCCGACTAGTAAAAACTTCAAAATAGGGTAAAATCTTTCAAATATATTTATTTTAAAATATAATATAACAAGGCAAAATGATTAAAAAAACAAAGTGTTCTAAAAGGGGCCTCTTAATAGTGTTGTATAACATTAAATTGTGAATAAATTAAGGAGTTACATCATCTGTAAACACTTAAAATACCAAGTCAATATTCATATGGCTGGCATGTACATTAATTCTATTCAGGGCTTAAAGACAATAATTCTTCCCAATTGTTCAATTTAAATTATACAGAGTATCCCACGGCAACCTCTCATTAGAAGATTACAAAATTGCAGTAACTTTCTGAATATGTGTAGGTTATAGTTTTATGCTGGGTTCATTTCATTTAAAATATTTTCAGGTTTTGGCCACTTCCTGTTATTCCGGAAGCTGATAGCAAAATTGTGAAATTGAAATGAAATTCAACTAGGATTCTAAAAATGTCATATAATACGGGGTGTTCCATTTAAATTAAGAAAGTTGCTATCTTCAGGGGCTGAAACAGTCCAAAACCTTATCTTGACAATGACTAATGTTAATGTAAGTTCATTAGAACAGCTGAGAAGGATCAAGCTGTAATGTACCAGATTATTTAAATAATGCGTTCATGAATAGTTATTTACCTACTGAAAGTGCTACTGACGATACGATAGGAAAGGAAAGCGATATTAGCTATTTCCCTGAACTACTTGAATTTTTAAAACGAAATTGGGAAGGTGTATTTACTGAGATTTATGAATTTAATAAAGGAAATAATTTTAATACTCGCTCTTTTTGTGCTAGGTTACTAAACAACTGCAAAATTACATAACTATCACTGTGGATTATTATCTAAGATTTGGGTTCCAGAATTGTAGTTAAAGTAACCATTTACAAAAAGTGATTTTTTTCGAAAATATGTAGGTCTTTGTCCTAAGCATATAGATAAGTATAGATAAATTATCCAATATAAACATGTCGTCGATCGGTAATATCTCCTTACCTTATCTTTCAAATGCACACATCGTTAGTTTACAAGGAAAACGCATGTTATGATACATGAAACACTCTGTATATGATATATGTAGTATCGCCAAAACACATAAATTTTCTCTAACTTTTCCTTATTTAACTTGAACCAAATAATAAGTAGCTGTTCGTTATGATTTAAGAATAAAGACTAAATTAATAAAAAAACAAAACCAACTTTTTCCTTTCTGGATATTACATTACCTTTGAGGTCCAATATAATATTTACACTACAGGTAAGAGAGACTACGAAAATATTCTTTTCTGTTTAACACCTATAATTATCACATACTCACATATACTTGTACGTGTGTTAACCACATTATATTTTAGAGGATATTCATTACGACAAATATGCTTGCAAATATGAGCTATTATTTGTTCATTGTATTTTATCACATGCAGTGCACAATCACAATAAGGACGTGTACATTTACTGTTTTTGTTAATAAAACAGTAAACTAACCTTCGCCTTTATGTTGATCTGCTGTTTAAGTTGCTCTTAATACAACAGTAATTGTATTTGCTTGCTGTCAATACAGACAAAAAAATAGATATTGCTTATTTGGTGTACAAAATGATCTACAGCGTACACAGAAAAGAAATCAAATTCATGCATTAATTATATATTAAACACATTTAATGAACTACTTGTTACATCGCCTTGAATTTCAGTATTCATGATTCTTAAAAATCGTGCGTGATTTGGATTTATCACGAGCAGTTTTTTTTTCTAAAATAATAAGAAACTAATTACACTATACGAAGCAAACTGTTGTCATGCGTCTCGTTTTTCGTCAATTACACAGTTTTATGGTGAACGCCGAAGCAATCAGGATGTATTTGGATTACAAAAACAAACACGTTATTCTGTAACATGATGTTTGAGTGATATACTGTAACTGGTAACTGATACTGACAAGCACAGACCTACAAAAAAGTGAATTACATTTTAATTCCCTGTATTGAACATTTTATCGGGCATAAATTCGATAGTTGCTAACTGCAACAGGTATATTTTATTTCAAAAAGTATCCGTGAGGTTGAAACAATTTGTTTATTTGTGATACAACGTTCGTTAATTTTATCACGTTTCATACCTAGAGGAAAAAAGATGAGAGCACAAAATGTTTAGATTAGAAACAACTTAAGAATTATTTTTCTTACATTAAATCAAAACAACAGCAGTTATTGCCACTTCAAATACGTCTGCTACTTTATAAAGATCAATGAAATAAGATCTTCAAGGCATTAAAATACTAATTATTTTGTCCTTCGACTTCCGCTCTTCGACTTTGACAACTATGTTTTCCTTCATCTTGGCTGCTTAATATATCATTAGTTTTTAAGCCTCTCTATGTTTTCAAAACTATACTAAATTCGGAAGTGCAGAATTTTGTTCAAAACACAACTAAACGATGAGCTTGCGCTGTTTAACTGATTCAAAATGTTTCACATCATAAAAGTTATTCTGGTGTATTAGTGACTTAAGTACCTTCTTATTCTCTAACCAATACTAGAAGTAAATAAAAATTGATTATCTGAACATTGTTTAAAATCTACTTATTTCTTATGGAGCGATAATTTTTATGAACAAAAATCAGGTTGTGCAATGTAATAGTAGTAGTAGCCAATTTGTTTATGGAAAATTTCGAACAGGTAGCGATAAACAGTTTTCCGTTTAAGCCAAAATGTTGATATAGATACGTAGATGACAGTTTTGTTATTTGGCCCCACGGTGTAGAAGAGTTCGATAGGTTTCTGAATCATTTGAACACTCAAAATCCTGACATAAAATTTAATTTGGAATTAGAAAGCAATGGTAGTTTATCTCTCTTGGATGTCCAAATTTACAGAATAAACACTGGACAGTTAGAACACAAGGTTTATAGAAGACCAACACACACAGACAGATATTTACATGCCACATCTCACCACCCTCCTTCTCAAAAGAATAGTCTTATAAGGACGTTATTTGTTCTTTATAAAAAGAAATATATGATCTTAAATCAGCGCTAGTGAGAAATGGTTATAGCAATAAGAATATTTGGTCAGTTTTTAATAAAAAGGCTTCGGAAGAATCGGAATCAGATTCGCGAGAGGGAGCTTTACGCTTTCTATTCTACCTTATCTTAGTTATAGTTATCTGGAGGGCAAGGCGTGAAACATAATTTAGATAAAATTTTATGTTCTACTAAAAATAAAGTGCATTGAGAGAGTGAAGGTGTTTACAAAATTACTTGTTCTTGCGGCAAGTGTTACATAGGTCAAACTAAAAGAAAAGTAGGTATGCGTTTGAAAGAACACATACGTGCTACTAGGCTGCAACATATAGATAAATCTTCCGTAGCTGAACACTCATATTTGACTAAACACATGATGACATTTGGAAGACTATTTCGTAGTTATCTTTTATCAAGTACTTCGTGTATATCTAGTAGGTAGGTAGTTCCTTTTTCGTCGTTAGGTTCTTTTTGTCAGGTAGGCACGTTGTTTCGATGACGTCTCGCTTCTTTGGTGATTTGTTTATTTACTTTAAAAATGTTGTTTGAACTTGTGTCAGGCAAGTTTTGAGGTTCTTCGCCTTTGACAAAGATTACAGGTGTAATCGAAACGTCAGACTAATAACTTTTCCTCGTATTCATTTCGAAGTTATAACACGTGTCACACTGTTTCCATGAGACAAATCCGTCAAGGTATAACTGACAATATTAGATGTCCTTATTTCCTTTCGTTACGTCTCAAATCACACCGCTCCTATAATATCCAAAGCACGTTTGACGACGACCTTTTGAACCCGACCTTGGTCAACAGCAGTCAATGAGGAAATTCAATGGAATGTACACAAGGTCAGGTTTATCAGGAATACACAAGTTGCACAACCACTCAAGTTATTGCATATAGTATTACTGTGAGATAAATCGTTATCTTTAGATAGTAAAATTATTTTTTTGTCTTAATACTGGTCTCCAGGACAAAGGAAATCGTAATATTTGAAAGCCTGAATGATTGTAAGGCTGTATTTTCATCTGGAATCGTTTTATCTATGAGTTCATTATTTTTGGCATAATAGTGAGTAACCAAAAAAGAAAACTAAACAAAAGCCACAACTCTATTACACAGCGAGTTAGTAAAATATAGAGCTTAGGAAGTAATTCTAAAAGGATTTTGGGAAAAAATTCTCGAATATCTCAACATTATTTTTAGAGTGCAATTTTGCTCAGGAATTGTCATTTTTTTAAGCTACGACGTTGTCGATAATGTTCTTAAATGACAATCCATCTTTTCAACAGATATTTCCTGGGTATGTACATTTTATAAAGTATGAAAATGTGAAAAATGTAACCTTCACACGGAGAACTGAGATAATCAGGTCCGAAGTTTTAAAAGTGTAAGTAAAAGTTTTCCGGTCGATCAAACACTTTAGTGTTTTAATCTAAAACAGTGGATATTTTTCTATTTAAAAATATAGAGAAGATTTAGGGATAGATTACTTCGTTTCCAAAAAAATCGAGAAAAATTTTCGAAATCAACAGCAACAAACAATGACCACAAGACAGATATACCAGAAAAAACGAAAAAAAAATAATTTGGAATATTACCAACCAATGATACAAATACAAAATACAAAGAAACGAGCACGAAATTCGAAATTGTAAAAATTGTTAATTTTCGGTGTGTTTTATTTCTTCTCTTCTTTTTTTGGTGGAATTGGTTGGTAATTTGAGAGATACCCAATTATTTAATAGTAACCCGCTGACTTATACAACCCACTATACCATCAATCTGAATCAACAAGACTCCTAAACGTATTAATGTTTAAAACTAAACAAAACAAATGCATATTTGAGCAGGTACCGCTAAACAATTTTTAAAAGAAAATATAATTTTTTTTTGTAGATAAATGCTTTTAGCTAATTTTTTTTGCTCGTTTTGTTAAACTTGATTTTTAAGAGAAAGTTATTTCGTTGCTATAGCAGTCAACTTTCTTTTTTCTAAATAGCACCAAACTATTTTTTGTGTATATTTGAAATCAACTCTTTTTTTTGCATACAAACATTTAAAATTTCAATAGGGATGTTTAGAAAATTTTTGAAAAAGCTAGCATTGTGGTGTAAATTTCAAGTTGCAAATATTAATCGCCATCCAAGTTGCCGTCAATAATAAAAGGACCTATAATAGTGTCCAGGAAGTAGGCCACAAAGTTGGAGCACAAATAATTATACTATAATTATATTAATTATTAATTAATTAATTAATTAATAATTATATTATATAATTATATTATACTTCATTTGTGTCTGATTGTGGTTTACACAAATTTTCAGCCACATCTATTGTTTTCAGGTTGTGACTGTTGTAATACTTGTGGACAACTTCGCACTTAGCCACCAACCTCAAAATTTAATATCTCTATAAAAGCCTTTAGTGCGTCATTGTGCTTCAAGAATAATGTTGCCCATAATGATTACTTTATAGTTAGGAGGTCTAGCCACGGATACGAAGCGCAAATGTTACTATTTCTACTAATATTAAGTGATTGGATTGTGCTTCATGCCACACGACCACTTTTTGGGAAAATATACATTTTTATACTTGGCAGTTAGTCACCAAACTAAAGCACAATTGCCCATCTTTTACTAATCGTTAGTGCAGCTGGCTATCTTTTACATATCTTTAGTAATTCTAGTGTCCATTAGCCATACGACAGTTTTGTGCTTTTATTGTTACAACTATAGTTTACTATGGTTTTGGAACCAGGTGATTATTTTCATTTTACAGACTAGAAGATGACTACCTAAGAACAGGAACTGCAGAAGTGGAGTTGTGTTTTTTCCAACAAAGTAAAATTGCACTACTACAGAGAACTATAGAGAACCTCTACTCGTCCTCCTGACCTGACCTCCCAAACTGTGTTAAAAATTGTAGTATTCAGTGTTATGCAGATGACTCGCAATTACAATTTTCTTTCAACCCTATAAGCACTGCGATATCCTATGAGCTCATGGACCGTGACCTAAGGGCTATAGCTGATTATTCTCGAAAAAAATAATTTAAAGTTAAATCCAGAAAAGTTTGCAGCAATGTTGTTCTGTCCAAATCGTTTGCGAGAAAGCATAGTGACATTTTAAAATTAATATTAATAATCAACCATTGCCTGTTGTTAACAGCGTAAGAAACTTAGGTTTAATATTTGAAAGCGATCTTCGTTTTAAACAACATATTGCCGGCGGAAGGCTTATCTAACTTTAAAACTGCTGTATTGCAACAAATATTTAATAAATTTCAGAATGCGTAAGAAACTTTGTGAATCGTTAGTGTTGTCCATCCTCAATTACGGTTTCATTGTGTTTTACTCATGTCTGGATAAAATAACTAAGTTAAGATTACAGAAAATCCAGAATAGCTGTTGTAGATTTGTTTATCGCATACCCCGCGATGAAAGAGTTTCCCAAAGTATAATGGCACTGGGTTGGCTTCGAGGCAAGTTTCACTGTAGATCTGATGAGATAAATGTTAATGTGAGGAATCTATCTTCACTATCAGTTCCTAGATATCGCACCACCTTGTTTCGCAGGTCATTTTCGTATAACTGTGTAATTATATACAACAGTCTGCCTGAAAATCTGGAAATGCTTTCGTTACGCCAATTCCGAAAGCAGTTGAGGAAAATTTTGTTACTTTCGCAGTAATTTATATGCCTAGGTTAGTTTGTTATTGTTATGTGATATAAATAAGTTTAGTACAAGCTATGTAGCTGGATTGTTTGAAAGATTGTTCCATTATCATGTGCAACTACTGCTTGTTATTGTTTCTATCGTTATAATTTGATTGTTGATTAAGGCTTGTAGTAATGGAGAAGGATGAGTTGAGTAACCTTTGGCTAGACTTCGCCTTAATAAAAACGTATTACTATTATTATTATTATTATCAGCAAACGTCTGTAAATACCTAATACGTTCAGCTGCGAAACAATTATTAGCTTGCTGTCAAATTTTTGTTCTGCACCCCTTGTCAAAAGGGCACAAGCAACAATTATTAGACTTGAATAGCTCCGCAATTTAATTTAAGACTGAAATTGTGATCAAGTTATTTTATTTTAGGCATGCGCATTATGCAAAATTATACGCATGATGGATGGACATAGGTTCAAGATAGCTTTGTAATTTAGGATCGACCATTGAAATTTGTACCTAGTAACTTTAGCATGAGCTTAAGTAAAACAAGCAGCGTTTTAATCAGAAACTTTAGTCAGCAGCTCTTCGTGACTCTTTCAACTTAACGTGACCTAAGATTACTTCCACAAAACACCTTTTGGCTTTTTATTATTATGACCAAACCCAAGTAAAATTAATTAATTATTAATGTTAGATTGGAGGAAAAATTAAAATTTTCTCGGAAAGATCGCTGTCTCTTAAATACACTGACAAAAACTTATTAGTCTGACGTTTCGATTACACCCGTAATTTTGTCAAAGATGAAGAACCTCAAAATTTGCCCGACACAAGTTCAAACAAAATTTAAAAAAAAATCACCATGATGACCTAACTCATAATTTCCACAATCCCTATTAAAATTACTAATATTCCTACAAATTTCTATAGCTTCTTATTTTAGACGTTTGTGATAACGTATTTCTCTATGCATAATTTTTGTTTTATCAAAGTCAATCATGTGTTTGGTCAAATATGAGTGTTCAGCTACGGAAGATTTTTTATCTATCTGTTGCATCCTAATAGCACGCATGTGTTCTTTCAAACGCGTACCTACTTTTCTTTTAGTTTGACCTATGTAACACTTGCCGCAAGAACAAGTAATTTTGTAAACACCTTCACTCTCTAAATGTACTTTATCTATAGCACAACTCAAAATTTTATCTAAATTATTATATGTACTATCAACAACTAAAATATCATGTTTTCTAAACATCCTCTTTAATTTTTCCGAAAGGCTTTGTACGTAAAGAAAACTCTACTTCAGTATACTTTGTCCTGGCTGAGAATTTACTTGATTTGGATGAGCACTTTTATTAAAAACTGACCAAATATTCTTATTGCTATAACCATTTCTCACTAGCGCTGATTTAAGATGATATATTTCTTTTTGTTGTCTGAGATCCTTTGTGCTCTAACAAATAACGTCCTTATAAGACTATTCTTTTGAGAGGGAGGGTGGTGAGATGTGGCATGTAAATATCTGTATGTCTGTGTTAGTTTTCTGTAAACCTTGTGTCCTAGCTGTCCGGTGTTTATTCTGTATTTTGACATCCATTGGCTACTACAGGACTTGGAAGTGAACCCATTGCACAACCTGATTTTTGTTCATAAAAATTATCGTTCCATAAGAAATAAGTTGATTTTAAACAGTACTCGGATAATCTAACTATCGTGTCACCTAGCGGATTTCTACTAAGTTTGGACTTGATGATATCTACCGTTTCAGGGATGGGTACTTTCGTAAATAAAGAAACCACGTCAAAACTAACTAAAATATCACCTTCTGAAATACTTAAACCTTTTATAATATCAGTACAGTCTGAAGAATTTTTGATGAAACTACTGGTTTTTCCTACATAAGGTTTTAAACAGCACAAAATTTTGCCAATCTGTAACAAGGACTGCCAATCGTATTGGCTATGGGTCTTAACGGGACATTGGTTTTATGATTTTGGGCGAACAATACAATCGGAAACAGTTAAAAGAGACTTCTCCTCATTCGAAAGATTTGAACTTTTGATAAGATCATTAGTAATTTTGGAAATTTTTGAGGTAGGATCTCGGGATAATTTTTGATATGTTTCCTCATCTAACAATTCCGTAACTTTATTTTCATTTATTAAAATAGCCAATCCGGGACCCGATTTTTAATTTCCGTCTTACCAACAGTATACTGTTTGGGAAGCAATGTTATGTTAAAGTTATACGTGACTTGATGACTTAAAACTAAACACCCGTTAAAACTAGAAGCAACAACATTAAATCACAAAAGTAATCGACATTTTACTTTCACTCACCCAATATCGCCCTCAGGTGCCCCTCCAGCGTCTGCAACACCGTCATCTTGATCTCCTTGACGTTTTTCCCCAGGAATTGTTCCGATGCTGTGTGCAGCAGCTCGTCAGCTTTCATGATCTTGCATTGGGCCGTTCCCGTGACCGTCAACGGGACTCCCTGAGCCGTCTCCACGTTCTCGCACATGGGGTTCAGCGTCATCACCTCCAGCGAGAGACGCTGGACGTCCGTAACAAACCACCACGCCCACGCCCATCCGCCGACCACGGTGACGCGCTTCGTCGACCCACAACATCCTCCTGGAATAGAAAAGAAGCTTTACGAATCCGCATAAAACTTAACTGAATTACGAGTATTTGGAAGTCTTAAAATATGTATTTGTAGGTTTTCGACTATATTTTTAGTTAGGTTTGATGAACTTAAGGCTACACCGGAAGCTTTGTTATTTGAAATAGAGCACCTGGTATATTATTATTAGTTAGGTTATGGCAGCAGGCTTGGTGGAAAAAGTTGGGGGAGCCAATAAAGACTTGCAAACACTGTAAGAAGAAGGTGATAAACTGTGTAAATTGTGAAAGGTGCGAGTCCAGTTTCCTTCCAAGTTGTGCAAATCAAGCAAAACTTTTGGATAGTGAGCACAAAATAGTTTGTCGTCAACCACGCGAAAAAGCGAGGTTATAGTGCCGTGAACATTAGAAATGGATCAAAGAAAGCTAAGAAATGTAATAAAAGAGGTAATGAAAGAACTAATGGACCTTATTACAAAACAAATGCAAGAACAAATGAATGCTGTAAATGCTTCAGCACAATTTATGTCTGATGCATTTGAGGAACAAAAGAGGCCCTGGAAGAATTACAACAGCTGAGAAGAGAAAATACTAGTTTAAAGAAAATAGTAGAAGCTCTTGAAGGCAATCTAAACGATCAGGAACAAAAGGAAAGGAATTGCAATCTGGTGATAGTTGGCATCTCGAATCAGACAAAAGACAACACAAGAGAAATACTGAATACTTTAAGACCTCACGTATAGGAACAGAATATTACTTAAAAAAACAAGAGTACATCATAAGACAAAAACTACAGGAGTACGTACAGCTGGAATGGCAGGATCTACATAAGAAAAAGTGTTAGAATTAGAATTAGAATTTTCACGGAGAAGGACTTGCAATAAATAAACAAATTTAATAAATATAAAAAATAGTAATTCGTCCAAATACAACAACTCGATATTTTGTATATTAATATAAGAAGTCTGCGAAACAAACTAGAAGACTTACAAGACATTGTTCAAGCTTACTACAGGGATGTACATACATGTTATAGTGTTAACAGAAATATGGCTCTATGCAAATGAGATCAATTATATTAACTCGGAGGGATTTATGGGCACACATAATTGTAGAATGTCCAGAGGAGGAGGGGTTAGCATATTTGTGAGAAACTCTATAGCATATAATGTAAATGAATTGTCTGTCACTGATCTACCTGATTGTAATTGAGTGTCAGTTTATTTGAAAAAGGAAAATTGTAGTATTTTGGGTGTATACAGACCGCCTACTAACAATATGCACAAATTCTTGGAAGAATTTGATAAAATCATGGAAAAAATAAGAAATTAGGATGACAATGCCATCTGTCAGCATTACACTGACATGATGACAAAGCCACCTAGCTGCCTTAACGGGAACTACTTGCTAAAGGAAGTGACCTGTAGCCTGACAAACTGGCATGCAACTGCATACTTTAATTTGACAGCAGGCCCCCACGGCACTTTTTGCTGACGGGCAAGAACCAACATACATTAAAATGCATGTCTATGCTGTGCTGTCTACACCTTAACCAACTGCAGATAGTACTATTTCGCTGTCATTACAGCTCATCAGTGCAGTTTAGGTCTAGTGTAGACAACACGGCATAGAACTGGTTTTGCTTACATACCAAAGCAATGGTATGATGAAAGTAAGAAATTAGGATGGCAATGCCAYCTKTCAGCATKACACTGACATGATGACAAAGCCACCTAGCTGCCTTAACGGGAACTACKTCCTAAAGGAAGTGACCTGTAGMCTGACAAACTGGCATGCAACTGCATACTTCAAWTTGACAGCAGGCCCCCACGGCATTTTTTGCTGACGGGCAAGAACCAACATACAYTAAAATGCATGTCTATGCTTTAGGAAGTAGTTCCCGTTAAGGCAGCTAGGTACGGCTTTGTTATCATGTCAGTGTAATGCTGACAGATGGCATTGCCATCCTAATTTCTTACTTTCATCATACTATTGCTTTGGTATATAAGCAAAACCAGTTCTATGCCGTGTTGTCTACACTAGACCTAAACTGCACTGATGAGCTGTAATGACAGCGAAATAGTACTATCTGCAGTTGGTTGAGGTGTAGACAGCACAGCATAGACATGCATTTTAAATCATGGAAAGACAAGAGAAAAAATGTATCATTATTGGGGACATAAATTTAAATTTATTACAAAATACACCAAAGTGGCTAAAAATTATCACCAGTCACCAGGAAAATGGAGACACCTGGAGTTTTTGTTGTTACTTAGCGATAACGAATATGGTTTTTATGCCGAAGTTTTTTGCAAGACCCAAGTTTATTATCACACTTTTCTCAACTCTCAACTCAACGCAGCTGAAATCAGGTAAAAATATCCTTTTCAATTATGTGCCTTTCGACCCCTTTCCTATTTTAAAAGAATGCAGCTTGCGCCCATATCTCGGAAACGAGAGCTGACCCTGAGTTGAAAAAATTCAAGAAAATGCATTTTAATTACCCAAAGGCCCATGCATAATTTTAGAAAAATCGGTCAAAGAGAACCTGAAGATCCTGCTGGTTCCATACTTTGTAGCGACCCTGTATATTATATCGTTCAATTTCGTATATACCAATTTGTGCAGCAAATAAGTGAAGACTTACGTCGTCATGAGGAATTGCAATATCGATTTCACCTATTGGATTTCACTGCAAATATCCACGTGACCAGAACACCAATACTATACAGACGCTACTGTTATCACGTAGGCAATTATTTAGCCTACTTCAAACTATGAAAAAATGGAGCACACCTGAAATAACATCAATGATAATAAAGCGGTAACCCTCAATCATCCTTTTCTTTTACTAAGCTTTTGAATCATTCATCCTGCAGATTTAACCAAATCCCATGAAAAACGTTTTAATATTACAAGAAAATCTATTCGAGTCATCCCTAAGTACCATACTTTACTTTACTTACTCGTATTCTAAATTTCAAAAGTGGTATAAAAATTATCATAAACCTGCAATAAACGTAACGCCGTTGCGTCAGCGGGTTCCCTGACCTACTAGATGATGATCCCGTTACCCAACTCCTTAGCACCATGAGCTGCAAGCGGCACCTGAAGAAACGGTGTCCGTAACCCAGAAACTGAGGAGACGGACTAAGACGACAGTGAAAGAAGACCCGTGCTGTTGAACCTGAGGAGATAGTGCGTCTGGAACCTTCTTTGGCGAGAGAAACAACGCGAATCAAGTTCAATGTCACGTTGAGCAACTGATGGGTGGTTCATAAACAGTGTTAGCAGTGTCATTTTGTTTAAGAGGTGTAATTAGAGGCTGCAAAAACGGAGTACATACCGACAGGTAAGTTATTACATTTCAATGAGGTATAATATCGCGCCTATTTCTAGATTTTTACCTAGAGATTGTATGACAATTTGAACAGTGGAAGTCTCTTCTGAAATTCGGGCTCAATGTATGGTGTGTTATATCAGTTTCCTCCCGCAAAAATTCCAAAATATATTGGACGAACTGAATTTAGAGACTCGCACAATGTTTCACTATTTATGTAAGAAGGAGCATCCCCTCATAACATGAAGAAAGTTCGAAATTATTTAAATGAAACGGACCAGTTTCATGACCTCCTCGTTGGTGTACTTTTGGAGATTTGAGTTCCAAATAACAATAAAAAATACAATTACTTGGATGCCTTTATCGGACTTTTCATGTAACACTCACAATCCAAGCAAACCTTGTATCTTTACCAGATAAAGAAAATGAGAGATATGAAGAATCAATGTGTTAAAGTATAAGTGCTGCGTGACATTAGAACCTCAACAATCAAGAAAAAATTATCAGATACCCAGTTATGCTATTTCCTTTTTTCAATTTTAAAAAGAATTAAAGGTTTGATTGCTTTTATCAAATCATCATCTTTTACGAACCAAAAGCAGAAGTGCATGTCTTAATGCTAAGTTCATTTGGTTTCTTGCTTCTTTCAGGAACTAAAATAATAAAAATATAATGAACTGAAACATATGAACCCTAAAATAGCGAAACATTTTCAAACGAATATTTAACGCTAAAAGACCTAATCACAAGATATCAACCTATTGGTCCGCTCGATTCCATTCATATAACAACTACCTGACAATGACCTTATACACCAGTCGGACACTGAAGGCTACGAGAGGAAAGTTATTAATTGCTTCAACACATCTACAGTGACGTCATATATTTCGGTTTTTGCGTTAGCAGGGTCTTACAAATCTTTACCGGCATAGAGAAATTTTGTGGGGTTTGCCGTTATTAAACACCTATAGTCAAGGGCAAGAGAAAGTTACAAGGCTTAGTGCAACTATAATACTTCATGAAGTAAAGGATTTGATCTAATTATCATCCTCTTTCTGGTTTTGCTCAAGCTGATATGTCAATAAACCCTCTATGTTGTGCAATAAAATAATCTACAACTTAAGGCTGTTCGTACGTTTAGGCCAAGTATAATTTTTAGGGCGGTAACATAATTAGTCCACGTAGACGTGACAAAGCCTGTCACTATATTGCAGCTGCACTATTGGTCTGCAAGATAAGTTATGACCCCTCCTAACCTGTCACTCTAGTATTGACAGCATATTGCACACAGACGCTTATGAGCACGGTAATTTGTCATTTGGGCAAAAGTTATTTTTTTCTGGTGAAACTCTTTTTTTAATTCAACTGAATTACTTGTAATTAATTTTACACCAAGTAAATTTATTACATTCTTACAACTCTGACTTGTACCCTTTACCCCCAAGTGAAACTTTTTTGACAAATAAATACTTTTATCAAAATTTAAAAAAGTAAAGCAAATAATGGTGTTTTATTATAAAATACAATCAAGAGAGATTTTGTTTGTGAATATATTTGAAAAACTCAGAAACGTGAACTTTTACTATTAATAATACTAATCGCCGATTTTTATGTACATAAAGAGAGAAGCCGGTTAAAATGTAAACGGAAAATCATAAAAAAAATTATTTTTGTTTCTGTAAAGCAATGTATAAAAATGACAATTACCGTTAATATATTTATACAGTAATGTTTGATAACTATTATGGAGCTAGGATATTTAGTTTCTATAATGGCAGTATCATTGATTGGACTGGCAGCAAGAAATTGGTGATTGCAGTGCCCAAATAAACCAGAGCTTTTAATTTTAAATCCAGTTAAAGTTCCAATTTTTTGCCAAGTCTTCATTATCACTGCCCCAACGCATATATTTATTGCCTTTGAAGGGAGATGAAAAAAAGCTTTTAGCAAGAATGTCATAGGTATTGGGATTCCGGCGAAATACAACACGATCAACGTTGGAAGCAGTTAATCTATATGATCGTTCTTGGAACCACCTCGGATTAGCAGATTGACCTATGCTATCTTTTTCTATTTCATCAAGTCCTGTTGAAGTTTTTGGAAGCAGTTCTCCCATTTGCTGCTCTTTATAGTCATCATCGATGACATCTTCTTCATCAGATTCACTGTTGACTTGGCCATGATCTGAATCGGGACCAACGGACTTGTTTTTCTTTTTTTTGTGGTTGATCATCTGCGAAAAGTCTTCTACAAGCTTTATCTCGTTTCCGCTTAGGAATGCGGCTCATATCTTTTTTTTGTAAATTTTCCGGACGTTCGTTTGACAATTTTTCGATGAATTATTTGTCCCTGTTGCGTTGCTAGTCATGTTTAATAAAAGGTTATTAACATTTTGCACTAATCTTTTAGAGCATGTAAGTTAATCGTCAAGCAAACCACATTCGTCCATCTCAGAAATGAAGTTCTCTTCGTTTCGTTTTGGTTCTGTGCAAAAGTAATTTTCACAATTTTTATGATCACCAAATACATGCCCTGGACAATTTTCAGTGTCTCTAGATAATCCTGCCAATTGTTCATCAAACGAAACATCCTCTGTTTTCCTGAAATTTAGGGCTTTCTTTATTGCTCCTCTCATTTGCTTAATGTTAGATTTCAAACTTTTCCGCAGCTTCACAGGTAAACCATATTTTTTGTCGAACTTAAACGACTTTTTGCCATTTGATGCGATCCTGAAACAGTTTCTCAGCAGATGGTTTGTGCATTTGGCGAACTAGTTGTGGTCCGTAAGGTTTTGCGGTCAGAAGTCTGTCGCTGTCACCTACCAGTTTTACATACTTCAGTCCGCGCATATCAATGCTTTGAAACTTTCAGCAATTATATCGGATTCCATTCAAGTAGATATTCCTCTCCAATTTTTTGTGCATCTGTGCTCTGCACAGGGATTGTTCTCTGCCTTTGCACAATTGATGCAAAGTTTATTTCACTAATATGTATAGCAATTTTCCTGTTTTAACCCCCAAAAGTACTCTTTCTGCGTGTGTATTCAAAACTAAAACGTTTGAGTAGCATCTAAGATTTCCCTAGTGATAAAAACAAAAGTGGTGACAGTTTTAAGAAGAGACAATAAATACAGATAATTTACGACTATAATGATCCATCTGCAAATTATAAAAGGATTGCAACAAGGGGTACATCTGCATAGTTTACGAGCGCGAAGCTCCGCCCCGCAAAGCATTAAAGGTTAACTCCCTCGGTGCTAAAATTGTTCAAATTTGATGCAACAAAAATTCATATTTTTGCTGCGATAAAGAAAAGAACAAATGTTTTGCGTATCAAAATTTTCTCTGATGCTCTCGTCTTATTTTTTGTTTGTTTTAATCTGAACTTTTTTCTTGCAACTTTTTATTTTTTTCGGCAAAAGTCAGTGTTAATTTCGAAAAAGTAGTATGACAACTCCCGAAAGAAATAATTTAAGCGCTCAGATAAAAAATTTCAAATCGATATGATGAAAAATACGGATTTTATCCTGCATAAACCATATAGAGTAGTACGTATAAACAGCCTTAATAAAGCGTTGAAGTTCATACATGTAAATATATTCTACATGCCTCATCGAGAATGCTAAAAAGTCTCACCTACTTTCAATACCCGTTACTAACGGAACGAACTTATATTATTTGTTCTAAGCTGTTACACATATTATTGCGCATATAAAATCACCAAGTGTATAAAATTGAAGAAAAAAACTGGATATATAAACGGGTTAGCAAATTAAGCAACTTGCTAGAGCACATACGATATAGTTGTTGGATCAAGTATTATTTTTACCTAGGTTAATTAGATAAAATTAATTGAAATTTGTTTTATTTGAAAAAAACCTAACATTTGTTGATTTCAATTTTCCTAAATAGTTTAATAACGATAAAAAAAGCTTTTCAATAAGAGACAACATAAACTCTTTATTTATAAGAGAAGCAGAACTAAAACTAAATTTAATTTTAAGTCAGTAGGCTATTAAAATTAACAGCCAGTACTCTCCTATTATTGACATGTCTGAAGCAGATTTTAATTAAATGGATATGCCTGTTGCACCCCAGTTGCTTGATGTGCGTTCCCCCCCCTATAATTCCTAGCTGTAGATAGATTATTTCGMCAAAGGAATTGTAGATCCTTTTGCATTAATATATCTAATTCACAGAGGCTTCCATCCTAAAAATTTGTAGACATTAGCGAAGAGACAAAATTTTAAATGAAGGATCACTCCTTTAGAAGAACAGTAAATTATGCTTAAAGTATATGAATATGTATTAGAGGGTGTTGCTCATCGATTAATCTGAATTTAGCTGTGCTTACTAAGCCGGAAACAGCTTTCTTTGGGCACTGCATGCAAGAAGATACGGAACACGATTAACATTTTCTGTTGGTTAAACATTTCATTCGAATGATAATAGATGCTTATTATTCTCAAGCAAAGATGATTCGGTAACCATCTTTTAGTACTTTTGTTTTATGCTTATGTTTGCACTCATATCGACTGTTTGGACTACATTTGCTATACAGGGTGTCTTAATTTAAATGCAGCATCCTGTATATTATTTAATTTTCAAATTCCCCAGAAAATTCTGGGCATTCCCATACTGTGTCGCAGATATCAACTGTTTTTAGAAACACAACAAAATAACACTGTTTGTTAATAATGTACTCAAGATCTCAAATAAATCGAGGGATTTAGTTTTGTACACAACATTTTCGACATAACTTTATAAGAAGAAGTCTAATGATGTCAGATCGGGGGATCGTGCTGGGCATTCAATCGATCTTCGTTTTCATATCCACCGATTTGGAGGTACTGCTAGTACACTGACTTGGTAATGAAGAGATGCTTCATCGTATTAAAATAGATAAAAAGCTGTAAACGATAGATTAGAATGAAAGAAAGTTAGCGCGCAACATATTATTACCCTTTTTATAACGTAAAGCTTCAATTTAAAAAAAAAATGAAGATTAATGAATTCTTCTTTAAGATAATAATTCTTCAAATGTATCCACTCAATTCTTTTATTGTATAGCGCTTTCGACTAACAGGTAGTCATCGTCAGTACAACAAAAATCAAAACATAGAAAACAGAAACTTTTATCAATCGATTGCAAAGTCAAAAAAATCAGAAAAAGATATTTTCAAAAACACTTGTTTCTCTTCTCACATTAAATTCTGGTACCGTGATGTAGATGATGTTTTGTGTCTTTTTACAGGTATTTCAGATGATCTAAATAAACTTTTATAAATTCGTTGCATGCTTCTATAAATTTCAGTTACGAAACAGAAAGTAATAATCAGATTTCCTTTTTAGATTTATTAATTATACATGACCAAATATCTTCTAACCTTTCTTTCAAAATTTTTTGAAAATTCACTTATACAGATAATGTTATTCCTTTTTATTCTTTACACCATTATTCACACAAAATGGCCGTTTTTCATTCACTTTTTAATCGACTTTTTAAAATACCATTGTCATTAAATGCTTTCGAAAAAGAAGTGGGTGTTATTCTCCAAATTGCTTTCAATAACAATTTTCCAAATTATTTAATAGAAAAACTCTATTTTAAGTATTTGACAAAATTTAAATATTCTTTCTCTACAAAGCATTTTGATCAAAAAGTTAAGGTTTGGTTTCCTCTGAAGTTTGCTGGTCAAGTCTTAGTTAGCCTATCTAAATTATTTTCTTCTCATGGAATAAATATTGCTTTCTCTACCGTAGGCAGTGTGTTTTCCCGTCATGTCCGTAATAAAGACCAAATTCTAGTTTTAAATAATTCAAGCCTTTATAGTTTTTTATGCAATGATTGCAATTCAGTTTACGTTGCACAAACGGGAAGATCTTTTTTAATTAGAAGTAAAGAACATCTAAAACAATCCGATAAGTATAAGAATACAGATATTGTACTAACAAATTCTTCGTTAGCAAACCATTTATTGTTCAACAAACACACTGCCACGCTAGACAATTTAAATTCATTACATTTGTGCACTAAAACCTCAAAATTAAATTTTTTGGTAATTTTAGAAGTCTGTAAAACTGTTAATCAACATAATTTTACTATTTTAAATGATCCTTGTAATTTCAGTTGTCCTGTTTTAAACTATTTATTTGATCTAAATTAATATTACGTTTGTGTTGCTGGCATGTAGGTTACTTTTAGTTTGTAGTCAAGTAAGCTTGTTTCGAAATTTTTTTACTTTGTCAATCGATTTATAAAAGTTTCATTTTTCTATGTTTTGATCTTTGTTGTATTGACGATGACTACATGTTAGTCGAAAGCGTTATACAAAAAGAGAATTGAGTGGATACACTTGAAGAATTATTATCTTAAAAAAGAATTATTCCACTTTGAGAGCATGGATCAGTTTTCAATTTTTAAATGAAGATTATTTTCTGTGTAGTAAACAGTATAATGTGCTTGACTTTAATAATGCATCATTTCATTCGGCGAAAAGAATATAATTACCGTGACATTTAATCAACAGTGGAATCTACGGACTATTTCAGATATCATACAGAATGTTAAAATAATTAGCTTTTTAAAACAAAAAAAGTAACAATTTGAATATTTTTGCAACTCAAATCCTAAGTAAAATTTTATTTGAAAGTTTTTTTTATATTTAAAAACCTAACAAGGAAGTACCATCTAATAATTACTAAAATATTACATTTTTCAGTCAGATAGAATTTATCAGGTAGTCAAACCTTATTTCAAACTAACAATACAATCATTCAGATAACTATAATTTGGAGAAATAAATACCACTACCAAAATTCTATATTTACTATACGTTATAGTTTTACTAAAAGAATATCTAATTTTAACAAACATTTTCATTTAATTGTATTAAATGTGGTTGAGAACACTAGCTTTTGACGCATGGCAATGACTTTGAACAAAAAATCTATTTATACCTATTTTGAGCACCATAACCTCAACGGATTTTCGGACTGCAAAATGATCTAAAGATCTAAGTAAAATATGCGTCGAAAAACAGTGAGCTAAAAAACGAAAATTGCACAAATTGAATAAACTTTCAGTAAAGTTAGTTTCAGTAGAATTTCAGTTGATATTTGTTGTATTCAAATAATATTTAAGTAAATGTAATGAACGATACAAAATCCGAATTGGCACAGTAATACGTCACTTCGAGGAAACCCAACTTGCACAAAAAGTTTCTCTTTCGTCAATTACACCCAAGTACGCCATCAACAATAGAAGATGTCCCACCAAGGCATTCGAAATCACTTTTTTCCAAATCCTTACATCACACTTACCCAACAAGTTCCGAAATCACCTCTACTCGCGTTGAATTCCGATCATCCACCTCCAAAGTGTCGAAAAAGAACAATACCGTTCTTCTGACGTTCTCACTTTCACTCAAGGTGATCGAGTGTATTTTCGTCTCTTTTTTTTTTGGTCTAACACCTTTTGGCGTTGGAAGGGAAGGGTAGTTGAGTCGGTAGAAAGCGAAGTGTGACTTAAATCCAAAATAAGCTTTAGTAATGTGGTTGAGAATAGCGGCGACCGTCAGTTACGGTGGTGATGCGGCAATGTTTGGAACAATAGGTGTGACAGTGAGGGGTTCTTGTTTTTTAAGTTGTGTTGTGGGGATCAGCTAATGACAATTTTTAATGGTATGTTTAGTYAAACGAATAGAAGTTTGGTCAGCTTTTAATCTACAACCCAGATTTTTATTTTTTCAGAAATTTTAACGCCTTATTTAATTTTAAAAAGTTCACTCTTATTATTTTTTATAGACATGGTTTACAAGTAAAAAACAGCAACAGACACGTGTCTTTTTTGACGTTGTTTCTGTGTTTATCAGGTTTGTGTCTGGTGTCTGTTTTGTCAAGAAAATTGCCTTTCCGCTTACTAGTAAAGGTTTTCCCGGCATATTTATCCAAGCTTGTGTTGTATAGCTTAGTTTTAAAGAGAAAACATAAATATCATCAGTTAGAACAATGAAGGATATACTGATGTGCATATGGTTTATAGCACATGTCGGATCAAAGTCTTCGCCTTACATTTTCTAGAGAGATATTAGAGAACCGTAATAGAAATCTTTAGTTTACAAAAAAAAACTTTTTTTACCGAAAAATATGCATACATGTTTTTTTTCATTATTTTTTTGTCGTTGAATGTTGCTGTATTATTAAACTATGCAAACATTGCACTTGTTTTGATTTATACGAATCAGATAAGGGTGCTACTTTAAAAGTACCTTTATGATACCTACATATTCAAATATCTCTTTCATATTTTATATTAATTATTTCGTCATCTACACAGTATGAACTATGTTGACAAAACAAGCAATCCCTACTACATTTCTACTAGACATTAGTAACAAGGATAACACTAATATGGTACGAAAAAGAATAAGGTTTTATTAGATTTAATTAACATAGAAAAGTTATGAAAGAAATAAAACCCGGGTTGTTGACTTTAACCCTGTATAAACAGAACGTGAAAAAAAGACACCAGCTAACTAATAATGCGTACCAAATTTCACATATTTAAGTGTGACAGTGTGTTCAAGCAAAAATTAAAACTAAATTTTTTTGGGCATTTTAAAAGCCGTATAGTATCATCTAAATACTCATACCAAGATTTCTGCTTAAACTGAAAACTAATGATCTTCAAAATTTTTCATAAACAAATTTGCCGCT
Source organism: Rhyzopertha dominica (assembly GCA_025024175.1). Classification (NCBI taxonomy): domain Eukaryota; kingdom Metazoa; phylum Arthropoda; class Insecta; order Coleoptera; family Bostrichidae; genus Rhyzopertha; species Rhyzopertha dominica. The sequence continues at coordinate 3,653,396 of QCXZ01000075.1, forward strand.
ATAGGACAGAGGTGAACCCATTGCACAACCTGATTTAAACTGCCTAGATAAACTGGCTATAGTGTCACCTCTGTTAAGTTCAGATTTGATGATATCTGTCAGTATGGGTACATTCATATCAGCTTCGGAAATACTTAAACCTTTTATAACGTTAATGAAGTCTGAAGAATTTTTGATGAAACTACTGGTTTTCCCTACAAAAGGTTTTAAATAGTTAGCACAAAATTTTGTCAATCTGTATAACAAAGACTGCCAATCGTATTGACTATAGGTCTTAATGGGTCATTAGTTTTGTCAMTTTTATGCAAACCATACAATTTAAATTTAAAAATACTTTTCCTCATTTGAAAGATTTGGAGTTGGGTGTAAGTGCGTTTCTATAATATAGTATTATTCATCAATTATTAGTACTTATAGACATCAACCTCTTACAAAAGGCTCTAAACTTCAATTTTGTTGCTATATGTGTCCTTACTAACAAGTATGCTTGCTAATCTTTTCTTGCAAGTTCTGTTTAGAATATTCCACATATATAATTTAGAACACCGTAAATATAAGTCTCTACAGTGACTACGCTTTTGCTATAGTGTTACTTCATTACTTGTACAGATATCTATTTCCCAGATATTTTGGCAACTGCTCCAATTACTGTGTCTGTCAAAGATAGAAAGTCACAAAAATGTCCAGCAAGACAATTTCTATAAATGAATTTCAAGTGTGAGAAAAATGAAATATAACAGGTGCGAGATCAAATTTTATCTAGTACATAATATTGAGTATGACTGTAGAAGAATCAAATGAACTAAATTATATTCGCGATATGCTTGTGTAATTAAATATATAAACGATCACAGCGAATCACGTGTATTTTCGAACTTCAATATCGTAAGACAAATTTCACGGGGAAATACCTAATTATTACGAGAAAGTGTAGCGCCATCCTTCAGCGCTATATCGTATACACCTATCATTGTCATTACCAACTATTTGGAATAGCTAGTTGATTTGTTTTAAATTGCGAAACCTATTTTACACTGGCACGGAAGGTTTTATTGTTTGCATGCATAGTCCTGTTAATAGGTTGACCAAGAAAAATTTTCTGCTGCCTTTCATTTTCGTTCAGAGAAAAAAGAAGCGTAAAGAATCGTTTTACTTTTATTGCAAGAAAAATGCAATTAAGTCACACGGAACTACAAGATAACAGATTAATTGACCTATTATTATGTTTTATGATCTGAAGTAACTATTGTTTTAATATTGTGGTTAGGTAGGTCAGTTACAATGTTTATATAGCGTTACAAGGTTGTAATTTGCCCTAATCCTTCTCCTACAGTAGCTTTTCCATAAAAACAAATGAAGGTTTGCACAGATAAAAAAGTTTGTGGGACCCTGATCAAATCTCAATTTCCCGTGGTACATTGAAAAATGCGGTTATTATTCTATTTTTCATTGCATTTTAAAGCAGCAGACAAAAAAAAAACTTGTGTTAAAATTCGCTACATTCAACTCTGATGTAATTCAGTGACAAAAGATTACCATTAGATCTCTCGTCTAAATAAAGAATAAAAAAAATTTGATTGGATTGGAATAAACGGGAAACCTACTTACTAAGATGAGAATAGAAGGAGCAGAATTATAGTAATCAAGAATGTAGTTGAAAGACGTTAGCATTAGTAAAATTAGTAATGTAATTGGTACAGTCAGCATTACTGCGGTAAAACGAAAACTGAAAACCCCGTATCACATTGGATATTGCAGATAGCTAAATGAGGAGATGTATTTCACGTCCCCATCTTGACAACATAAATTAAATAAAGTTTAGGCAGTTCCTTTCCCTCAGTATCTTCCCTCGTTGCGTCTTTCAACTGAAGATCATCTTCAGTTAAGAGACCGAAACATGTAGCATGATTGAAATACAAAATACTGATGGAAAAGAACTTTATTTCACACTTGAAAACAATCTCTCACAAAAGTGTATTATGAATCATCAGAGTACTAAATATTTCTTAGAAGTACCAATCTTAAGAGCAAATTTTACTGATAGAATGGACAATATTGCCAACACTGGACAAACCACTACAATCAATTTGTATTAGTATATACCAACTATCTACACAGCTCTATCATGTTTGGTTATCACAGTTATGGTTTGCGCAAAAAATTATTTTTTTTATTCAATGCTAGCAGCAACATAGCAGTATGTTGAATATTTAGGTTACAGATCTAAGACATTCCAGATGTGTAGTGGAGTAGCACAAGGTTCTTATTTAGACCCACCCTTGTTTTTAGTTGAGGTACCATAAGGATATTAGGAATCATTTTGGGTACATCTTATGACATTTATATCAATCAAATAGAACTAATTTGTCGCTTTTATATTATGGTTTTATGTATATTTTTATGTTTCACTGACTGAAATCACTATTTCTCTTCTTAATTGTTGTTTATGTCTACATGATGATGATGATGATGATGTATTAACCAGTAACTGCCAAATCAGGTCAACCAGACTGCTCACTTCATTATAGTGTACACAGGCTTGAAATAAAGATGACTTCTTAACACACTGATGTTAAATTTAGGCAGATTGAAATAGCGGTTTAATACTTGAACAAGACACTCTAAAGTTGAGCTGCCCTAACAGTTCTGAGCGGTCAATTTCATTATTCAACAATTTAAATAATAAAACTAACATAAACACTATCGTTCGTATCAAATAATATTAGTAGATGTGCATATTGTGCATTAAAGCTGAAACTGAAAGTATGGTAAGAATTTAAAAAAAAATCTTTTGTACTAACTCAATTTGATGGCTGTATTTCTCGTAATATGGATTTCATGCTACTGAGCAGTATTTCAATCTCGAAGTAACAAAAGCAAGGAAAAGGCACCTAATGGTATCAACACTGGCAAAATCAGAAGGCTTTCTTTTCATAGCTCTCCACATTTGAGTAACACTAAATCTTTAGAGATTGAGTATCGATCTAGTGAAATTTTCTATATGTTGTCCTGAAAGCCAACTCTAGAAAGTTTTATTTATCAATAAGGGGCTGTCTCATTAATAAAGAGACAAAGTTGATTTTTTTATAATAAATCCCGGATATCTTTGAGCAAAACAAAATCACCATTCTGACATTTATTATTGTTGGTACTTGCTTCACTGCGTTTTTGTGTTAGTTTCCTATTTAAAACAATGAAACAATTACCATATGAAAGATTTGCAAAAATAGTTGTTCAGCATTATGAACAATACGATAAATCAGAGTGATTTCAATGCTTTAAACGAGAGGGAGTTAGAAGAACCAAAAGACGATGTCTAAAAGTCTACTAGAAATGCTACGAAAAACTCTCATCATAGACGATGAAATCATATGTGGCTGCCGATCAAAACGATGTTCCTTGCAAGCAATATTTCCATGCGAGTAAGAAGACAGACGTGAAATATGCTGAAAGAGTGAAGCCCAAAGCTAAATTTTTCAAAAAATATCTTGTTTGGCAGGCAATTGACTAAAACAGCAACGTTTCCTACGCTTTCATCTCCCAAGATTCTATGAACTCGAAGATTTATCCTAGGGAATGCGTGAAGAAGCGATTAATTCCCTTTAACATGGAATATGCATGGGCGTACCGAAGGGGTGGCAAGCGCGGGCAGCTGCCCCCCCCCCTGGACCTGGGTTGCTAACTCTGGGCCCTTTCTATTCCCCATACATTTAGCTGATTAATTATGTGCGTACACCTAAAAATTGTCTTATTTACAAAACTGTAAATGCAGTAAAATTTATAGGCAAATGTATATCACAATTTTCATCCAGAACTCATATTTGACCCCAATGACGTTCTCTAATAAGTTGCTGTCAAATGGTTTCCAAGCTTAATCGATGCCATGTGCGTTTTGAAGCTGTAATCGCAACATTTTTGTTGTTACGAATCGTTGTCTTAGGGCAGATATAGCTTTAAAAGACTATCTTGGTCAGGATGAGTCATAACACGATTTCTGCTTAATTCAGTTCTTCTACCTTTTCTTATAAAGATTGTTCAACTAACTACTGTTATATGGAATCACATCAGAATCTGTCATATATTCGGTGACAACTAACTTTTGTACCAAATTTCTTAATTCACATTACATTTTAACAATTAATACTAAAACAAAAAAAAATATTTAATATAAGTTTTAGGAATCCAGTAAAAGCATTATGAGTACGAATTAAAACCCGGTGTGTTGTTAAAAATGCAATTAAATATATTTCAGTTTATTTAAATGAAGCTTAATTTGGTTAAAATATTAAGTAGTGCGTTAATTTTTGAGAGCAATGCACTGGCGATTTAAGAMGGTTGGCTTGACGCATAATGCTGAGGCATTTGTCATTGTGAGTTTTAATAATGTTAGTTATCCATCGAGTCTCTTTCTCTGGGAAGTAAAAATTACTACAATTGTATCTTTAGAACCTATATGAACTCMTAGCTTAAATTTCTAATGCTTCTAGTGTGAGAAGTTAAAACTGTACTAAAAGCGCATCGGTTAATGCATTAGTCTTTGAGATGTGTTAATTCTGAATTTGAATCAGTGGTCCTATTAGTGGAACTTTTAAGGTGAAATTTATGTTCCCTTGGTGCTTCGTATGATATCATTTATAGATTAAGTGGATCACGGATCTTTATTCTCCGAAATAAAATGTATCAACTCATCTTTTGTTAAACCCGAGAGCGATGCAACTGAATGCGCCTCACATCAGTGTACATAGAAAACATGGGTCTTTATTTCATAGAAGATGTTTTAAGTCGCCTTGCAGAAAATCCACGAAGATTATTCATGGAATAAATACTTCATTAATTATCTATATCTTATAAACGTTTATTCTTTCTGTTTATGTTAAATTATACTCTACAGGACGTTCCTGTTTTACCCGCCCCTAGACTAAAAGCTGGGTACGCCCAAGGGAACATGCCATTACACGGCTGAAGCTAGTGACTTTTTGCGCTCTGAGGAAATCGAATTTATCGAAAAGAAGGACAACAAAGAGCAGCAATAAACTTGAGAAAAATACGTTATGCAGGAATTGCTGGAGCAAATTTGATGCGATTTACGTAGAATAGTATTACATAAATGTTTAAGTAGAAATTAAAATTTAATTGTTCTATAAATCAAAAAGTAATTTGGTCTCTACGTATCAGACAGCCTCTTATTTAGTGATACTCGATTACGACAACACCACTGACTGACGTTATTTAAATAGGTCTTTAACAAGTCACATGATACATATAGTAATTTGTAAATAAATGTAAGGATTGTGTATAAGGCGTTCAAAAAATAGGTTTTGGAATACACTGTTTGGTAAAAACAAATATGAATATGTTATTAAAATGATTTGTACGTAAGACCCTATATGCATTTTTATACATTTCTGTTAGGAATATAGCGGTAAAGATTAAGTACATTGTTAGCAAATACAAAAAGGTAGGGAAATTAGAAAATATGAAAACTCAGAAAACGAGAATTAAATGTCATCTTGACTTCATTGATTTCTTTTTAAACACTATACTGAGAATTTCCCATTTGTCGGTTCAACATATTGGCAACGTTTTTCTTTTTAAATGGCCCCATCTGAAGAATATTTTTTGTTTCAGCGATGAGTTCGATAGCCGCCCCCCTAGTCGGGTTAGGGGCGGCGGCTGCCTCGAACTTAGGAGTCTTCATCCCAGTGCTAGTGGCGGCTATAGCGTTCTTTCAATACGAGCTACTGGATCCCGAATCCAGACCTATAGACACGGCAACCGAGAGCATGCTAGAGAGGTACGACTTTATAGTCGTGGGAGCGGGATCTGCAGGTGCGTGGATGAGATACCCCCTAACAAATTATAGCTGAGCGATTTATGATAATTATTCTGTCAGGAAATGACGTAAAATAGGGTAGTTTTTGATGTGGATTAAAATGAGATGGTTTTCATTAGCATATGAATGTGAAAGATATTTAAAAGCTTTATAAAGGGAAAGATTAACTACATTCCGCCCTGGGAGTGCTTTTCTTAGGGATTATTTATATTTCTGCTTTTCAAGTTATTCAAAACAATACCACGAATTTAATATTTTTTTATTTATTTAGCATACCATATAAAACATCACAATATGTGCAATCTGATGCCTCTCCATAACCTGTGTAAAATTGGCACCGCTAATTTTAGTTTGTTCAACAAATTTAACTTTTTCTATAGCAGTTGTTGAAGCCTGCTTTGATCTATGCAAACCAATTTAATACTTCGATCTATTCTAAATTCAGCAACTGAAAATGATTTCTAATCTCCTACAGGCTTGACTGTTACCAGATCAGCGTTAGAATTTGCTAGCATCGTGATGATATACGATTTTAGGGTACAAAACAGTTTATTTTCCTTGTCGGTAAAGTGAAGCAACATTTTTTTTTTAGTTTTAGAGTCAGTCAGTGAGATAATTATGACCGTTTTGGATCATTCAGATGAGATGTTTCTAAGTAGTATAATTTATTAGACCCAATATCGCGACAATCTTTATACAGAGGTAATCGTAATCGTTTTGCATATCCTGTAGCTAAAAATAGATTTCTTTGGATTGTAACCATTCGTCAATTTATTCAGCAATTTTTTCATTGTTCAATACAAAATTAAATAAAAGTTTCATGTGACATAATATTATTTTGTAATAAACTTACAACGGTTGAACTTTAAATGCCATTTAGACTGTATTTATTTAATTTCCGACCTAGTACCCACTAAAGTATAAATTTGAAAATAAATTTTCCTTTGATATTGATACAGTTTAATTAGATATTTTAAGCATATACACAAACATTGTAACTCTTACTATGATTCAAGATATTAAATTAAAGTGTAATTTTTTTCTGTAAATTGCGCAGAAAACATTTGCAATTGATTACTGCAAAAACTAAATTAAATATACTTCTCTGTCAAATTAAGCATATGACTTTTTGAATTCGCGAGAATGAAAGTTTTGAACCAAGTCTTGGCTGTACTATTCAAAAAGAGCAATTACTATTGAAAAACAGCAATCTAAATGTATTACTTAATTAACAAGAGCTCATCGTATATTCACAATAAAAGTATAATATATGAATTACAACAAACATCAGTTATATGTAAACCGTATCAAAATATCATATTTTCAATCAAGTACTTCCTGTAAAAGAAACATTTTTGTGCCACAATTATAAGATTTTGTCTGCATCTTATAAACAAACTAACTTCAAAATGCACACTTGGTGATCGAAAAAGAAAAAAAATGCTACAGCATTCGAGAACTTCTCGATGTAACTATAATAAATATAGCAAAAAATGGAAAAAAAATTGGATAATATTACAATCTGCATGTTCTATATAAAAAATAGTCCCTATTAAAAATTGAGAGTAAAGATTATTTTTGTTATATCTTGGTTCAAACAAACATACTAAAAACATAATAAAAATAAATATAGTGGACTTAATAAACTTCGTGAAGACTATTCCTGTAGATGTAACATTACTACATAAATATATCCACTTTGTGAAATGTGACCAGTTTACATTGTTTTATACTAATTTTACTTCATGCAAAACTACTTTACTAACAATACATTTATTGCAAAAATATGCTGCTAATCTTGTAGATGACATTAGTATAGTAACGCCACAGGTATAAGCTTTGTACTAAATCGCGAATTTTCCAAATTACGCCAATGGCATTTTCGGTAATGGTGTAAGCAACAAAGATTTAACTACTTTCCTGGTAAAGCATTCTGGAAACTTCCATGAACGCCCAAACAATCAACACGGACTTGATTTAAAACAGTTAGTAATTAGACAAATGAAAGTTAACAATAGATGAGTTACGATAATCGTGATTAAAAAAAGATCAGGAAGAAAAATATAAATGTATTAAATAACCGGTCATTAACTGCAACAATTCGTTCAAATGATAGTTTTTAATAACAATAAAGCTATCCTACTCAATAATTAATTACTTGACTACTATTTGTTGGAAGTGGCAGTATACAAAACTATATTTAAACGCTAATATCTATTTACCTAAAATAGTAACAACTCGAATTAATATGTGTAGATTATCATTTTAATTTTATATTAATGTAAATACATCTACGCCTATCTACTACTTCAGTTTCTATAATTCCTAGCTAACACCAATTGGACTATTTAAAAAAGGGGTACTGGAGCTAAATCCATTACATTTTTTGACTATTATAGTTACCCTTTAACAAACCACGTCCATCCAAGGTATTACCCAAAATGTCCGTTATTTAGGTAAAATGTTGTCGCCGTCTAAGACTTTTTTCTGTACTTACCAGCACCTAAAAGACAAAAATGAGCAATGAACAACAGACGATTTGCAAGAGGAAAATGCAATTTTGGTAACATTTTCCTAGCAGTTTTTTTGAAGTGCTCAAATTTGTGAAACACCGACTAATTTTACCAAGACGATGGCACACAGGACATCACATCAGGAAGGAATATAGCTTAATATAGCACACAAGTGAAAAATCAAAGCCAAATCGTTGATATCTATGGAGCATGCAAGGAGCACTAAAATATTATTATTAATATACCGACACAATAATAATTTTTTTATATGCAACCTTACGACTAGTTACTGATAATCTAACTTATATTACCTGTTAATGTTATTGATGTAGATTAAAAACCACCCTTATGTCTTGAAAACAATAATTTTAACTTTGTCACAATCATCTAATTAGGTTTAAACTGCAGTTATATAGGTTGCCTAAATGTATGGTTTTTTTAATAACTAAATGAAATGTAAAATATGTGAAAAGCATTTTTAATATCAGAGCTCGGCATAAAGTCTCAAATTTTAATTTTTGTTCACTACATTTGGATTAATTAAAAAATAGTTGGCCAAGCATATCCCATATATAGGCTTTTCCTGAAGAGTATCGATAGCAAGTTTAGTTGCTTTGATTATCCCGCAAACCGAATCGACGTATTGTTGTATTTTTCTTTCAAGTGAGGATAATTGAAACAATCAAAATGTAAATCCCATCTTGTAAGGTTTGGTACATTAAATTTTTTAGCGAAAAAAAACACGTTCTACTTCATCGGCAGCTTTAGTCGAACTACTGACACTAATCCAAATAAATTAAGTTTTGTTAAAGCACTGTAATGAATTTTATGTAAAATAATTTTCCTTGTGAAAACGGTCTTTTCAATACCTACCTACTAGCTGGTTTGCAATCGGATTTAAACTTTCCGCAGACTGAAAATATTAAAAATAGTTCCGTCGAATGTGTTATTGAAACAAAATGGGTACTGCTTGTATTATAACGAAAGTACTTAACAACTCTGCTGATTACAATATATGTGGACTAATTAACTATAACAGTGAATTACACAATTCCCTTAAAGGCAAACTAAAGAAATCGAAATATTTTTGTTGATTTTGATTTCCGTTGTGGATTTGCTGAATTTCGTCTCGTCGAACTCATTTCAATAAATATTATTTTACAGGTGCAGTCGTTGCTAACAGACTTAGTGAAATGGAAAATTGGAACGTCTTGTTATTGGAAGCTGGTGGTGATGAAACAGAAATTTCAGATGTACCACTCATGGCTGCCTACCTACAATTGTCTCAGCTGGACTGGAAGTACAAAACTGAACCACAAGGAAATGCCTGTTTGGGTATGCAAAAAACCTTCAAAGTCAATGCGTTTCTATCTTATAGCTCCTCAATGCAGTTTAGGTCTAATGCAAACAACATTTCGTGTCATAAAACTGGTTTGACTTATAATACCAAAAGAATAGTAAGACGTAAGAAGGCAATGCCATCTATCGGTAACAAGCTGACATATTGACAAAGCCATCTAGCTGCCTCACCGGTAACTACTTGATGGATGACACTGCCACCTACTTCTCCGCTTATAACAGTATCATAAATTTGTTTATCATTCCAGCAATGAAGAATGGAAGATGTAACTGGCCGAGAGGAAAAGTGATAGGAGGATCATCAGTACTGAACTACATGCTGTACGTGAGGGGTAACAAAAAAGACTACGACGGTTGGGAAGCTCAAGGAAATCCTGGATGGGGATATAGGGATGCACTCTACTATTTCAAGAAGTCGGAAGATAACAAAAATCCCTATTTAGCTCAGACACCTTATCACGGCACTGGAGGGTATCTAACAGTATCGGAGGCTCCCTATCATACGCCATTGGTTGCCAGTTTCATTGAGGGTGGCAAGCAGTTGGGATACAAGAACAGAGATATCAACGGCGAATATCAAACTGGTGAGTGGTTAAAAAAAACACATATCTATCGATTATTAACGAAGTCTCATCCATTTTCTGGCGGTATGTCTACTAGTGATAGCAATATTAATAATTTTGTTTGACACGCAAATAAGAACTTGGCTATTGGGAATATCATTTATCATGAAACTTTGTGCAAGAGGAGGTATAACTTTTAAAGAATTCACATGCAGTAATTGAGTTAATTCACGAACCAAAAATTGCGCAAAACGATGCTTCCATAGCACTAATAAGCAGGTATCAATACTTTCGAAAGCAACTGGTTTAATAGTAATTGATATGAACAGGTAATTGAGTCATTCAAGGAAAACCATAAAGGTTACACGCTCCTCAGATCTAATAAATTACAGGTTATTAGTTAAAGAACTCCTAAGTTCAGCGTTTAAAATACTGTCTCTCAAATGTAGTAATTGTGCAAAACTAGTAAAGGTTTTTGTTGTGGTAAAAATGATATATCAGGACAACGAATTGAATTTCTTAATTATAATTAGATATCTTGTTACACCTGTAGCATATTAGTGCGGTGTCAAAAAAAACCTATAATAAAACCTTAACAAATATCTTACTCCTAAAACATTTCGTGTAAGGGAAGACAGAAAATGGCCAATTTCAAATTCTGATAAAAATGTACGTTATACTTTCAAGCAGGAAAAAGAAAGGCTAAGTTAGAACAGGGAAAAAAAACACGGTTCAGCATGTGGAAAAAAGCATTTTTTTCTATGAATGGTTTCGATACATCATCACTGCTGAAATCTATTGCCAATAGTTATGTCGTTTTAACGCAGCTGTCCAAGATAAAGAGAAAGGTAGCCTACATCGAAATACTTAGCGGCGATATGGAAATAAAAATTAAATTTAAATTTTAGGAAAAATGAAAACGTACGTTAAAACACAAAAACAAATATGTTACAAAAGAATACTGAAAGGGGTATTAGGGAAAACGTAAAGTAATGAAATAAAATATAAATTCGCCAAAATATGAAGCAAAATAGAATCGATTAATTGAGCTTTATGTCAAATGATTTATTTGCTTTTACTGTTGCCTAAGTAAAAGAGCGTACTTCTGATTTATAGAATTAGTATTATCTAGAAACAGAAAATTAGTGGAATATGGAAATGTGAAATAAATTCTAGCCCAACTTTACTCCTCTACCCTAKAGGTRCCAAGGGGCGAAAAGAAATGTATTGMTTGTTTAACCAAGAATTTMTGCAAAATCATKCTATTGTCAATATAAACTGCAATAATTTTATCATTGAAAATTTATGTTATTTATTTAAGTTATTTCGCAAGCAACGTTAATGGTAGTGTCACTAAAATGTGGAAGGCGWTTATTGTTGTTTGATAAGAAGACTAGCAGAGATACAGTTTGCTGAAAAAATATATGGTAAACATATTTTCAAAGTACTTTMCTTATTGAGTATTATTTCTATGAAAGCTATTCAATTTCGACAACAAATGTTACWGAAAGAAGCAGAATAAGAAAACAAAGTATAATTAATTGAAGTTTTTTACGTAAAACAGCAAACATTGATGCGAACAAGAAACGCAATAAAAAAAAYGAAATAAACTAAACATACCGACAGTCGATAAAGTAAAGCATAAAATTCAAAATAAACGTTTTGTAAAAATTAAAAAAATTGCCGGAACTGATAACTTCAGGTTTAAAAACAGATTTCTTCGGAGGGAATTAAAACCAAGCAGTCTGTTACTGTGATGAAGATATAACGGAGGAACAACGAGAGCAGTAGACACAAKTAARACTAGACCTACTCCAACGGACCTTTTGCCTTTTCGCCCCCACCCCTCGTTTAAAAACTTTTTAAGGATTTWGGGAGWTTTATAAGTTCGGGCTTAAAACATAAAACCTTCTTCTGTTTTTAGGATTCATGGTGGCTCAAGGCACGGTGCGACGAGGCTCCCGCTGCTCTACCAGCAAAGCCTTCCTCCGACCAATTCGCCTCCGCAACAACCTTCACATCGTCATGCACGCCCAAGTCACCAAGATCCTCATCGACCCCAAAACCAAAGTGGCCTTCGGCGTGGAGTTCGTAAGGGAAGGCAAGCTCCATCGCGTTCGAGCTACACGAGAAGTCATCCTTTCAGCAGGAGCGGTGAACTCCCCACAGCTCCTCATGCTATCAGGCGTCGGTCCCAGAGAGGAACTGGAGAAGCATCAGATTCCTCTGATCCAAGATCTGAAAGTTGGGATGAACTTGCAAGATCACATCGGACTGGGGGGATTGACGTTTTTGGTGAACCAGGAAGTCAGTATCATCCTGGATCGAATTTATGCGGTTACCCCAGTGATGCAGTATGCAGTGCTTGGAGAGGGTCCTTTGACGATCATGGGGGGAGTAGAGGGGTTGGCGTTTGTTAACACCAAGTACGTGAATGCTTCTGACGATTATCCCGATATTGAATTCCACTTCGTATCTGGTTCAACTAATTCCGATGGAGGATCCCAGTTGAAGAAAGCCCACGGCCTTAGTGATGCCTTCTACGAACGGGTTTTTGGTCCAATCAACAACAAGGATGTTTGGAGCGTTATCCCAATGCTTCTCCGTCCAAAAAGTCGAGGCTTCATCAAGCTACGCTCCAGAAATCCACTAGACTATCCTCTAATTCATCCCAACTACTTTCAAGACGACTTCGACATGAAAACCTTGATCGAGGGCGTTAAAATAGGGGTGGCTTTAAGCAAGACACCCGCCTTCAAGAAATATGGAAGCGACTTTCACAAATGGCCGGATTGTAAACACATCCCTGAGTTCTCTGACGCCTACTGGGAATGCATGATTCGACTATATTCTGTGACGATTTACCATCCGGTAGGGACTTGCAAGATGGGGCCGTACTGGGATCCTGACGCTGTTGTTGACCCCCAGCTGAGGGTGTACGGGATTAAGGACTTGCGTGTTATAGATGCGTCTATTATGCCCACTCTAGTTAGTGCAAATACGAACGCTCCAGTGATCATGATCGGTGAGAAGGGTTCAGATTTGATCAAAGAGTTTTGGATGAGAAACAGCAGAAGATTGAGAAGGCTGAATAACACAAGGACGTTGTGATCGTGTTGTACAGACTTGTATAGGGCATTAGTGATGTGCTATTGTAATATTAGTATTTATTTAAGATTTAATAAAAAAAGAAATAAGTATTTGCTTTGTGTGGAAAATATGAGTGAGGTAGTCGACCGTAGAGTAAAAATGCTGAGGTCGATATTGTGCCATGAAAGATATTTGCGGAGATCGCGGAATTTTATAACGTTGGGTGCCAGTTCTGGTGTGTTAGTGGTATGAAGCACTTATCATAAAAGGCTTAGAAAATTGTAGGTAAAGCAATAATTATAGGTAGTTTAGTTTCTTAATAGGCAATCTAATTTGATTATAAGTACAACATGATATAATTTTTATTTTTACATATTACTGTAGAGTTAAGAGTAACTAATTTTGGAAAGCTGTCAGAAAAATCAACCTTCACCCTAGTACTTCGGAAGTACTGCTATCTGTTTAAATATTCAGAACTATACTAGTGCAATTGATTTCTGTTTATGTTGTTCAAAACTTGTTACCTTCGAATTAACTCCTTTTTACGGTGAATTAGTAAAGTATGGAATAAATTCCGCAAATAGTTAGAGAAAGGTTTAGAAAGGAAATCCTCAAATATAACACATTTACTTTTTCTCATGTCATATTTTTGCTTGTATTTTGTTTTTGGTCTGTAATGTCATCGAAAATATTTAAAATAGCTGCCCATTTTTTCAAAAGGTTTCTATGAAGTACTTCTTGAAAGTAGGAGCATGGAAAATACCAATTATTTATTAAGTAGGCACTAGAAAAAAAGTGAATTTTTCTTTCGTCGATTATTTTAAATTGGCCCGTCAAGGAAGTTTCGTATAACAGTAGAAGTGTGCTGTATATGTACCATTAGTAAAAGTGGTCCATGCCAACACAATGATCTGGAATTTAAAAAAATCCCCAAATATTCATCCCAAATAATAGAAACTACACCATATACAACAAACACACCAGAAGTGAGGGTAAACGTGAATATTTTATCAAGGAATAAAACAAATTCTTAAATTGTGTCTATAATAAACTAAAAACGTTTTTACTTGCATTAAATGTTTGAAATCGTATAAAATAGAAAATATCTAAGGTTTTAGCTTTATTTACTTCAGTTATACAAAATGCTCAACTTAGTCTACAATAGCTAACTTTTTTGTTGGAAGTCGTAGAATAGTGGTTTAAACAGCAAGAAAAAACAATTGAACATCAACCCGCTGATATATTAACTACAACTTTGTTGTTTTCAAGGGAACGATCCCATCCTAAATAGCTCGTTGGTTACAGCATATCGAAGTAAACAAAAAAAGTATAGTCATTTGACAGTACAGTGTTGGCACCTTAGTAGGTATATTATTTTTCTTTAGGTACATAACCCCAAAAATATAACAGCTTTAAAATATATTTTGAAACACCGAAAAGCGTAAAAACATTATTAAAAAAATAAAAATAAATGAATTATTTGTATTCATTTCTAACTCAACTGATGAATTACTATCGCTTTCACTATTATTAATATTAGTGACATAAATGAAAAAAAATGAAATTAAATTGTTCACTGTTTAATCCATTGTAGACATTATTGTTCCTCAATCACACGACTAAAACAGTTTTTTTCTTATTTTGTCGGTTATATATAAATTACACTTAGCTTTATTCCGATGAACTAAGTGTAAAGTAATTGGGAAAGCACCAAATCTTCATGAAAGTCAATATTTCGTATAATGGCCATTTGTTATCCACAACCCAGAGAAATATTTCTCAAACACATTTTGCTTTCAAAAAATTTGTAAATCATGCTCAACAAAACCTTCCTCTGAGCATTATGTAAGACTAAAAGACGCTTGCTTTTCACATCAAAAAATGTTTACGATTGCTTCTAATGACAATATAAACACGTTCCCTTTCATTTGTGTGTATCATCTAAATAATAAATAGATCGACCTTTACGTATAAACTTTTTAATTCATTTGAAGCATGCCAGTTTCGATATCACAGTATCATCAAGCTCTGTCAATACATTTTACGCATTTGTTGTAAATACTTGTCAAGATAATCAATTTGTACTAATCTATTTGTTTTGTTAATGTTATTCGTATTTATTTGAAATTAATTTCCTTCGCCAACTTATATAATAATGAAATAAATAATTGCAAAGGCTGACAACTTTTTAGTTATGTTACTATTTTGTCCAAGATTTTATTTAAGAAAAAAAAACAACTCTGTACATCATACGACTTAAAAACTGTACAATGCTTTATAAAAGTTTGCGGTAATTTGAGGTCAATAACCACTGTGTTTAGAAATATATACTGCTTCAGCAATTTGTATTCTTATATCGTGCGATAAATATTCAAGTTTGTCGCAACTAAAAAGTTAGTTTTAGTTTGGTAGTTTGTAACAAAATGTGATAAATGGTAGTTTCATTAACTTGCCCAATGTTATTTCTAGTTTATTGACACAAGTTCGATAGTTTTCAATGCAGGTTCGTCATTTAAACCTTACACGGGTTTATTATTGAATTTCCGAAATTCAGTTACTTCCGTTCTTTTAAAAACCACGCAGTTTCTGCTTTAAAATMCGCTTAAAAAGAACAATAAGTTGTTTAGTTCTGTGGAACGATCTGTTTAATAATAGTAATCAACAGAAAAAATACAAAAAGAAGCTGAAAAACGTATAAGAAACTGATGATAACGAAAATTTAAATGGCAATGAACGTTAAAATTAAATATTTCTGGGTAACTTGACGCTCGGGCTTCTAGTTCATAACAGTGTCGATAAGGGTACATTTTGTTTTTCTTATTGTAAGCTCTGGATTATTTGTAAAAAATTAATTAATTTTCATCTAATATTGCTTCAATTTTAGACCACCATGTCAGGCCTAACATCCCAGATGAACCTTTACTCCCTAACCCGAATGGCCCTAACCCTAGGGCCCAGCTTAGGTTTTCTAGTTTTCCTTCATACCTCCACCATGAACCATCGTCCAGATATCACCGACAGTGAACATCGCGTTAAAGACGTCCCCCTAACCGATCTCCTGGATAGCTACGATTTCATAGTCATCGGGGGAGGAAGCGCAGGAGCCGTCATGGCGAACAGATTGAGCGAAGTGCCTAATTGGAATGTGCTGTTGCTGGAAGCCGGACCTGACGAATTTGTCGTCAGTGATATGCCGATTATGTTTCCGGTGCTCCAGTTGTCGCCGCTGGATTGGCAGTTCAAGACAGAGCCGGGCGATAGGTACTATCAACATTTTTTTTACAAACGATCATCTCAATATTTTAAAATCTGTGTATCTGGAGCACCCAGGAATGTTACGAGTATTCCACGAGAGCTTTTCGGAAAGTGAGGCAAGAGTCAGAAAACATGACTAGCAATAATTTCGAAAGAATATTTTTCACCCTACAAAACTTCTTAAATATTCCTGCACACCGTTTCAAGATTACTTGGTCATCCCGTTCCCTTCGAAGGTTAAATCGATTGATTGTTTTAAAACAGCCAAGGGCTTTACATCATCAAACGAAGCTTTTTGTCTGTTTATGGTTCTAGGTATTGCAAAGCCATGCACTACGACAAATGTAACTGGCCAAGAGGAAAAGTGTTAGGTGGAAGTAGTGTTTTGAACGCCATGCTGTACATTAGGGGCAACAAAAGAGATTACGACAGATGGGAATCACTTGGAAACGAAGGTTGGGGATATGAAGATGTCCTACCATACTTCAAGAAATCAGAAGACATGAAAATAGAAGAACTGAAGAATGATCAGTACCATGGTACGGGAGGATATTTGTCTGTAGAAAATTTCCGGTAAGTAGAAGGTAATCAACATGGTATTAAACGAAGAATAGCAAATCATTATTTTAAGTCAACGAAACAACGAATTTAAAATTTTTTAAGGAAAGCTTTTGGAATTTATGTCTCTAATTTAGTTAAATCGATACATTATTTTTTTTTATGTTATTACAACGTTTCGCCCTCTATTTCCTCGTGGGGCTTCCTCTGGCTATATCAAGAGATGCTAAATCAATACCAGAACAATTCACGTACAATGAATCTTACCTAGCAAATTTTACCTAAATTAAGTATATTAAAACCACTAATCGCACGTTTACATATTTTATAAACATATAACTCAATAATGTTCGTTATTCGATTCAATTCCTTGCGTTGTTTTAACTCGTGTAAATCATTTCTGTCCAAGATTTAGCCGAGCTTTCATTTTAAATATCCTGGGTACTTTAAAGTTGAAACCACGTCTTTTTCCTTTGTACATTGTCATCATTGGTTCTTCCTTTCTTTTCAAAATTCTTGTCAATTATTCAGATATAAAGCAACACACATACTTTTGTTCTTCTTCTTCGTCATTTGTAGGTGGTCCGCTTTCTCTTTTTATAAATTAAGTGTATTCTTTCCTTAAGTAACTTGTCAACGAATGTACCTATGAAAACTGGTTGGATTTCCGCCTGTGCTGTACATTGCTCAACCATAACATTCATCACTAGGTGAGTAAAAGTTACTGACATTGGGCTATCCATTGGTAGAACCAGCTTATGTTCATAGAACTTATTTTTTGGAACTAAAATACGTTTACTCCATTACCAACGTACCAATAAAATCATTCTTCTGAAGGTTTTGTGTTTACTTAAACTTTCCCATTTTTTCATTTCATAACCATAACGGTATACATATGTCGTATATAGGTCTAGATAGTCTAGAGAGTAGCAATCTCTCATTCTCTTTCAGTTTGTATATTTTTTATAAAATTTCTAGACATAATTTTGTAGAAAATTCTGTTTATAGTTTTCCTTAAATACGTCGATAAGCATTGAAGCCATTACAACTATAGTTATTATTGGTCATAGTGGTCAAAGTGAATGTTGGGTGCAAAATTTTCTAGCCAAGACTCATTGCATGCTAATTGTTCTAATATTGATGTAAAACCTTTTATTAATATAGCCCATCAAGAAGTATGAGCCGAAAATATATATAATATAAACGCCAAAAATTTCTATTAAAATTAAATCTAATAGGTTAAAAAGACATAAATAGAATCAAAAAATGATTCTTTTAAACCAATTTTGTCAATAATTCAAAACTGAGAAATGTGATGGTAGAATTAATTTTATTCTCATAAGGTATTGGCATATTCTAACGACATGGAATATTAGATTCACATAAAAAGATATATAACTTAATTTGACGAAAAATATGGCTTAACTTCGTATAGATGCTAATAGTTATACTGAGTAGCAATAGAACTGCTTCACCGAGGAATACAGAAAATAAACTATTTTAATAATATAAATAATGAAATCCCTAGGGATAGCAATTATTTTTTAATTTACAGAATATGAGCTAAACAAAATTTTATGCCAAGGCTAAAGACAAAAACATACAAATTACGAAAAAAATATTCACATTTCAAAGTAAAATGCAAATAAAACTGTTTAAGATAAAATATACAAAATGACCGAGTAATTTCAGTAAATACAACAAAACCAGGTTAACGCTTGGTTTAACAATAATTCATCAACAAATGACAAATAATACCAAATAAAAAATAATTTATCTTATATGGTAAGCCGGACTCCGTTAGTCATGAGTTTCTCTATTCCCTTCAGCTCACCAAATAAAGGATACCAACCAAGACAGACAGACCACTATAAGTTTAAAATCGTATAATCCCTATAGGTAAATAGATAGGCACAATAGTGTACAGAGTGTTGGTATACTTCGTCTGATGAGCTTGTCAAGGAGTGCGGCTTGGTAACCAAGACAGATAGCCTTTTATTTCGCATTATTGTTAATGCTTTGGAAGGTTTCTTCGTTTTAGGCGTCGTAGATCCTCCCAGTAGGCCATAGCCGCTATCTAGCCTATGGCTCTATTTTGCGATGGATCAGTAAGATGACGTGCTGCGTTATTACCTAATAATTCATCAAGCTTAGTACTATTATAATTCCCGCAAAAAGCTTTAAAAACTGATCAAATTATGTATCTTCCTTAGTCCATGAACTCTTTCTTTTAGATACCATTCTCCACTGGCCCAGTGGTTCCTCGACGCCGGTAGAGAACTGGGCTATGAAGTCAGAGATGTCAACGGAGAATTCCAAACAGGTTTCACCCTAGCTCACGGAACTTTACGTGACGGACTTCGCTGCAGCACGGCCAAAGCCTTCATCCGGCCAGTTTGCAAGCGTCCAAATTTGCACGTCAGTCTACATTCAGTAGTTGAAAAAATACTGATACACGAAGAAACCGACCAAGCCTACGGGGTGGTATTCCTCAAGCATGGCTTGAAGAAAACAGTTTATGCGGAACGAGAAGTGATACTGAGTGCCGGAGCTTTGCAGTCTCCCCAGCTGTTGATGTTGTCTGGGGTTGGACCGAGGGACCATCTTCAGGAGATGGGAATAGAGGTTATAGTTGATTCGCCTGGTGTTGGGTCCAATTTACAGGTAAAAGTACAATATACAGGATGGCCCATTGCTTTGGTTTACTCCCCGTTATAGGAAAGAGTGCAGTATGTTGAGTATCGTGGGGTCAGATCCTACTCTTACCGAGTGAGTAGTGGTGTAATTCAGGGCTCAAATTTGGGTCCCTTATTGTTTATATTTTTTTTACAATGACGTAATTTCCCAACTATCTTGCAATGCCTACATGTCTCAAGATCTGCACTGTTGTGCGGAGTACTGATGATTGTTTGGCACTGCAGGGGGACAGTGGTCTTAACGGTTTACTGCTTAATGTAAGTAAATGCAAGAAAATAACCTACTCCATTCGATATTTGACATTGAAGGCAGTCCCTTAGAAGATTGTCATCGAGTCTCCGACCTGACCTGACCTGACCTGACCTTTGTTCCTCGTATAGTGCATATCTGTGATGTCGCTATGCGACTAATGGGATTTCTGTTTCGCAATACCAAATATTACACAAACGTCGAATGTATATAGCCTCTCTTTTACTCACTAATAAGATCTAGACTTGAATATTGTGCAACTGTTTGATAACCTAACCACAAGATTTACATTGACCTGCTTGAAAATGTCCTCAGATAGTATACCTGAAGAAATTCAATTCATATCCTGTAAAGCATTGTAATCAAAAAATCCTTCTTAACGCTGTTGGTGAGAACTACGCTCAATGCTCGCAGAGCTGTATCCAGTCTGATATTTTTGCAAAAACTAATCGGTGCCTCGACTAAACAGTAGATGCTCTTTAACATTTTATTATTCTGTACCCCATACACACCACCATTTTAATTCCGCTTTGCTGTCTTGTTTTCGTTTATATAATAATTCTATTGATGATTTCAAATTTGATATACATGATGTTTCACGAATGATAATGACCCTGACGAAATTAAAAATGCAACCCAAAATACATTTTCAGAGGTAACATTGATAATTGTTCATCGTCCTAAAAAATATAAAACGTAGGGAGCTCTATAAATTCGTAAATTTTGACGTAAACATTAATCATTTGCTTTAAGTAAATTCGGTATTGTAAAACAAATTTTATTTTTGAAAAATGTTTATTCAATAACATTAATGTAATAAATGCTCAAAATGTCGCCCTCCGCTGTTTTCACAAGCTTGAATTCGTGCCCAAAACGATCTTTTAACATGCATTAACAGTTCTGAAGTGATGTATCTACATGCATCACGCATTTTATTTTCTAAATGTTCTACACTTTCAATTGGTGTGTGGTATAATTGCTCTTTTACCATTCCCCACAGAAAAAAATTCAAAGGAGTAAAGTCCGGGCTTCTCGGTGCCTAAAAGATTAATCGAAACTCTTCCTATCCATCGGTTAGGCAAAAACAAATCAAGATGATATCGCACTATTCTATGATAATGCGCAGGTGCCCCATCTTGTTGGAATTGCGAAAAAAATAAGGCCCAACAATTTGATTCCCCAATATTCCGCACCAGACATTCGTCAAGTAGATGGTTTGAAAATGTCCTTCTAGAATCCAACGTGGATTTTCTTGCGCATAATGCATGCAAAATTTTGCTTCATCATCATAAAATCTCACATTCAAATTTACCATACGGATGAAACTGATTGCCTTTAATTATTCGGTGTGCTGAAGACAGACTAATACCGGTTGCTCTTGAGACTACCCTTTGACTAATAAGAGGATTTTCGTCAATCATTTCCAATACTATAATTTCATTATCAGGGAGTGTTAATGTTCTTTCTCTTAACTTTTTCAGTGGTGGCCAGTTTGTCCTTAAAGTCTCTTGAAAATTGTATCGACAGGAGCTCTCTCTTCTACTTGGAAAACGTTGTCTGTATAAACGGGCAGCAGCGGAAGCATTTTTCTTGCATTCACCATAAATCAAATTCATATCTGTTTTTTTCMTCATTTGAATACATTTTGACTTTTAATAAATACAGTGASAGGAACCATAGCGCATAGCTGCCATGGATTCCCAATTTATTTTTACAATAGCACTATGTAAAATAACCACAGTGGCTATGAGAATGTATTTTGGGTTGCATTTTTAATTTCGTATATGTGTGTTCCACTTATGTATTTTAAACTTGAATTATTATCTATGTTAATTATTCCCATATTGTTTTAAATTTAGTGTTGTATCATTGTGTAAACCCTTACCCATGGAGTTAATGATTTGTTCCAAAACAATTATTAAAATTGATTAAACGAATACAGCGTTTGTAGCAATAAAATTGATCAAAAGATCTAAAAGATATATGAAAAGTGTCCTTATCACATTAATTTAGAAAAAACTATATACATATATCAACGGCTAAGATGTTATCTTCAAAAAATCTTTGCGTTTCTTTTGTCCCAAGCCTTATCCAAATATATAGAAAGACTTTTGGATTGAAATACAAAATTGTCGACCTTCTTACTATCGATAAATAAGCTGTTAAAAACTACTCTATTCTTGTAGGACCACGTCGCCATGGGGGGAATAACATTCCTCTACGACCCGCCCAAGGAATACGAAGAAACTGGATGCTCCTTTATCTTACCAAAATTCTTCACGACGGAAACCGTGGACAAATTCAGCAAAGACAAAGACGGCCCAATATACTGGTTACCCGAATGCGAAGTAATGGGATTTGTTAACACAAAGTACCAAAATTATTCCGACGACTGGCCGGATATTCAATATTTCCTCAGCGCCTATTCAGATAGCACTGATGGCGGTCTGTTTGGTAAAAGAGCTACTGGGATCAAAGATGAAGTGTATACTTCGATGTATGAAGGTATATTGTATCAGGAATCCTTCAATATCGTGCCCTTGTTATTGAGGCCAAAAAGCAAAGGGTGGCTGAAGTTGAAGGACAAGAATCCGCTGTCGAAGATATTAATTTATCCGAATTATTATGAGGACCCGCAAGATTTGGCTGTAATGGTTAGTTACTTGAGATCCCTTTATAAAATTTTGCAAACTTTTCTGAACTTTAAATAATACAGGGTGAACCATCGGTACTCTATCAATGTATATTAGTGGTATACTAATGTTCTAAACAAATTTCATCTATTTTTTTTTGACAAGCTTAAAAATTTATATCAAAGGAGACGTCTGCCCACCTGAAAACAATGATTAATTTTTTTCTTTAGAAGGTCTTATTTAGCCCGGGGTGGTTTTTACATATAAAAAGGACCACTTTTGACACACAATATTTTGATAATTGTTAGTACAGGTTCAAAAATTAACAGTAAAAAACTATACAGGGGGACAACTTTTGAGATAAGTTTTTAATGGATAGCGCTTACTCTCTGAGCAGGGTAGACATACATCATTTGAAAGCTTATTTCACAAAGAGTCTGGCCATGTAATTAGTTTTACCACGTTTAACTTATTGACGGGGTAATAGATTAATAGTGCCTACGAAACAGGTTGCTTATTAAATTGAATATTTTGGACCCTTTTCAACAAAATGTATTTTATTTTAGAGCGGAAATAAAATTTGTCCTTACGACACCCAAAATTAAACAAACAACTTGTAAAAATATGACACTTAAAAAAAACTCCCAGAGTACTGAAAATTTTCTTTTAACATTATTATTAACATTAAAGTATTTATCATGTAATTTTTTAGAAAGTCCATGTCCACGAAAAAGAAAAATTATTTATTTGTAACTCCAAAAACAGTGTGAACAAAACCATAGAAATTCAAACCTTACAATAGATTCTCAAAATGTGCACCACCTCTTTCCATACAATAATACAGACGGTTCTCGAACTCCTACTGCACTTTTCGGAAAGTTTCAGGTGGAATCCTCCTGCACTCGCTAATAATTCTTTCTCGCAGATCGTCCAGGCTAGCAGGTTGTGTTTTGTAAACCCCAGATTTTAAATGACCCCATAGAAAGAAATCTAAAGCAGTCAAATYGGGTGATCGTGGCGGCCATTCAATTGTTCCACGCCTACCAATCCAGTGAAGAGGAAATCTATGATTTAACCAATTTCGCACATTAATGGCGTAATGCGGTGGGGCTCCATCATGTTGGTAAAACAATTCGTATTCATCCAACATTGGATTTCCTTCAGGGTCACGTTGGTTTTCTAATTGCTCTGTGATTAAAGGATCAATAACGTTATCAAGTAATTCTAAATACATTCCCCCATTTAGCGTCCCATCAATGAAAATTGGACCTACAATTGCGTTGCCAAGTATTCCAGCCCAGACGTTCAGCTTCTGAGGAACTTGTGTATGACCTTCTCGAAAAATATAAGGATTTTCAACACTCCAGTACCTGACGTTATGTTTATTTACAGAGCCGTTCAAAAAAAATGTGCATTCATCACTGAAGCAGATATTTTTTATTAGATTTGGATTTACTATAATCTTTTCGGTCATAATTTCGCAAAATTGCAGTCTTCTATCGAAGTCATCTTCGTCGAGTTCCTGGAGAGTTTTCATCTTATAGGGATGGAATTTGTGCAGTTTTGTAACTTTCCTTACAGATGAATAAGAAAGTCCAGTGGCTGTGGAAATGTTACGCAWARAGCTAGTTGGATCCATTGCAAAATGACCAAGTACTTCAAATTGGGTCATTTCATCAACGACTCTATTCCCTGCCCTTTTTTGTTAATACAGATCCAGTGTCTTGAAATTTCTACACGAGATCGAGAATGTACCTAGCGTCAACATTTTTATGGGGGTGCCGTTCGTTAAACACCCTTGCTGACGCACGAGCACAGCTATGCTCAGCACCGTAAATAAAAATTATTTCTACCCTTTCGTCAGTTGAATAAACCATTATCACTTGGACTCTCACTTTAAAATTGCACGCGATTTATAAAAAGGAATGTGAACAAAAAGATGGTCGTGCCAAAGAAGTAGCCAAAAAGTTGAAACAAAAAATTGCAAATACAAAGTAGATAATTATTTAGCCAATTCAGTATAAACTGTCGAATTGCAATATCAAGTAATGTCGAAAGAAAATTTTAAGTACTTTTGGCATTTTGCTTAGGTGTAACAATTATTTTTTAACAAGTTTTTTTAGGCTTAAGTAAGGACAATTTTTATTGTAACTGCAAGACAATAAATTTTGTTAAAAAAAGTCCAAAATATTCCATTTTATAAGCCACTTGCTACAATGCACTTTTTGACCCACTACCCCGTCAATGGGTAAAAAATAGTAAAACTAATTACATGGCAAGACTCTTTGTGTAATAAGCTTTTAAATGATGTATCGTAAAATGGGTAGTTTCATTTAAAATTTTTGAAGGGGTATCTACCCCGCTAAGAGGGTAAGCGCTATCCATTAAAAACTTATCTCAAAAGTTGGCCCCCTGCAACAAAAGTTTACCTGTTTTTGCAAAATTTTAAATTTTTCCTCTGTTTAAAGTTATTTAAGGTGTGAAGTTTTCAAAAAATCACCTGGTATAAATAAATTTCACTCTTATTGGAAATTCGGTCTCCCTTAAATCATGCGCTATGGATTCGCGGCAAAATTTATAAAACCAGGTAATTTTTTCACCCCAGTGCTATATGTGGTATACATATATCACTTGCGTTCCAATTTTTTAATTTAATGTTTATTTTTTGAACATATTATTATAACTACCTATTAATTAATAATAAAAATATGTTCAGTCTGCTAATGTGGTTCCTTTTCTACAGAAAAAGATCACTCCAAATACAAACTTTTATGAGCGAAAAATTAATTATTATTTTCCAGTCAGGAAACATTGTTTGACAAAATCTGAAATAGTCCGGAAAAGCTTTTAGAGCAAAAAATGTCTTTCTGATAAATACTATTATTGAACATCTTAATAATAAAAGTTTCTATAAATCTATATATTTTATGTATCAGAAATTGTCAAATTTTATTAGTACTAATTTTTACAGTGTTTTAAAACACACACATTACCAGTATGACATTCTGTAGAATATATGTAAATTAATTTAAAACTGTTAGATAACTGCAGAACTGATCATAATATTCGTATATTTCGAAAATGGCATTTCTTTTGTATATATCTAATTAACTGTATTTTGACATACAAAATTATTTAAGATGTTTATTAGCTCAAACGTACAACATTTTGCAGCCTATGTAACATAAATCCCATTGCAATCGTTGAAAAGGCTCTAAGTACTGTAAAAAAACAAATATTTTGAAAAGAAAACGTCTGTAGGCATACGACAAAAATATTCTAAGAAAAATAAGCTGAGCTAGCAAATTCTCAAAGCGTTGATAATACTCTACGTTCATAATGTAAATTTTTCGTTCAAAGATAGTAGAAAGAAAAAATAAATTTTTAACTGGAAATGATGAGCTAATAACGTATAATTCGAAGTTTTGCGAAAAAAATCATTGTTTGGATCGAGCGACAAAAATGCATGTGCTCTAACAAATAACGTCCAGGATCTCCAGGACGAAAGTTCTTTAAAAAAAGAAATATACCATCTTAAATCAGCGCTAGTGAGAAATGGTTATAGAAGTAAGAATATTTGTTCACTTTTTAATAGAAGTGCTCATCGAAATCGAGTAAATTCTCAGCCAGGACAAAGTAAATTGAGGTTGAGATTGCCTTATGTACAAGGCTTTTCGGAAAAATTAAAGAGAATGCTTAGAAAACACGATATTTTATTTGCTGATAGTATATATAATAATTTTGATAAAACTTTAAGGTCAAACTAAAAGAAAAGTAGGTACGCGTTTGAAAGAACACATACATGCTACTAGACTACAACAAATAGATAAATCTTCCGTAGCTGAACACTCATACTTGACTAAACACATGATTGATTTTGATAAAACAAAAATTTTACATAGAGAAAAATATTATCACAAACGTCTAATAGAAGAAGCTATAGAAATTTGTAGGACCACTAATAATTTTAATACGGATTGTAGAAATTATGAGTTAGGTGACATTTGGAAGGCTATTTTGTAGTTATCTTTTATGAAGTAGTTCGTGTATATCTAGTAGGTAGGTAGCTCTTTTTTCGTCGTTATTTTTTTTGAATTTTGTTTGAACTTGTGTCAGGCAAATTTTGAGGTTCTTCATCTTTGACAAAGATTACAGGTGTAATCGAAACGTCAGAATAATAATTTTTTGTCAATGTTTTCAAGAGAAAATATTATTTTATTTATGGACGCTGAAAGCGCTCATCCTCGTATTGATACAAATACAAAATTATTTTAATAAGAATTTCCAGCGTATGACTTTTTGCCAAAACTTTCGAATCATACGTTAATAAAGTCACATCGACTTTACTTGAAAAAATATTCATCATTGTAATGATAGAAAAAATGAACAAGCCTGAAATTTGTATCCTTACAAGAAAATACTGTTGATCCCAGATTAGGAAATTACTGTTAACTTAACAAGAAGACATTTTTGATTAGTTTACAGACATAAATTTTATGGTACATCATATCTGGAGGAGTTCAAGATTGCTACACAAACTGCTTAGGTACTGCTTCCAAACATTCCCCTACTCACTGTAGAATAAGTATAAGTATAGGTATTGTGGGTACCGATGTGGTTTGAGTACACAAAAATCTTTATATAGACAGAAAGGTAGGGGGCCTAACAGAAACCTACTAGATGTAGGTGTGTTTTTTTTTAAGTTGCGCTTTTCTACTAATAAATACAAGGCTGTATAATTATTTTACGTGAAAGTACCTGTCCCTTTAATTTCAGGTCGAAGGCGCAAAGATTGCAGTGAATATATCCAACACTCCAACAATGAAGAAATTCAACACAAGAATCAACGAGCTTCCACTACCAGGCTGTTCCGAATTCAAGTTTCTCTCCGACGAATACTTTGCTTGCCAGGCTCAGCACTACACTCTCACCATCTACCACCCAGTGGGCACAGCTAAAATGGGACCAGACGACGACAAAGAAGCGGTAGTGAATCCCAGGTTACAAGTGAGGGGAGTCCCCAACTTACGCGTAGTAGATGCCTCCATAATGCCAGTGCTTGTCAGTGGAAACACCAACGCTCCAACAATTATGATAGCCGAGAAAGCTGCAGATATGGTCAAGGAAGACTGGGGTGTGCGCAAGGAAAACGGCGGAGTGCCCGTACCTGAAGATACGCCAGTTCCTTTGGTAGTATATGATTATTACGACAGCACGGAATCTAGTTCAGATAAAGGCACCTGGGATTGGCCCGGAATCAAGCACGGTGGTGACGAGATTAAAGAGATGGAAGAGATCGAGAAAGACATTGAAGAAAGTGAATTCAGTAAGGAAAGAGTTGGAAGCGTTAAGAGAGTTGATGGTGATATTGAAGGAAGCGGAGGAGCTGTTTTGAAGAAGACTCCTCCTGTGTGGAAGGAACTGGATTATTGGTGAACCAGAACTTAAGCTTGTTAAGCTATTCTAATCAAAAACAGCACAACCACAACAAATTGTTAACCAGAATGTTTGAGATATGTAAAAAGTTTCAGTACAACAGTTCTTAAATTGATTGTATTCATTTGTATCTTAAAAGTCTTTAATAAAATTTGAATCCCCAAGTTCTAAATCATCTAGTCCATCGCCAAGAAACTATTTTAATAAATCTAAATATGTGTGCTAAAAGTATGAATCTATTATCCCGTGATGATCAGCGGCAGACGATACATTTAATTCATAAAACATATCTTCTGTTTCTTAAAAATTTGAACACTTCCATACCTTGATGACCTTTCTCGGTTCTCAGAGGTTTTCCCCAGAATCCCTTATAATCATGTTGTTCCTGAACTATCCAATCTTTCTCTGTTCATTTTATGCGCAAATCCTCCTTTATTTATTCCAGTCATGGGATATGTTGCTGTTGAACATATGTTCTGTTAACGCTTCACTAAATATTTATTTACCTTATTATTTCAGTATCTACTTCTGTTGATCCAAACCCTATTTTTCTATCTTTACATATACATCTCTAAGTATCTTCAGCTTCAGTTGCAGGTCATGATCAGTCACACTATTATTTTGTAATTTGTACATGTGAAATTTGAATTACTTGTGCTTTGATTGTAAAAGACTGGTCTTTGCAAAATCACTTCACCTTCACCTTTGATATTTGGTTTTTACTATCTCCAGCAAGCGAAGCTCTCAATCATTTCATGCTGCTGTTGATATCATTACTACCCGCCTACTATCACCTGCATGTGTTTGGTTTGTTCTTTACTTATCCGTAGCCTCATATCCTTAGTATCAAATTTCAGGGTGGTTCTTATAACTATTTGTAGCTTCTCCTATGTCCTTGTTAAAATCACCTCCACCTAACCTTTTTTTAAACGGTACAGTAGACGACTACTATGATTTGGAAATAGTGACATTCTAAAATGTTAACTGCTACACTATTTAAGAAACTTCCCCGTGTCTTATTATACAGGGTGTTGCAAATTAGTAGGTCATCTCAGTAACCCTAGATTCTTGAGGCCAAAATATGACGATTTTGTTATTGGTAAATTTCTGAAAAACGCTTTTTTTTAAATAAAGGGTGTCAAAGTTGAAATTTAAAAATGGTTTTTTTTACAATATGAACAACAGTTTTGGAGATATCGAGTTGAATTTTGCTACGAGTTTGCAGTATTTACATCTAAGTGTACCCTTAAATTATTGTTAACGTTACTATAAAAATAAATTAATATCGGGGCGATTTGTAACTTTCTATCTCTCCTCCAACTTTTTTGACGTACGCCCATGAGACCAGCGGATTTTTTTCTAGTACAAGACTTTATTGTCAGTTTTTTTGATCTCTCGTAATTATTAGACAAAATGCTCAGATTCAGAGATAAATGCTGTTTTGTGAAACTTTCCACCTTGCCTCTCCTTGTAAATGGTTAATATTATTGATGATATTTTTCACTGTAACATAGTATTGCCGTATTGGAGCTCGAATTATGTGTTTTTTAAACGTTTTCGTCATCTATGTAGTAGTTAACAAAATTTCTAAGTAGACATTTATCACTAATAGGAAAGGTGGAAAGTTTCACAAATCTAAGCATTTTGTCTAATAATTACAAGAGATAAAAAAAAACTGATAATGAGTTTTGTACTACAAAAAAATTCGCTGGTCTCATGGGCGTACGTCAAAAAAAGTTGGGGGGATAGAAGGTTGCAAACACCACGATATTCATTTGTTTTTATAATAATGTTAACAAGGCGTACACTCAGACGTAAATACTACAAACTCGTATCAAATTTCAAGAATCTAGGGTTAACTGGATGACCTACTAATTTGCAACACCCTGTATTGTTCAGAAAAGAACAGTCCTTTTCTTCGAGCAAGAATATTTCTTATACAGAGCCGTATACACACGAGAAATCGTTAATATACCACATACTTTGATGTAACACTCATGACATATATTTTCAAGTTCTATCAGAGTTAAAATTTGGTTCATAACAGCAGATTTTTGCATAAACTAGCAATGGCATGTTCTTGTGCTTCTCATAAATAATATATGCTACTACAATGTATGTAAATTTGTTCACTTATATACTTCTTCAGTGTTCTGACCAAGTCAGAATAATAAACAAATATATCTGCCATACAGAAAACTGCTAAACTAGTTCCTGTCATTGTCACATCAAAATTTGCTGTCAACAAAATTTTTGTGCGGATAAAGCTTCTCGAAAACCAAAATGGAAATTAAAGATTCTCAAGGTGAACAAAGATATGGAGCCATGGGGACAGCATTTGCTGTCTTGGTAGGAGTATTAATACTACAAAAGTCCAACATCGGAAGTCCTAGTATTTACCCTTTGGATGCTGGACCTTTTCTAGTTCAAACGGTAACTAAATATCAATTATTTTTGTCAACTAGCATAACACATTTACCACTGAATAGAGCGATGATTACTGCTAGTATAAAATAGAGGCTATTTCGTTTAATATAGGCTAGTGAAGACAATGTATTCGATTTCATTATTGTTGGTGGTGGGACTTCTGGATGTGTTCTAGCAAATCGACTTTCAGAATTGCAAAAATGGAAGGTGCTGGTTTTAGAAGCGGGAGATATTCCTACAGCAACAAGTGAAGTAAGTACAAAATAACATTTACTAACTTAGTCAACCCAAATTGATGCCACTTGTACACGTTCCTTAATCTTTAATTATTATTACAATAGTGCCTACTTTCAAAATGGTCCAGTGTTGTATGTTTTCTCATGCACTCCTAAGTCAATGTTGTTTTGTTATTTCTCTGCAAAACACTACACTGAAACTTAAACTGTAGTTTGTTAAATGATGAAACGGCTCTGGCTTTACAAATAATATGCCCAACCCATTGATAATTTCCCTATCTAAGAAGTTTTATTGTTCTAGATACCAGCGTTGTACCCCACTTTAATCAAATCATCTGAAGACTGGAACTTCATGGTGGAACACAACAACAATTACTGCCAGGGAGTGCAGACAAGACGATGTACCATCTCCTCAGGCAAAGCATTAGGGGGTTCCACTGTCATAAGCAACATGCACTATACCCACGCACCCACCTCAGATTTCGACTGTTGGATGCTTGGAGCTGGTGAAGAATGGAAACCTCACAGTATAAAAACAACTTACAGTCAGCTAGAGAGCAACTTGAAGTTGAAGCATTTCTGCTTCTGCAACCCCATAAAAAATGTTATCTTCGACGCAGCGAGAGAAATGAAATACGAACGGCTGTTTGCGGTAGGTAAACTGGGATACCTGCAAGTGAATGTGGCATTGGATAATGGGACTCGACAGAATGCAGCAAAGGCGTTTCTTGCTCCAATAAAATCAAGAGAGAACTTGCTCGTTGCAAGAAACGCGAGAGCGTTAAGGATAATCATGAATGATCCAAGAGATAAGAAAGCAGATGCTGTTGAGGTTGACATCGATGGACATGTAATACAATTGAGGGCGCGAAAAGAAGTTATCTTGGCGGCTGGTTCGATTAACACTCCAAAGATACTGATGCTTAGTGGGATAGGCCCTGCAGACCATCTAAAATCTTTAGAAATCCCTGTTCAGCTAGACTTGAAAGTTGGTTACAATTTCCAGATGCACTTTGGAGTTCCTGTCTTTGTTTCTATCGATGCAAACAAAGTTCCTAGTAGTAAGGATGATGCTATAGTTGAAGATACTTATAATTACCTGATGTACAAGAAAGGACCGTTCGCAGATATTAATATAAACGATATAGTAGGCTATATAAACACAAGGGATTTCCCATTTGACACACCAAACGTAGCAATCTACCACTATTACTTCCAAGCCAATGACAAACTACTCCCAGATTTGCTAGAGAAACTGGAGTTCGACCAGCCTATAGCACAGTCAATTATGAAAGCCAACTGGTTAAGACCTCTAGTAGTCTTCTTTCCATCTATACTGAAACCTAAATCTGTAGGTAGAGTCCTACTCAAAAGTACCAACTCCTCGGATCCTCCAAAGATAGAAGGAAAATTTCTATCCAAAAATGAAGACATCTACACCCTAATAGCTGGTTATAAATACGTTCTCAAGTTCATCCAAACGCAAGCTTTGAAAAACTTCGGAGCAGAACTCGTCAACGTTGATATTCCGAAATGTAGAAATCTGAAAGTTGGAGCTGATCCGTACATCAAATGCGTCATCAAGAATGTGGGATTTCCAATAGGTCAAGCAGTCGGAACTACAAAGATGGGGGCGGTTTGCGATCAAAACAGCGTCGTCGGTAGTACTCTTGTTGTTAAAGGTGTCCGTGGACTTAGGGTAGCGGATGGTAGTGTAATGCCCGAGATTGTGTCCGGCAGCACTCAGGCCACGATTGGTATGATTGGAGAAAGGGCTGCTACACTAATCAGTTCGAAGTGGTCGAAGGGGTACAAACAGGGTAAAAGCATCTGCGCAGGCCGATGAAAATTGTGTTTGCCAATGAAGTGGTTGTAAAGCTAGAGTTCATTTATGGTTTTTCTTTAATTATTGTGTAAGTTTTATGAAATAAAACAAAGTGTGACAAGTGGGGTAGTCTTGTAAAAAAATATGTAAGAAATATTCTTGTTTGATTAAATGTTGAAAGGAAATAGGCAACCGCCTTTTAAAGCTATTGTGAATGTTGCATATCTAACTGGAAACCAGAAACCCAACTAGCAGCTATGTGTACTAATTACGTAACATGATCTATTCACATCTTGTTACGGTAGTCATGTTAGTAGACACGTTTCCTCGAGTACTGTTAGTTTCATCTATGTATCGGCTGTTTGGAAAATAACCCTTACAAGCAATTAAATAAACAACCTCACTTTGTAGGAAATATTCGTTTTGATATAAAACCAAGCTGGATGCAGGCTGATGGCTCGATGATTTGTATATTAATGATAAGAAAGGAAGTTTTGTAAAAGTCGAGAATCGTTGGTAGAATTAAAAATTGACCAGTTTATTTATTCCTTGCTAAAGTGTGCCTAACTAGCTTAAGATTTGATTAAAGAACCTGTCATCGGTTAGAAAGACAGCTCTACCAACTAGTTTAGAGGTTGGAATGAAACAAAATTTTAATATTTACCAGACAAAGTAATAAACACAAGAGACATCTAAAGAGACCAACTTGCAATTGTGTTTATTTGTAGACCTTTTAACGTTTTGGCGAAACTGCTGAAATGCTATAAACAGAGTGAATTCCAGATATTACAGTTAACTAATCCATAAACTTTCGAAAAGAACCGTAACGGAAAATTAAGCTGATTCTCAAGCCGATTTCTTTAAAGCGAATTGCAATTTATTTGGATCTTTTCAACGGGGTTATTTCTTAATTTTAAATACGTGGACTCATCTGAAAACAAATCTCCAAGTTTTATCTCTATTATCCTTATTAGCCTTGGTTACAATTATTATTATAGTGTTGGTTTTGAGCTACTTTTTAGCTCTTATTATATCCTGCGGCATTTTGTTTAGCTTACAGATTAGTATTATAAAACTGTTGTAGTTTTTTAAGGATGTTGTTCAAATATACATTTTTATTATCTCATGCTCAAAATTTTTTCCAAGTAAGATATATAATTAAAAATGAACAGCCATCTATTTGATTTGAAGACGTGTAAAATGAACTTGGATCCAGGAGCAAAAATATAACTCTTTAGGAATTACAAGTCTGTGAGATTTTTTAATCACAATTCCAGGCTGTGCAACAAGTGCAACGAATTTGTAAAATATCCAACATGATGAGAAAATCAATTTGTTAAACTTATTTATATGTATATCTAAACTTAATGTTAGAAAAAAGATTTCATTTATTCTACACCTCAATTCAGACAAAGAATTGTTATTACACTGGTACATTACAGATTACTGACCTATGTCATAAGTGACCTTTTTGATGTCATTATAACATTGACAGTGTTTATTAATAATTTGAATTTGAGCTCTAGGTGGTAAGATACAGACGAAACACCTTTTCCTGGAACATGTGACATGAACATGAAGAAACAAGTTTCTTTAAAAATGTGATATTTTCTGATGACCCACAATTTCGACTAAACTAAAAGTAAACATCATTTTTGAACTGTAGAACGATAACATCGCTGCTTGTTATATATAGCAAATTCTCGGTTTTTCTAACCACTGCTAATTTCATACTTTACACAAAATGGCAGATAACGTCAATATGGCTCAAGATATAGTCAGGTCTTAAATTAAACATCACTAACTTGTTATGCATTTTAAAATCGGAAGTCAAACATATTTCTAAAACTAGTAGCACATTTCAGATACGTTTGGTAAAAAGGCTTTGTTTCCGAATTTTGAATAGTATATAAAGGGGTTGCAAAAAATAAACACCCTAAAGTATTTCACCCCTATGTACGGAAATACTTCCTAAGTTAAATAAAGTCGCCAGACAATGGCTGTAATCAGTGTAGACATACCTATTTGCTAAAGGAATGCACTGTAAATGGCTCATTTGAGTAGTAGGAGAAATATTGCTAAGGAAGAAGTTTTTGAATTTTCAATTTTTGATTTAGATTTCTTGGTCAATTGAATTCTGTGCGAATAAAT
This sequence comes from Rhyzopertha dominica, assembly GCA_025024175.1. Classification (NCBI taxonomy): domain Eukaryota; kingdom Metazoa; phylum Arthropoda; class Insecta; order Coleoptera; family Bostrichidae; genus Rhyzopertha; species Rhyzopertha dominica. Next base: position 3,688,221 of record QCXZ01000075.1, read on the forward strand.
CCGGATTAAAAGAATTATTCAGGCCTTGACAAATGCCAAGTGTTTTCCTATCTAATTAACAGTAAAACGATAGCAGTTAGAAACCCACTGAAAACACTGCCGAAAGTATGTTAACTGAAAATTATGTATAGTAAACAGGCTTCACACAAAGTAGCGAAAGTGAGAGACGTTTTTCAAATACATCACGCAGGTGTTGATAATGAATTATTATCTGCATTGTAAGAGCAAGAGTATACTTTTACCATTTCCAACAACTTATTTTTGTGGAAGTAATCAACTAAATCATCTACGTTTGCATTTCATGTTACTTGTCATCAAACGAAACAAAAAACGTAAGGGTTATTTCCATAGAATTTAAATATTATTAATGAAATAAAATCACAATAATACGGATGTGTAAACAAAATATTCGTAGTATATATATTATACACGACAAACAAAAAAAAATAATTGAAAACAGAAAAATTAAGCTGGAGACAGAAACTATTGGCAAGGTCGGGCAGTCATTAAGGAAACTAGGTCGAGCAAAAAACGAGACTCTTAGAAATCGAAAATCTGCACCCAAATATAGTCAAAAGCAATTGGAAGGGCAAAGAAGTAAACTGCGAGAAAATTGAGTTAAATACATTTGAAATTCTCTAGCGATATTCTGTTATCATCGACAATGTCTTAATTCACACTACAGGGAGGCGAAGAATTCTTAACAAATTTCGCCATTACAAAAAAGGACATTTTGAACATTAGTGGCTAGAGTTTTTACAAAAGTGAAATTAGATCTGACTATGAGGTGGATTAAGTTCTAAAATAATTAATCTTCTTGTAAATGCTATTTTTAATCAATTTCTTTCGTTTGCTTTGGGTAATTCAACTTTTACTAACATATTTAAACACCTTGACCACGGGTACGAACGGAGCATGAAATCGTTCATGAAACCGCAGTTTTTCTCTCAGAATGCGCACACGCGTTCTAAATATTCMCAGCCGTCTTCGTTTGGCSATGCCACCACMCGAGGTGTTCTACACGTAGCCTCACGCCAACATTTTTATGAGTTACTTTCACTGGTGTTGCAAAATTGCATTTTTCATCAGTGGGTTTTTGTTTCGTTCGGATAAGTACTGGGCGATTGGGTAAATTGTACAGGACAATTACTGGTCTATGCATAATTTATGAGCACTTAGGAACAGTTAAGTCATTCTCAGGTGGATTACATCTGGTATCGATATGGCAATTGGAAAGATTGGACGTATCATGGAGTGTGTTTATAAGAGGCCCGCAAATTTTCGTGCAGTCTTCTAGTGTTTGACAATAAACAGTTCAAGGCTGTTACAGAATATCATACTTAAATCTAGTCCAACGCATGGGAAATTACCTACAATTTATTGTCACCTTTCTAATCAACTATAATAATAATATAATACAGTATGTTAGCGCCAAATTTAAAACCTTTTGTAAGCACTTGTCATGCGCGCGCCGAAGGTAGAGTCAGTCACAATTTTACCGCCCGTGAAAAGAGTGGCTCTTCCAGTTATCGTGCCTCCGATAGTTTTTCATCAGCGAATTCCCAAATAAAATCTGACGGCGAAGAGGATTCCATTGGGTTTCTTCAATCCCTTCGTCCCTCCTCCTTTTGTCTAAGATTCCCTAAGAAAGAGAACCTCTGGCACCCACGGRATAATCATCAGGGTAAGTCATTGCCATTCAATTAAAAATAGTTTCCAAATACAGTCCACAAAATATTTAAAATCCGAACCGGCGCTCATAGAAATTACGCCACATTTTTGGCCCTTCGCGCTCGGATGGCAGTGCTTACTTAAATTTTGATTAATTCCCGTCGTTGCTTAATTTGCCGTATTTGTTTTCCATTGAGTATAGCTCGAGATTGTAGTTCGCCCAATTTTCCCATATCCAGTACATCAGTGAGGCATACCGCCTTTTTTGTCGCTCAGTAAAAACTTGTTTGTTGGCTCCTCTAGTGTTCAGTTTTACTTCTGAACGATGGCCAATAAATCGGAACGCAGGCTGTCAAAGCTTATAGCAAAGCGAGAAAATTTATTTCGTCGTACACAAATAACGTACGATGCAGCAAAACTTTTAGAACAGGATTTAAGTAACCAAACTAATTTGAAAAATTTTGAAATTCGCGTCATTACTATGCCTCAAACGATAACAGAGTACAATAATATCGTTGATGAAATCATTGACATTGAACAAGAGCTTTCACCCGATTATGTCCCAAATTATGCCAGTCTTGAAGCATTTCAAGAACTTTGTAATCATATTAATTATATATCGAATAAGATAAAAAACAATCAGACATCTACCAGTGTCGTCGAGTCGCGTGTTAAATTACCTAAAGTTGAACTTATGAAATTCAATGGTGAAGATTTATCTTTATGGCCGCTGTTTTATGAAAACTTTAAAAACTTGATTCATTTTAAAGAGTTCTCTAATGCAGAAAAGCTGCAATATTTGCTAGGTAGTTTGTGTGGAAAATCATTAAAATGTGTTTCGTCTATTGAGCCCTTACCAGAAAATTATGAGATTATCTGGAAATTATTAGAGGAGACTTATCAAGATCGTAAATACTTGGCTGCTTTGTACCTCGATAAATTGTTGTCATTTCGCCCTGCTTCTAGTATCCAATCGCACACTTTGCAGACATTTCTAGAACAATTTGATACCAACGTTACCGCATTAAAGCGCCTAAAGTTAGAAAATTTGACAGATTTTATCTTTACCCACATAGCGATGTCGAAATTACCACAGGAATTTGTTAATACTTTCGAATTAGTTGAAAACGATGATGAAATACCTACGTACGACAAGTTTCTCAAATTTATTAAGCACCAAAGTAAAGTTTTACCCAGAAATGACAAGCAAAAGGCCGTTAGTAACATTAATCATAGATTTAGCAAAACCTTTGTGACGCAAAGTCAACCCAATAATCATTGTGTAGCGTGCAAGAAATCATTTCATTTACTCGTTGATTGTAAGTATTTTAAGGATTTAAACCCAGATCAGAGATTTCAGATCGTTAAAGATAACAATCTTTGTATTAACTGTTTTTCCAGTAAGCATAAATTATTATCATGTACCTCGAGATTTTCCTGCACTATTTGTAAATTAAAGCACCATACTTTGTTACACCGCAATACTCTTAAAGACAAGACTAATAACGATCTCCAAAATAGCGCTTCTTCTTCAAAAGATGTACAAATTCTTTGTAGCACAATATCGAAGTCTATAAAGCCCACTATTGTTCTTTTGTCTACTGCACAAGTAAACGTTGTTGACAGATGGAATAAAATGCAAACAATTCGAGTTTTGATAGATAGCGGTTCTATGTCCAATTTATTAACAATTGATTGTTGCAAAGCATTAGGCTTACCTTATGAAAAGATATCATCTAATATTTCCGGTGTTGGTGGTAACTGTCAATTAGTTAAAGGTAAATGTAATATAGTAATATCATCTCGTGTAGATCGTTCAGCCAAGTATGGCTTTGAAGTTTTGTTAGTAGATAAAATAACAAACCAGTTGCCAGAAGTTCCAGTTAAACTGAACTCGTTAGATTACCTCCAAAATTTACAACTCGCCGATCCAACTTTTCATATACCAGGAAATATTCAAGGAATACTCGGTGCCAACGTGTTCGCTAGCATTATAAGATCCCATCACGTAAAAGATTCATCAACTACCGCACTGGACACCAGCCTAGGCTACATAGTAATGGGTAAGGTATCCACAAGTGAGGCTTTTATCGATAGTTTTTCCAAATCCAGTCATACATTTCTTACGGTAAATCCCCTTGTTACAATACCCCGTGCTATTCATTTAACCATTCCAACTCGTAAAGAAGAAGATCCCATCTGCGAATCATTTTTTATACAAACGGTAAAACGTAATCCTGATACAGGACGTTATGCTGTTGCCCTACCCTTTAGCGATGATCCTGCGAAATTAGGAAATTCGTATTCTTATGCTCAAAATCGTTTATTTTCACTAGAAAAGCGTTTGCACAGAAACCCTGATCTTAAAGTTGTTTATGCCAATATCTTACGAGATTATATAGATCAGGGGCATATGTCTCTGATACTAGAAGATGATTCAACAATGCCTTCTTACTATATTCCACATCATTGTATTTTCAAGCAAAGTTCGTCAACCCCCTGTAGAATAGTTTTCGACGCATCCATGAAAACTGAAAATGGGTTTTCTTTAAATGATATCCTTTATACAGGACCCAAGTTACAAAACGATCTTCTACGCATTTTATTAATGTTCCGATTATTTCCGGTAGCAGTAACTGCAGACATCAGACAAATGTACCGTCAAATTAATCTTATTGAAGAACATCGTCGGTTCCAAAGGATTCTATGGAGATTTGACGAGACCTCCTCTGTTTCCATCTATGAGTTAAACACAGTTACATTTGGGGTCAAATCTTCACCGTACCTTAGTCTTCGTACTATTAAACAGTTAGTTGATGACGAAGGAGCATTATATCCAGAAGCAGTATCTCTTGTGACCAAAACTTTATATATTGATGACCTGATTTGTAGCTTACCGGATGTCGACAATGCTGTTACAGCCCATTTTTCTCTAGTTAATTTGTTTAATTCTGGCGGTTTCCAAATGGTAAAGTGGATGTCTAATTCCTCCGAGTTTTTGTCCCAAATTCCAAACCATTATAAGTTGATAGAGAATTTAGATTTTGCTCGCGACGATTTGTGTGTGTTAGGCCTTTTTTGGAATCCAAGCACTGATACATTTTCTTTTAAGATAGACATGAAAATGGTCGATCCAACTAAACGCAATATGCTATCAATAGTAGCCCGCATATTCGACCCATTAAATTTCTTAGCTCCTGTTACTTTGTTTGTAAAGTTACTTATAAAAAGATGTTGGGCATTAAAATTGGATTGGGATGACCCTGCACCTAAAACTATCCGAGAATTGTGGTACATCTTCCAAAAAGAGTTGCATTTGCTTAATACTATCAAAATTCCCCGACATTTAAACGTGTTTTCAGACACCTTGATCACTTTAATTGGTTTTAGTGATGCGAGTCCGGTAGCGTATGGTTGCGTAATCTACTGCAAAGTTGTTTTGCCACAACAAATTCCCAAGGTATTCCTTTTGATCGCAAAATCTAAAGTATCTCCTTCACCCGAACTAACTTTACCTAAATTAGAGCTCTCTGCCGCCGCGTTGTTGGCAAAACAGCTAAGGTTCTTAAAAGATACTTACGGTGATCGCATTCACAAGATATATGCTTTCTCCGATTCCACTATAACGTTAGGATGGATTAATTCTCAACCTCAAAAATGCAAACCCTTCATTTCTAATAGAATCTCGCAGATTCATCAGAATATATCTCCTGATTGTTGGTTTTTTGTCCCTGGCAAAGAAAACGCTGCTGATTGTGTTTCCAGAAGTTTGACACCCTCCCAACTAGTAAAAAATGAAACGTGGTTTTCTGGGCCCCAGTGGTTGGGTTTAGATTTCTATCAGTGGCCTGTTAAAGCTGTTTCTGACTTGAATTCCCCTTCCATAACGGATGAAAATCGTGTTCTTATTGCCACAGAACAAGAAGAATCAAGTTTGTATAACTTGATTAATCGTTTTTCTTCTTGGTCTAAACTTTTAAATTCAACGGTCTATGTTTTGCGTTTTTTGAAAATTTTGCCTAACCATAGCAGTATAAGCAATGATGATTTATGCGTTGCTGAAACATATCTAATTCGAGCAGTGCAGCAGAAACATTTTGCAGAGTTATACCTTTCGTTGGAAAAATCAACAATTTTGTCAAATTCTAAATTAAGAAAATTACATCCATTCATTCATAACAAAGTAATTAGAGTAGGTGGTCGATTATCAAATGCAAATATTAAATTTGATCAAAAGCATCCCATATTATTACCCAAATCTGATCCGTTTGTGAGCTTGCTTGTTGATTATTACCATAAAAAATACTGCCACGCTGGAGCTCATCTTTTACAATCATTATTATACCAAAATTACTGGATTTTGTCAGCCCGTAGTATGATTCGCCAACGCGTTTGGAAATGCAACACTTGTTTTAAAATAAATCCTAAGCCTATTTATCCTTTTATGGCAGATTTACCCTCTGAACGTGTGAATTGCGCTAAAGCCTTTTTAGCGACCGGTGTAGATTACACGGGAGCATTTTCAATTACCATGTCTCGTCACAGGGGTGTAAAAAGCCAGAAGGCTTATATTTGTCTGTTTATATGCCTGTCTACTAAGGCCATTCATTTAGAACTGGCTTCGGATCTGTCCTCTGATGCTTTTATATCTGCCTTTAAACGTTTCATATCCCGAAGAGGGAACTGCGCTACTCTCTTCTCTGATTGTGGCACAAACTTTGTCGGTGCAAAAACAAAATTTGATGAAATCTATCAGTTAACTCAAAGTCGCGGATTCCAAGATGCTTTTCAAAGAGAATTAAATTCCTTCAAAATTACATGGAAATTTAATCCACCATCATCTCCTTGGATGGGCGGATTTTGGGAATCCAATATTAAAAGCGTCAAAACCCACTTGAGTCGAGTCATAGGAAACCAGATGTTAACTTACGAAGAGTTTTACACTGTTCTAACCCAGATCGAAGCAGTTTTGAATTCGAGACCATTATGTTTACTTAGTACTGATCCTTCTGATCCTGTTGCATTAACTCCAGCCCACTTTTTGTATGGATCGCCAGTAGCGTCATTACCCGTTGAACATTTTAATGACAAATCACCAAAGGGTTTACTTAATCGTTATAAATTATTAGATTCTTTAGTACAGCATTATTGGAAGCGATGGCGTCAAGAATACTTATTTACATTGCAGTCCCGTCAAAAATGGAATACAATAACCAACCCCCCATCAGAAGGAATGATCGTTATTATTATTCATGATAATCTTCCACAATTGAATTGGCCTTTAGCTGTCATAGAACGTTTATATCCTGGCAAAGACGGCACTGCTAGAGTTGCCCTAGTGAAAACTAGGACAGGCTCTTACGTACGACCTGTTGCAAAGTTATGTCCTTTGCCGAACCAATAGAATTTATTCTAATAGGTTCAGATATTAGACTAAGAAATTTGTTTGTTTATTTTAACTATTATTGGGTGTTTTTGAACTTTAGATTTATTTGTTATTTCCAAAACCAGTTTGGAATTAAGTTTTTTTTTTCGTATTGATTTTCCTCCTTTGAGTTTTTTGAAGCTAATTTTTCGTTTACATATATTTATCCTATTCATTTTTATTCGGCGGGGCAGGATGTTAGCGCCAAATTTAAAACCTTTTGTAAGCACTTGTCATGCGCGCGCCGAAGGTAGAGTCAGTCACAATTTTACCGCCCGTGAAAAGAGTGGCTCTTCCAGTTATCGTGCCTCCGATAGTTTTTCATCAGCGAATTCCCAAATAAAATCTGACGGCGAAGAGGATTCCATTGGGTTTCTTCAATCCCTTCGTCCCTCCTCCTTTTGTCTAAGATTCCCTAAGAAAGAGAACCTCTGGCACCCACGGAATAATCATCAGGGTAAGTCATTGCCATTCAATTAAAAATAGTTTCCAAATACAGTCCACAAAATATTTAAAATCCGAACCGGCGCTCATAGAAATTACGCCACACAGTACATGCAATGATATTTCAAAACGAGTTTTTAACACATTTAACAGAACGTTTGTTTTAAAAAGTCGCTCAGCTGGCTCAACAGTTAGCGAGTATTTGTTACTCCTTTTTAATTTTTATCAGTTCTTTGCGTTAAATTAAAGACGACGAAGTGTTATCCAGCAAAAAGATCTCGTCAATACTGGTATGATCGTATTGTATTATATTTACCCTATTCGCGATTTTAAGACGGTATTATCTAACACACCCAATATGTATCAAAGCGGTAGCCATGGTGGCGCCTTCCCTTAACTAGTATTTTCATCGCAAACGATGTACCCGTCAAAAATATTTGCCCGCCGCGCCGTAAAGTTTCAGTACCCAGTGGCATGCCCTGCAATTTTGTCTTAGGGAGTCAACTATTAAACGCTGACGTAGGGTCCTTACGGTAGTCCTGCCATGAAATCGGCTGGTTTAAAAAATCTATTAAATTTATCGATTTCTGACCTTTTTGGTTATTCAAGACGAAAACTAAAGACCAAAATGCCTCTCACAGGCACGCCATTGCAGTACCCCTTTAATAACTATGACTTCATAATATACTAATCCATTTTTGTCTCATTATCTTTAACTAAAAAAAAAAAATACTTTAAAAATTGTTAGCCTTAGAAATTTAATAAATCCCCTAACCAGACAACTCCAATCCAGATGAACTCCTTTGGTATGAGGTTGATCATCAAGTGCGAAAACGTGGCCAATTTTAAAAGTCAGTTTTGTAATATTCTTAGGTAACAATGGGAAAAATTGAAAAAATGCTTTAAATAAAATAATTAATAGATTACCGCAGTAGTTAAAAATAATCAGCGAAAATTATAAGTTAATAATCTCGAATTAATTGTAATAAAAAACACGTTTTTAAAGAAGGTGCCCAACATTTATTTAAAAGATTTTAAGTGAGCGAATATTTTTGGGTGGTAAGAGAACAAGAGGGTGGTTCGTGAGCACATTGCATTTTTAAGTATTTTCATAAAATACAGCAGATACAGTTGTGTCTTATATTTTTGTTCAATATTTGAAATTCTGAACATTTCGATAGCTCTTAAATATTCTCTAATCACTTCAAAGTGTAAGGTATTTTAAGAATTTAARAATCCTCATATATTTGGGTAACAGAATTATAACGTTAAAAGTTGTACCTTGGAAAAATTACATTTCACAAGTTATCAGAGGTGTTAAGCTCAAAATTAAAGATCTTAAAATAACCTAAAAATAGTCTGACCTGATTCTAACACTGTTACATTTGATCTAGTACATTTAAACATCTTCAGTTATGTTTTTTCCGTTTGAGCAATTATTGAAGTTTAGCATTTTTCCTGCAAAACAGCTATATTTGCACGTTTCTGTTGCTACAACATAACATTCATGACAGAACTAAGGTACTTATTTGTTCTTCTCACGCCTAACAAATTACCATCAGGAAGTTGCGTTATCAGACTGCAGTCAACGTGTTCATTTTCCCAAGCAACGCAGTTTTTCTACAAACTAGATATAATTGGCTTCTTACTATAGAGCGAATAAATTCCGATGTGAACTATGGCCGGTTTTTTGCCGCATAGAGAAAGTTTTGTTTTGATACGTAAAACAAAGAGTAGTATGAATTGCCATCATTAATTAAAGTCCAAAGGTAGATTTATTTAGAAATTAGTAATAATACTTAAAAGATTTCCGCAATACTTGCACCAATAATTAATATTTGCGAATATTTTTGACCAATCTTCTGCTGTGTGATATCGTGAAAACAAATTTTATTTTAAGTAAGATATAGAAATGTGCTTGCAGGAGTTCTATATTCAGTCCCAATGCAATAAAATTTGAGCTTCTTCTGTATTATTGCGTACTATTTTTAGAGTAACGTTTCTAATGTTTATTTTAATTGAAAACTAATATGAGACCGTGTTTGCCGGTATTGGTGTCTATTATCAGTTTATTTGATTGTTTGTTATACAGGATGTTTCACGAATGATAAAGACCCTGGGAAATTAAAAATACAACCCAAATTACAATCCCATAGCCAATGTGGTTATTGCACATAATGGTATTATTTTAAAAATAAATTGGTAATCCATGACGGCTATGCGCTATGGTTCCTGTCACTGTATTTATTAATAATGTATTCAAATGATCAAAAAACCTATATGATTTTGATTTATGGTGAATGCAAGAAAAATGCTTCCGGTGCTGCCCGTTTATGCAGACAACGTTTTCCAAATAGAAGAGCTCCTGCCGATTCAATTTTTAAGAGACTTGAATTAACTTTAGGGACAAACTGTCCACCACTGAAAAAGTCAAGAGAAAGAACAGCAACAGGCCCTGACAATGAAATTAGAGTATTGGAAATGATTGACGAAAATCCCCATATTAGGCAAAGAGTAGTCTCAAGAGCAACCGGTATTAGTCTGTCTTTAGTATACCGAATAATTAAATGCAATTAATTTCATCCGTATCACTTGCAATTGGCTCAGGCCTTAAGGGAGACAGATTATCCTAAAAGACTGGCTTTTTGTAATTTTTTTCGGGAACACCAAAATTTGAATGTGAGATTTTATGACAACATTCACTTTTCAGATGAAGCAAGATTTTCTATTAATGGTGGAGTAAACAGTCATAACATGCATTATTATGCGCAAGAAAATCCACGTTGGATTCGAGGATATTTTTAAACTATCTAGTTGACGGATGTTTGGTGCGGAATATTGGGGAATGATATTGTTGGACCTTATTTTTTTCGCGGCAATACTTATCTAAATTTTTTAAGAAACATTTTACCGGTACTTCTCCAAAACGTAAATTTACAAGTAAGACAAGATCTACGGTTCGAACAGGATGGGGCATCTGCGCATTATCGTAGAATAGTGCGAAATCATCTTGATTTGGTTTTGCCTAACCGATGGATAGGAAGAGGTTCAATTAATCCTTGGCCATCGAGAAGCCCGGACCTTACTTCTTTGGATTTTTTCTCTGTGGGGAATGGTAAAAGAGCAAGTATACCAAACACCAATTGAAAGTGTAGAACGTTTAGAAAATAAAATACGTGATGCATTTAGATCCATCACTCCGTGAAAACAGCGGAGGGCGATATTTTGAGCATTTATTACGTTATTGTTATTGAATAAACATTTTTCAAAAATAAAATTTGTTTTACAATGCCGAATTTACTTAAAGCAAATGATTAAAGTTTATGTCAAAATGTACGAATTTATACAGCTATCTACGTTTTATATTTTTTTAAGACTATGAACAATTATCAATGTTACCTCTGCAAATGTATTTTGGGTTGCATTTTTAATTTTGTCATGGTCATTATCATTCGTGACACATCCTGTATATTAAAACGGTTTTTGTTTTGTGGTAGTTTATGGTCTACATATACATTGGAATAGTTAGTTAATGTCCTTTAGGTATCTCCAAGACAAAATCAACATTATTTTTATACAGTTGATTTCCAATGTTTTCTGATGTAWATATAAATAGCTAWTAAGTAAACATTTAATACGTCATCAGTGTCAAACACAACATGTAAGAGTGACGAAAATTACCTGAAACACAAAATTGATTTACGATGTAACTATGTAAATGCACAGCGAAAAAGCTGCCTCCTTTATCGAACTGCTGCCGATAATATTCATGAATAGTTAACACGAATTAGGCAAGAAACAATATCGCTGATCACAAGTACTCAAAATTTCGCAAGAAACTTAACGACCCTTATCCAAAACCAATTACTCAAACGACAGTGACATCCGACTTTGCATATCATCCACCGACAAAAAGCCCCCGAATGGCCAACTACTTAAGTGGTGCTCACCTGCATTCTGCACGTAATCGGGTCTGCACGGGGACACCGAAAACTTTCACCTTCCGAGGCAAATATTCGCTCAAATCAACGCGTGCCTTGAGCCAGGAAAGGCCGATCGGCGCCGGTGCAGGACGCGGCAACAGGTGGATGAAAGAAAAGTGCCCGTGGTTACGTAAAGATGAGGGACAATGAGGCCGAAATGTTGATCGAGATCGTGATTAAGATGGAGTGATTTGTGCGAAAGGATTGAAAGGAGCAGTTTTAATAATAGGTGAGTGACAATCCAGTAGGCCACTTAAATTGAATTCCTTACTCATTAGCCTGGAATTAAAGTAATGAGGCCTGGATTTAGGCATAGGGTGAAGCCTGGGGAGGCAAGTATTGCGGGGCGGTAATTGATAAGTGCAGTTTTGAAATAAATTGTACAAAATTTGCTTATAGAGAGGTATAAACCAACCGAAAAAAGTTTATTGCCATATTTTATTATAAATGATAGATCTATTCATGTTAAGAGGTTTACAATTTTACACGTGTCAAATAAAAAATTCTGATAGCAAACAAATTTGAATAAAAAATTATATTATAACCTGTCATTAAAATATTCTTCAAAACTATAAGTAAGACTTTATGGTTTTTTAAAAGTAACACATGCTAAATATTGTAATTTGAGAGGAAACCTTTTCTTGGTTCATTTAGTCTAAAAAAATTAACACAGATGTCATTAGTTCTTGTCTAGATTATAGAAATGAAAAGAAGACAATGATTTATACGATTCCAGATTATTTACTAAATGTTTAAGGCAACTAAAAATTTACAAGGTAGAGTAAGAATACCTTAAGACACAAAAAGATGTCTACAGTCATTCGGGTAACCAAGATTGCCTGTTTAAATAAATAATTTAAGTAAACATGTAGAACGACCCCATGCCAATAAACCGTAATCTAAGTAGTAATTGATCAGTGCAAAATAGATATTTCTTATTAAACTTAAAGATAGCTGTTGGGCTAGGTTTCGCAATAAAAAAGTGTTGGAGGATAACTTTTCGCTAATATAATTACAACGTACATTTCAAGATAATAAATCCCAAAAATTTTGGGCAAATTTGAAACGCGGTAAGAACATCAAATGTTAGGAAACGTAGTGAAAATGACGTACTTAGTTTTTTCCTTATTTAAACGAAGATAACGGAACAAATCAAGCGATGAACTGGAGCTGCCTATTGTAGTACCGTCTGCATATAATAAAAGAAATTCATATTCATAATTAGATAAACAGGAAGAAATCGTTTATTCTAACTTGCTGAAATCTGTTTGACAGATAATAAAAAAGTTTTTGTAATAATATTTCGTGACTTATACAATCGAAAGCTTTGCTTAAATCAATAAATATTGCGTTGTAAAATCCACAATGTTTAAGGGAATTAGTGATGCTATTAAGAAGGCAATTGACATCATCTAATGTTGACATGTCTTTTTGAAATCCAAATTTTTTAGTACACAACAGTTTCTTTTTTGAATAATTAGTTATTTGCTTGAAAAGTAATTTTTCGAAAATCTTAGAACAAATTGGCAATATGGGGACTAATTTATCTTTACCCAGTTGTATGATTTTAGTATTAAGACCATAGATTGGTATCTTTGATACATGTATTTTTTCTTTTAACTTCAATATAAAATACTTCAGTAAATACAAAATAGATAATTATTACTATTGTGTTCAATATGCATTATATTGGCTGATAAGGCCAAATTTTGGCGCAGGAAGATCTTTTTACGAGGCGATGTTTACGAAAAAATTATTTAATTAATTCGCATTTAATTACGAAGGATTTACAGGATTTAAGTGTACATGACTTTGGTCGATCAATTGCCAACAAATTCGAGGATTATTATTGTGACATTTGATGTAAGGTCCATTGGCTTTGATTTTAGCCTCGCTTAGAGATAAATTATAGTGATGGTGGTAACTATAAAACAGTGCTTTAAACCCTAAAGGAACATGTCATTTATATGCATCTGGAATGAAATTTAAACATTCTCTCATTTTTCTTAATGCAGGAGAAAACCAATATAATGAAGGTACTGTAGGATTCTTAGAAATGCCATTCTATATTGTCTAACAGATTATAGAATGTAAAAACGCCATAATTAGTGATAGGTCTTATTACTTTATAGATAATTGATGGTTGGGAAATGTTATTTTCTAATTCTACGAACAAAAAAACGCGAAGGTTTTTATCAGAGTGTCGTTATTCAGTACTGAGTTTTACAACAATCTGTTTAAATATATCATGATTTGTACATACGAATGCTGATACATTTTTTAAATAATATACCATGCAACTCTTCCGTCTTTGAGTCTCTTTTAAAATTCTAAGGCAACTTTGTGTAGCATATTCATCTTCTGAATAATGGCACATGAATGTAAAAAAGTTGCAATAGACTGATCATGTTAATAATTTTAAAATCAAAATAAATAGGTATATATGTAGTCGAAATTTTGTTTCGTGCTTAACAGCAAAAATGCCATTTGTTTATATTTGTTAATTTCCGAGATATACTAATTATTATAAAAACGCTGCAAGCGTCAATTTTTGTAAAAAAAAAACTTGTAATAGCGTTAAATGACGTGTGATATAAGCATCAGGATCAGGTAATGTTGCCGAAAAATTTGAAAAAGTGTTCCATTAAAAATATAAAGTTAAGCATATCAAATTATTGTAAAACAAGTAAAAGGTATTTAGGGGGATTTCGACTTCGGAGCTGAAATTATTACTCTTTTTTCTATTGCCAAGCTTTCGTATCTTCTTAATAATGACATTGAGATACCACTAAACCATCAAATTGTAAATTTGTATGATAACATTTGAAAAGATGTAGTTACAAGGGTTATAAACGAGCGATGGGAACATATAGATCCACACGTTTTATGTCCAAAGATGACGTCAAGTAACAATAGAAGAAACATATTTTTAGAAATGGTATCATTTGTTTTAGACAATAATTACTTCATGTATGAGGACAAGGTATGCAAATTTTTTGATTTTGGATGTGCAATGGGCTCAAAACTTAGCCCTATCTTGGCACTATATGTAATAGACCATTTAATGGATACTTGAGTTCCTAAGCTATCCCAAGATATGTTGATGACCTTATACTAGTCCTGCCTTTAGCTGGAATAGAAGAAATTATACAAAATTTTAACTCGTACGATCGAAACATAAAATTTTCAATATAAAGAGAAGCTAATGGTGGAGTACCCTTTCTGGACACAACAGTTATTCGAAAAAACAACAAAATAATACTAGATTGGCACATGAAACCAACTTCCTGAGATATATTCATTTTTTGTCAGATCATACGATGAAAATTAAAATTAACTTCATTAAACAAATGAAATACAGAATCGACAGAATATGCCATGTCATTTTAGTAGAAAAAAAAACTAAAAATTGTAAGAAATTTACTTGTACGAAATTCTTATCCAAAAAGATTAGTTAAAAAATATTGTTCTCCACGGTTGAGTCAGTCCCTATAGTTATTAAGCCTCGAAGGATGACATCTGAAAGTAATGATAGTTTGGTAGAGCAAACAACAGAACAAAACTTACCTATAGACAATGAACTATAAATATATGGATTTCTCCTAAACATAACTAGGATCACAAACAATATAATAAAATCGCCACATAATTTAAACAACACAATTGGAATAAAAAACATAAAAACTTGTAGAAACTTTTTCAGCAACTTTAAATCTAAAATTCCAGTAAAATTTAAATCAAATGTAATATATAGTTTAAGTTGTACAGATTGTGGTAGTAAATATGTGGGATAGGCAAAACAATGGATTCAAAATAGAATTAGATTACACAAGGGCAATATAGCAACAAAAAAGATAGATGCGCATTAGCTTTACACGTTTTAAATGTTTCACATCGAATAGATATGGAAAGAAATACCAACAAAAGATTAATATTAGAAATGTACAAAAAATTAACAATGTAATCAATAAAAAAACCAAAAATTTAAGTAATATATACACGTATTTATACTATCACAAGAAGTAAGACAGGGCTCTAATAATTAATAGGTTGTTTTGTTGTGTGGCTAAAAACATGATTTTAAATGTAGTATGGTCTGCTACACCTGACATCATAAAAATTGACATCTTAGCGCATGTTAAATTGGTTTTGCCGTTCAAAAATATAATCTCAAATTTCTGTAAGTAATATAAGAATGTATTTATTTAGAAATTAATTTAAGCTGTACCTTGTTGTAGTAAGTCCTGAAGATGTATTCAAAAGATACGAAAGCTTGGCAATAGAAAAAAGAGTGTAATAATTTCTGCTCCGAGGTCGAAATCCCCCTAAATACCTTTTACTAGGTTTACAAACAACGACCGCTATTTCGTCTTAAATTATTGTATATTTCACCGTAAAAAAAATCTAACTGCTAAAAGCAGCTTTCCAAACTTAGTCCTTTTTTGTATTTACGTATTATAGTCAACTACTAAATATAAGCTATAATGCCTCAAAATGTATTATGTTACTAAAATTCGTTAAAAGTAGTAATAATAGTAATAGTCCTATATTAAATCCAAGTAGATCATTTACTAATTTTAAAGACAAATAAGGACATTGTTGCCAATATACAATGTCTCTGATTTTGGAAAAATCCTTTTGATTTGAAGTACTACTATATTCGACAAGCGAAAATTTGAAAAAATTCTTATGCAGTCTTGCTCCATCATTTTTAAACGAGCACACAAGCGGAAAATACGTGCTGCAATATATAGGCGGAAAAACAATTCAGACCTTCACGCATGTACTTCGAGGTCGATAGCGCCCCGAGATCACTCAACTATCGACAACCTTGCCCGTAAAAATTCGCAATCCACGAAATGCTCGGCTGAACAAAAGTCCCGGTAATTAGCGTAAAAATCGATTTCTAATTGCATTTCTCGGGGGAACAGGCATAAACGCTCTTGACATTGTCACCACGGTTGACGCAGCCACAATTGCTAGGCGAAACACAATGACAAGTAAATGGCTTTATCGGGAATTTCGAAATGCTTTCAGAACGTGCCTTCACTTGCCCGACAAAGCACTTTCTTTCATTTTACATGGCTGTTATATGAGAGGAAAAATGAACACACGTGAAAAGATCGGACAGAATTTGAGTATAATTGCAAAAATTAAATGAATCAACTCAAATCCTTAAGCTAATTGTGTAATTCACATAATAATTTCAAAATAGATTAATATAACTTATCACCTGGATGAAAGTCAAACAAAAAAATTCGCTTTGATCGAGAATCGAACTCGAATTTTTGAAATGGCGCTACGACGTGCATATCAACACACCACCAAAGCACAAGTGACCAGCCGAAGCTTATACTTCTATGATCTAAAGAAAATAGAAATCGTATCTTTACGATTTACCAATAAAACACACGTCTTCTTCATACAGTTTTTTAAGCCGTGTTGTTTATTATTTATAATGGTCACTTGCATCCTTCCCATTCGCACTGTCTGAACCAGTTTCTTAGAACTTAATCCACCACTATTACTTTCAGTCATGATATGCACTTGTTCTTGTGTGCCAAATGCTTTATCCATATCAGCAGCATCTTTTTCAATCGGTAATTGGTACAACAATAACAACAAAACTGAACTAAACCAAAATTCCATTACTAAATACTGTTAAATGCGCCACAAATTTATAAAGAGCTTTCTTTATCTCAAATTGTATATACGTGCGAAGTGTTTCTATAACTCAGTTATAAAAGGAAAACACAAGCTTTTAAAATAAACTTGGTAGCATAGCTATAAAGGATGTTTCACGAATGATAATGACCCTGATGAAATTAAAAATGCAACCTAAAATATAATTGCAGAGGTAACATTGATAATTGTCATTGTCTTAAAAAATATGGAACGCAGGGAGCTGTAGAAATTCGTAAATTTTGACATAAACTTCAATCATTTGCTTTAAGTAAATTCGGTATTTTAAAACAAATTTTATATTTGAAAAATGTTTATTCAATAACATTAATGTAACAATTGGTGTTTGATATACGTGCTCTTTCACTATTCCCCACAGAAAAAAATCAAAAGGAGTAAAGTTCGGGCTTCTCGGTGGCCAAGGATTAAAGATTTCGCACTATTCTATGATAATGCGCAGGTGCACCATCTTGTTGGAACCATAGATCTTGTCTTACTTGTAAATTTACATTTTGTAGAAGTACCGGTAAAATGTTTCTTAAAAATTTAGATAAGTATTGTCGTTTAAACTATAGCTAAAAAATAAGGCCCAACAATTTGATTCCCCAATATACCGCACCAGACATTCGTCGAGTAGATAGTTTGAAAATGTCTTTCTCGAATCCAACGTGGATTTATTTGCGCATAATAATGCATGTTATGTTTGTTAACTCCACCATTATTAGAAAATCTTGCTTCATCTGAGAAGCAAATGTCATAAAATCGCACATTCCAATTTTGGTGTTGCCGAAAAAAGTTACAAGAAGCCAGTCTTTTAGAATAATCTGTCTCTTTTAAGGTCTGAACCAATTGCAAGTGATACGAATGAAATTGATTACCTTTAATTCTTCGGTGTACTGAAGACAGACTACCCTTTGACTAATATGAGGATTTTCGTCAATCATTTCCAATGCTCTAATTTCATTGTCAGGGCCTGTTGTTGTTCTTTCTCTCGACTCTTTCAGTGATGGCTAGTTTGTTCTTAAAGTTAATTCAAGTCTCTTGAAGATTGTATCGGCAGGAGCTCTTCTATTTGAAAAACGTTGTCTGTATAAAACGAGCAGCAGCGGAAGCATTTCTCTTGCATTCACCATAAATCAAAATCATATCTGTTTTTTCATCGTTTGAATACATTTTGATTTTTATTAAATACAATGACAGAACCATAGCCATCATGGATTTGCAATTTGAGAATGTATTTTGAGTTGCATTTTTAATTTCGTCAGGGTCATTATCATTCGTGAAATATTCTGTATAGCATAGCACATATTACTCTTAGAAGTATCGTCAAAAGTAAATATCTATCAATATTTACAAAAATATTTTTATTTACTTATAATCAAACTGGCCCGGGTGAGTAGCAGATTTGCTGTTTAAAAACATCAGAATTTGTTTGATATATTATCCTGAGAACCCCAGGCGTAGTATGCTTGATGAAAAGTCGTCAAAACATCTAGAATTACCTTACTGAATAGGCGACATGATATTATAATCATGGCTGGAAAAACTGCGTAAGTGATCTGTCAGAATTCTTAAACAAAAACTGCTTGTATGTTTACTTCTAACCACGAGTTATGAATTATATATTGCATTCCAATTAACGCATAGTCATTACAGCACATGAGTGAAAATCTGCTTTTTTTAAATGAATTCAATCGCCTTCCTTGCGCAAAGGAAATACATAACACAATTTTAATTTATATGGTTTACAATTGGGTCGACTCAGCAATTTTCTCTTCAGACAAGAGTTAATAATCTAAATCACGTACGATTCGCGCAAAAATGAAATTTCGCCTCTGGCCTGAAATGTCAGTACTGAAGTCCGTTGGTTCGTAACCTACATTCAAATTTCACTGAGGTTAAGTTAACCGTCTGCAGCATGACATCCATTGATTATATCATTTAGAAGATAGCAGTTTATCAAATATGTGTAGTGAAAATGGTATGTTATATTAATGATACAGTAAACCTGGGAAGCTGCTTGCATGCTACTGGTTGGGCTGCGGCATCTCTAGTTACGTTCAAATGAATAGGTTAGGCAAAACATGTCAATTTCAACTGCAGGTGCACAAAAAAGTCGAGAAAATCGCCTCCATCAGAAAAGAAAAGCAAATTAATATTTTATACAACAAAGGAAAACAATGGGAAAATAGTCAAGAAATCGAACAGAAACTAGAAATATCGAAGAACTACATCATTGCACAATTGGGTATTTGCCATGTATTTATATTTTATTAAATTGCATATTAATAGGTAGCATCTAATCCACAAAATAGCTGTGACAGCTTATAAATTCGAAAAAATGGATCGTACTGGCCGTGACGTC
The DNA here is from genome assembly GCA_025024175.1 of Rhyzopertha dominica. Lineage (NCBI taxonomy): Eukaryota > Metazoa > Arthropoda > Insecta > Coleoptera > Bostrichidae > Rhyzopertha > Rhyzopertha dominica. The sequence goes on from QCXZ01000075.1 coordinate 3,707,791, forward strand.
AGGTGTCTTGTAAATGGTCGCTTGTTTACATCTGGGGTCAGCGCGTCACGCGTCAGCCTCAGCCCGTAAATTTATCAGTTTGTTGTTTGCGTTCATTTTGTGACAAGCGAATTAAAATACGCCAAGAAAAAGCGAAATACTTATGAGTTATGACTTCTGAAGGCATGTTCATTGTAATGGAATTTGTGTACCGCGATGAGCGGTTCAACGCGGCGGAGATGAGGAACGTAAAGCAACAGCATAAGTGAACCTTTTATCAAATTAACGTAGCATTGATAATTTGATCACAGTGGGTTGTTGGAACCATACTATTTGTAAACATAAAAATGTAAGAATCAAAAACGTACCCTAAACTTGACATTTATTTTAGAGGTCAGAATAAATATAAATTGCCATTTATTTTCTGGGCTCTTGCGGTTCGTTTCCGGTCTGGCTAACAGTCGAATATATGGGGAACCACGTCGTTCTTTATTATAACATTTCCCTCTCTATCAACTTAAAACGCATATAATTTTTCATATTCTCTTCAAGCTATAACAAAATTGAAACTGAATGGTAAACACTTATAACCCCAAAAAGAATAATAAAACTTACAGCAAGAATTAAGATGATCTTCACAACAGAAAAACAAACTTTGCGATTTCGGCATATCATGTCTAGGGGCCTTAAACAACCTTTTCATACGTTGATAATCTCGAGGAACGGTTACATAAATTTTGTTAGCTGTACTGACTGAAGTACTTTTATAACCATGTAACAAAACAACACTTTTTTGTTTTCCATACATAATAAATGCTTGTAAAACTACACAAATTACTCTTTGGTGCGACCTCTTACACCGTCCTTTCAATAAACACCACACAAAAGCTTTTCTAATACAAGAATGATACTACACCATTAAACAGCACGCTCCTCGGTAATGTTTACATGACACTTGACGTCACGAATTGAATAACCTTGGATAGAAGCGTTTTGGCGGTGACTCCTAAGATTCGAATTTCAGACCTGAAATTCTCTACCTAGAAATATTATTTTGTTTTTTTTAACATGGCATACGATATATATGCACATCAAAATTCATTTTACGTAATTTTCAAAAAAAGTGATAATACCCAATTATTTGAAGACGAGAGAAAACTAAATAATCTTGAAAATATATATAGAAGGAGAGCAAATCTATACTATGGCAAAAAGCAGCAATACTAATAGAAAGCATGACATCGGAAATAATAGAAATACAGTAGAGAGTTAAAGAAGGGTGTATATTATCACTAATATTCTTTAATTTATACTCGGAAGACATACTAAATAGGGTACTTGATGATCATGACATAGGATTAGCAATAATAACTGCAATCTTAAAAATAAGAATCGCCCTGATAATTGACAACCTTTGAAACAGAGCCGACTCTCAAAGAAGAAGAACATATTAGCCATAGGTGATTTTCAAGTTTACTTAATGGGAGCTACAAAATAAAAATTGACAGGTGCTACTGTAATAGTAATAGATAGTGGGGTAATTTCAAACTTCTTCTTGTGACACAAAAACTAAACGCATAATTGATATACAAACGTTTCCCTATCTGGGAGTTGCTTTATTTTTGGGCTCCAATATACTGATTTAGTTGTATCATGCATACATGTTAGATACAAAAGGAAAATAAAATGAATAAAAACAATGAAGTGCAACATTATTATTTCTTAATTTCTAAGTACGAGGGGTCATTAAAATTATATAACACATCACGATGACTATAATAAGTATCAAACGCAGCTTTTGTAATATGGCTATGAGAGAAAGTCTCTTTTAATTACCAGTATTACGCATGTAATCGTTATAAATGAGGCATCTCTTATTTAGATTCCTAAATTAACAATTAGCAAGCCAAACCAAACGGACATTTAAATGCCACATAATTATTTTTTAACCAACACTTCCCATTTCAGAAAAAAATCAACCTTATCCGGTTATTAAGCACAATAAACATTTGCACAATCTAAAAACAAAAACAAGACTGAACTTTACTAAGTGAATGGCTGGGCAGGCGGGTAAAAGTAAAAGTATTATTCAGTACGTTAACTTATTCAGTCCGTACTTACTACGGCGTGCCACTTTACAAAGAGTGCCACGGTCCGATTGCTATAAAGACGCTATGAGCTTCCGCGTATAGAATTAGCTGACCGAAATTTTGTTATATAAAACGTTAGATAATGCTCGGGAATACGTGCGTTGGGGCAAAGTGCGTAACTTTTAATATTTTACGAAAGCGAAATTTATAATTCAATTCTGTTGCTAATTTCCATAGGCATGAACGAGACCAAAAGGTCAAACTGTAAATGTAGCAGTTTGGGTCAAGTTTTGCGATAATGGAAAATTTGAAAGCGAACGCCAAAAAAGCAGTACTATAAGGATGGCGGCACAAAAACGTCTTAAATTTGTTTAAGTTCCTTACTTTAGAATATTGCCGAACAAAAGCAAATCATAGGACTCTTAAACGGGTAAAAAATCAAAGTGAATTATTCATGACAAGACCTAAATTGTTATGATCTTCTTGATACTATTGAGTGTTGGAATCAAACAATAAACCAGTCGTTTATTGGAATTGAGATTCTCCCCATGTATGTTAGTTGCATCCGAATTGATCTTAGAAAGTCGAAAAATTATAGTAGGTAAATCTAACTCATCATGATAGAGAAGTAAATTGCAAAGATTGAAGAAGTCATCATAGAACTGCGTACCCTGTGCGTATACTGAAAACAAAAGGGGATTTACACTTGACCCTTGGGGTACGCCTTTACATAAAAGACATCAGGTAACTTATCCCACATCTTCAAACACTGATAGCGAAATAATGAATAACCGTTCATATAATCAACAGCCTGATAGCTGAAACCTATCTAAAGTAGCAGGCAACAGGTAATGACTTATTGTATCAAATGCCTTTTAGTAACCAATGAAGACTAAGCAAGTGACTTACATCCCACAGAGAAAACAGTTATACCATTGTAACAGTTTACCAATTAAATCCACTAAGCTAAAATGAAAGTGCGATGAGAAATTACATTTTATTTTTAAGAAATGTAGAGGTTTATCTTTATCTTCTTCGAGAACACAAGTAGTGAAATACCCATAATGATATTATTTTGAGGTATCTCCATAATCTTTCGCGAAATAGAACATGCTGGAAATACGGCTTTTTGTCATTTTTGTAGTAGAAATGAGCATATGAATCTTGTCATCAATTTCTGAGGTTATAATAATAATAATACGTCTTTATTAAGGCAAAGCCAAAGGCTAACTCAACTCAGCCTTTTCCATAACTGTAAGTCATAATCAACAATCAAATTATAACAATAGAGAACAATAACAAGCAGTAGTTACACATGGTAATGGAACAATCTTTCGAACAATCCATATATACGAGCTACATAGCTTAAACTAAACTTATTTATATCACATAACAATAACAAACTAACCTAGGCATATAAATTACCGCGAAAGTAACAAAATTTTCCTCAACTGCTTTCGGAATTAGCGTAACGAAAGCACTTCCAGATTTTCAGGCAAACTGTTGTATATAATTACACAGTTATACGAAAATGACCTGCAAAACAAGGTGGTACGATATATAGGAACTGATAGTGAAGATAGATTCCTCAAATTAACATTTATGTCATCAGATCTAAAGTGAAACTTGCCTCGAAGTTATGGAGGTGAGGAGGTTACCAACATATTAAAGAAAAACAATGACAAACTATAGCTATAATTATTATCTAATCTAAGCCAACCCAGTGCCACTATTCTTTGGGACACTCTTTCACCACGGGGTATGCGATAAACAAATCTACAACAGCTATTCTGGATTTTCTGTACTCTTAACTTAGTTATTTTATCCAGATATGAGTAAAACACAATGAAACCGTAATTAAGGATGGACAACACCAACAATTCACAAAGTTTCTTACGCATTCTGAAATTTATTAAATATCTGTTGCAATACAGCAGTTTTCAAGCTAGATAAGCCTTCCTTACTATGCCGGCAATATGTTGTTTAAAACGAAGATMGMTTTCAAATAATAAACCTAAGTTTCWTACGCTGTTAACAACAGGCAATGGTTGATTATTAATATTAATTTTAAAATCTGTCAATATGCTTTCTCGCAAACAATTTGCACAGAACAACATTGTTGCACACTTTTATGGGTTTTACTTTAAATTATTGTTTCGAGAATAATCAGCTATAGCCCTTAGGTCACGGTCCACGAGCTCGCAGGATATCGCAGTGCTTTTAGGGTTGAAAGAAAACTGTAACTGCGAGTCATCTGCATAACACTGAATACTACAATTTTTAACACAGTTTGGGAAGTCTGCAGTGTATATCAAAAAAGTAATGGGCCCAGTACTGAACCTTGCGGCACACTTGAATTAATGGAACAGCTTTCAGACACATTATCACCAAAAACTACAATTTGGGATCGACTACGAAGATATGAGTTAAAAAAAACCACAGCCACATCATCGAATCCATAATAGCGTAGTTTAGCACACAGCAAGCAATGATCTATGATATCAAATGCCTTGGAGAAGTCGAGCAGTACTAGACCCGCTGCATTTGAGTTATCTAGTGCCCTAAAGACATTATCCATGACATGAGCTAAAACAGATGTTGTTCTATATCCCTTACGAAACCCTGATTGGGCAGATGATATAATGTTGTTTGATATGGCATAGTCATAAATCTGCCTTTGAGCTATTTTTTCTAAAATTTTTGACAGCACAGGAATTTTAGTATATACCTGCGTTAGTTGTTATAAGATATGATGAATCAAAGTAACATAATTGTCAGATAGTCGTATGAGTTTTGTGGATATTTGAACTAAATAAAGACGATTTAAAAGTTTCTTATAAACAGCAGCTTTGTAATCATGAGATTCAAGATGTTTTATATTAATAACACCCGTAGCTACGATATTATCATGCACACATAGATTGATGCAGTTAAGAATTATGTAAGCGATACATAGTAGAGGACAGGTACCTATTTCTTTTCACTATCAGCTTTAGCCATACAAGTTTGTCCCAATAAATAAGAATATAATGGATAAAAAAAAATCAGCTGAGAGGCCATGAGCTAACCAAGTTTCGGTTACACCAATGATATCAAAATTCATTTTCAGTCTTATTTCGAAAATCAATAAATTTTGGTATCAGGCATCTCTTTTGAACCACTGGATATGGAATGCTATCGTGCAGTGAATTTTGGCTATATAGCCGGGCTGAAGAGATTTAATAGATCGAAACAGCTGTACCTCTAATGTAGACAATGTAGCCTTTGTTATCTAATTTCTTCAAATGTCAAAAATTCACTAGCTTATAATACATATTTGACACGATTCACAATATCAGATACAGTGATTCCATAACAAACGTGCGTTCCGACGAGGAAAGTGGGAAAATGAACAGCGAGACGGTTTACGACTGGACGGCACACAAACCCAGATAATTTTCTCTTATATAATTCTGCGGTATTGCCACAGCGCCAAGAATGCTCGCGACTTTTACATAACAATCGCGATATAGCAGCCGTCGCGCCGCAGCTTCAATATTTGACGTACAAATTTACTCAAGAATCATATTTAGAGTAACGACGGGTAACACATTAGCTACCGTTGGCTAAGGTAAATTTATATGTTTGAGTTGGCTGTTAATGCAAATGCAATAAAATGTTCCATTTGAAGCAACTTCTAAAGCTAAATCGACTCTTTCCATCAAGTTTTATATTATGAAACAATAAGAAATACAGTACTTCTAATGAGCTAAAAACTGTTATTAAGAACCTACTTGAAAACATTTAAGCAAATCTTATCCTTAGAATTTCAACAATTTTTCGGTTTATAAAAAGGTAACAATGACATTACTTCAATCAATATGACACTAGCATATATTACTAGCACTCTAAACGTCCCGGGTTCAATTCCTGGTTAAAGTTGGTAATAATTTTCCAGAAAAATATTTGCCTGAATATCCAAATCTTATAATGATTATTAATAAAAACAGGTGATAAATAACTTTGGTATCTTTAAAAGGCGTACCAAATATCATATTTTTATACTGTATCATTTACTAGACATTTAGTATGTTGTCTTGTGTGATGCCAACTCAACCAGTAATCTGTATGAATTATGTGTTGGTTAATCAGCATGTTCTTTTAAAACTTGTAGAACTAGGAGAAGTATAGCATATCCCATGTGGTTTGCGAATTCACTAATTATGGATGGTTTTATCAATTGTAAATTGAAAACAACTACCTTCCAGAAAAATGCGATTTGATGACGGGCTTAAGTTCTTCGCCAGACAGTTCATGCTATCAACCAAAGGATGATTCAGTTTCGGTTCTCTACATGGGGATTTAGCAAACAGTGAGAAATAGAATGCAAGTTAAATGAGGGCAAACATGCTCATTTTTAAGTCCTTTCAGAATCTGAAAATAAAACCGATCTATCTGCTAAAATTTTTAGATATTCCAAAAACCCGAAATGTTTCATTTTCGTTTGTTCATAATTTTTAAGTATGCGTCCGATCCAAAATTGGAAAGCGTATTCTTAAGGTATTTTTTTATGAGCTATTCACTACTGCAAACAGTAATTTAGTATCATGTTTCTGTCTGCAATCATCATCAACTTTATTTTTTCTCATGGACGCCATATTGCGAAAAAGAGTACTGTTGAATAGATTTTTTTTTCTGATTAATTTGATTTCGACATCTAGTAACTCTTTACAAATAAAAATACCAAAAACTCATGTTTAAAAAGATAAAATATAATAAATCTAGTAGCCCTTGAAAACAACTACAATTTTGAGCACATATATACTCCAAAATCTAGATAAATTTGCATACCTATCAAATTATTTTATAGTCTAATCTGATTTTATTATTATATATTAATTTTTAAAGCAGATCTGAGCAATTGTACTCCAACAAATCTTTCGAATCTATATAGTCCTATATTATTTATTCGCATCTTATAACATTGCACCTGTTCAGCGCAGTTTGACAAAAACAAATTGTACAGCCACAAATTTCTATGAACTGATTTGGTTTGCCCTTAAAGCTTTAAACTGGAGTCTGCAAGTGTAGAAGTAGAAGATACATTACTCTAACTATTGATTAGATTGAGTACATCAAATTATTACACCAAAAAAAAGGTCACACTTTTTGTGAGATGATATCGTATACATAGCAATATCTATCATAGCCAATACGAACCACATTGTTGAATATTGTGGATTTGGTTCATTTGAATTCACTGTTAATTGTGGTATAGTTACGAGTTCTAGTTTAGCATCATTGCTATTCGAAATACTTTTCCATCATTTGGTCAATTGTTTCCACAATTGTAAGCCACTGGTGAAAGTAGTGGATTTTATGATTGTTTTCTCTGATAGCAAGGTGTAGATATAATCTAAGGGTTTTGAAGCAATAAGCTCGATTTAAATGTTTGTAAAGGTAAGAAAGTGATTAACCAAAAATTAAACTGATCCTTGTATGTCTTTTATTTCTCATGTTAGGATATCATAAATGATACTTTAAGTATGTTTGACCTTATAGAGAATACGTCCAATTTCAGCATATTCCATGTATCCGAAAGCCGACACAAATTTGAAAACGAAGGTGAAAAACTATTATTTAAAAGTATTATTTAAATTTATCACTACAGGTATTCTCATATGTATTTTGTATCGAAAATAAGTGTACCTTGAAGATTAAGCGATAAATTTAATAGAGAAAATAGTATAGTGAATGTTTACGTTAATTTCTCACTTAAACGTTTTTCGTTCTTGTAAACAATAAAAACTAACATATTTGAGCACTGAAAGGAAATCTCCGCATCTAATGTACTAAATTTATTCCAAGTTACAGACTGTATCACACAAATTTTGTAAATAACAGCAGGATGCGCGAAACACAACACTATGAGAGATGACCGCAATGATTTGGTGTGTGTGTGAAGGTGTCATTACAGTTAATGATTTTCTCCTAACAATGAAACTTTTCCTAATTTGAAATTACAATCTTCTACTGATAAGAACTCGTAACCCATGTTAATTGTTTTTGCATAGTTTCGAAAGTATTTATCATACCTGGGCATCGCATGTATCAGCACTACACCGAAACATGAGTAACACGAATATACTTAGAAAGTTAATGATTGTTATATACACAAATTAGCGACTCGGACATTACGATACAGAGCTAACTAAGTGGGTTAAAAATATCCTATGATTTGCATTAAGCAATTTGGTTGGATACAGCAGTTTCGCTCGCTAAATGAGACAAAAAAAGAGTTGTTGAAATAATGCATTTGGTCATTTTTATAAATTGTGGAATTCTACTAATATGTGTTACTAAATAGGTGGGTCATTGGAGGATAATCATATAGCAGTATGCTTAAGACGAGTGAAAATAAAATTTATTTTATTATAATTATCATTGCTATCCATTGTAATTTTTGAACCATAAAGCTGGTAACACTTAATAAAAAAAATAAGGATCTTCTTCAAATCGCAAAAAATTATGAAAAACGGAAATCTGTCGATTTTTTAAAATCAGTCCATGCATGGAGTGATCATAGTCAATGGTCTTTGGGACATCTAACCTTTCTCTCTTAAATTCCGCAATCCAGATAAAATTAGTCTAGTCAGCTGTTTTCAGCCATATTCGAAGCAACACGTCAGTATAGGTAATATCAATAAATTAATGCGCTTTCTTTTGCTTGTGCAATAAGCTATAATCGAGAGCTGTATTGTGAAAGAAACAACGATTGGGCAAATTAAAAGAGAATAACGGCGATTCTTGTCCATAATTGACATATGACCTTATCCATACTTATCTCGTCTTACATTTATGTCGGTATTAACGTGTCGTTCGTGAAATAATATAACAAATATTCTTAAATTCCAGAAACCAGAATAGAGAATTAAGGCTGAACCTATTATAAATGAAGTATAAAGCATGGCGTAGAACACACACGATTAGTGTTACTTGCTGCGTCCATATTTTCTCCGGTTTGTATAAAACACACTATCACATCTCATTTTTCAAAATTTTCGAACTGCATTGCCAGTTAACTTGAAAATTCAACTTCTTAAAGCAAAATTTGACAACCGCTCACAACATTCACTCAAAATATACGCTTTGTGTTTCAAAGTAACATAAACAAAATTAAGTTACCTTTTGACGTGATCTTGTATACTGATTCCGAAAACGGTATTAAAGTTTACGCAAAATGTGCTTACAGAAATTCAGAATTTTCAATAGGAAAAGATTTAGACATTTTCCCAAAATGCAGATTTTAAAAAATCACCTTCTTCTCATTCTCAGATACCGACATTGATATTAGCCTTCATGTGTTTCTTTGGGGCTTTTTCTAAGTTTGAAACAAAATTCATATTGGCTTGCTAATCGAAATCCATTTTGGCAGTAAAGATGTCAATTACTTTAAATCTTGTTTTGGTGATAGAAGATCTGACAATGGTAAATTATAGCAACTGCGAATTTTTTAGACTTATCTAATTATTGTCATGCGAATTCTTAGCTTGTGGTCATTCTTCATGTAAAAAGCGAATTCTTAGTCTTCAGAGAAAAGCAATAAGGGTATCAGATGCCTTGAAATATAAGGATGATTGTACTAAACTAAAGATTCTCACCTTGCATATACATCTATCGCTGTAAAATTTATGTTAAAATGAACGGCAAAAATTTTATAACTTCAAAAAATATCCATGGTCTCAATATAATACATAAAGACGACATTACTCCAAACTTCAATAGGTTGGCATGAACACAAAATAGTGTTGGATGCAAGGGAATGAAATTGTATAAAAGGCTGCCCCCAGACTTATTAATAAAAAAGCGGCTACTAGCATTTTTAATAGAGAAGTGTTTTTATGATACGAGAGATTATTCTAATTGCAATTTTAATGTGTTGTTGTAGTCTTAAATTTACTAGTATAGTGCTACTGCGGTTTTAATTTATTAGTATACACTTTTTGATGTGTGTAAAACAATTTTTGTACTGTTTTGAACACTAAATAATCAATAAATAAAATAAGCAATTATGTTAGATTATGTCTGGATTGACAAGGATTTCGCATTATACTGATATGAAAACGTAGAACACGTATAGCGACAGAACCAGTTCATATGCTCTCAAAATAATTCTGCAAACTAACGATTCAAAATCTAAGGAACGCAATTCTCTTTTATCACAGTTCTCTCCATGTATGCACAATACTGCAGTTCGTTTGTATCAAATATGGTCAAAGCATTAAACCGTAAAATCGTGACAAGTCGCTTGCAACTGCAACACGGCGAACAGATTAGGTGCAGCAATAGTATAATATGCGGGTCAGTGGTAGCTAAGCCGTTCACTTGCATTTTAAGAACCGGATCCGGTTAGCCTGCCAAGTTCATGCAAAAAGGAAAAGCCAGATCGGAAGAACGAGCTGGTGCCCGATAAGCGTGGTCGACACCGGCCTTGACCGGCTTTTTGCTTAGGTATTGCAAATTTGAAGTGCATTTTTGAAAGGATTTATTATAGCTGGGGGCTGCTAAAAGCCGGGGATAATGAAGGGCAAATAATACAACAACGGAACGGTACCACAAAATTTATGATATACGAATCGGTGATCAAAAAGTTCTTTTGGTTATCATTCATTCATATTCAACAAATTTCAAGCAATTCTACCTTTATGCACATAAAAATCGATATACAGGCGTGCGTTAATAAAACTTGAAAAATTAAGCATTCTTACTGAGTTAAACAAGATATTGTGCCTGTGCAAAAATGGAACAATAAAGAGACCGTTGGTCACCGTCATAATAATAGGTAATAGTTCTAAACGAAGCATCAGTTTTTGTCACTTTTAACCAGTTTATGATAAGGACCACAATAAGACACTCAGTAAGGTCCCTTTGTTGGTTAGATTTATGGCTTTAATCAATATTTCTTTTACCAGGCGGGCACTATACAAAATTGTAGTTGTTATGGATCCGAGAAAACAATAAGGTGGCAGGGTAACAATAGAACGACGCTTTTCTACGGAAGTCCGATACTCTTGGCACTGGAACCATTTCACCGTCAGCACGTCTGCAAAATTATGTAACGAATGTTTGGGTAGAACTTCCTGCAGAGCTAACGATCTCATTTCAGTAATTGCTCATGATTCATATTCCTATCTTAAAGCGTGAGAAATGTTTTTATTTCCGGGATATAATCAAATCGATCTAACAAACTGCTCTTAAATGATGTACGGGGTGTCCCAATTACAAAATTAGCACCCCACAAAATCTACAAAGTCGAAGTTTAGATAAAATGCTGAAACAAGTCAATTTTAACTTAAAAGTGCACCAAAGTTTATCTCTGTTTCGAAGTTAGGTCTAGAGGCCAGAGCCAACTGTTCAAAAAATTTAAATACTAAGAGCTTTGAAGCTCTCTCACTGTCTATGTGACCATTCAATTTAACGAAAGTACAGTCCAAGCTGTCCACCCCTAATTTCCACCTAGTGAAGTTGTGCACTTAAATGCTCAGGTGGTGTCGCATAAATTAAATGTTAAATGGGCAAACAAAAACAAACCCAAAGTGGTCAATAGTGGATCCAGCTGGACCTATCCTATTAAAAGAAAAACCAAACAGTCGCGTTTCTGTTTGTAACAGAACTCGCTTCTTCTAATTTCCTAATTAAACTAGTCGTCTACTAAAGATTAATTTGTTCTACGTTTCTGGGTTAAAGAATTTAACAGCCATACTAGCACACGTGTGATCTTCATTAGTAAAGTTTTACTAGTTCAATTTTCTGTTCCGTACTATAAACCATTTACAACATTATGTGTTCTTATTTTTAACTTGGTTATTTAATGGCAATAATTTGTGAAATCAAGCATTAACTGTAAAACGTGATAATTTTAACACCTTCAGGAAAAATTCAGAAAATATAACATGTCTTCGTCCATCTATACGACAAAAAACTTGTTTACAGTTTCAACCAGTGTTCTGGATTGACAAATGTAAAAATTTCAATGAGAAGAAGAATATTCTATAGATAGGGGTTTAAGCAAAAAAAGACGCGTGAGTAAAAAACTAGTCAACAGATACTGATTTACACACCAAACAAAAATGTGACAACTAATGAATTTAGATTAAAAAGTTGTACAAAAAATAATTATGGCAACGCGATCGCCAAATTTATGCAAAGCAGAGTCATATTAGTGGTGTGATGGACCATTGGAGACCCTTATTACTTGCGTAAATATGAAGAAAAAGCAATACAAATGCGAGACAAAATAAAGGACACACACATCCACTCATACCATTTATTAACAATCGAATTATGAAAATGAAGTAAGTCAATGGTTCTGAGGCATTAAAGTATAAGAGAATAAACATCAAGGAATTAATTAAGATGCAGTGGCATAACATCTTTCGCATATCGTGTACCAATATCTAGTCACTGACACACATCAAAGTTCAGAAAAATCCAACTTAACACAAAATTCCTCAAAAAATTTCAAAGCCCGCATTAGTATAATAAAAAAACCGAAGAAAATATGATAAATATTAAAAAAATACTACAATTTCACTAAGCACAAAACCGTAGTAAGAAATACACATATCGTCACGAACAACATTTAATTAAAATTAGACGGATGACAAAAACGCACATAAATGACAGTTACTGTAAAACCTAAGTCGATTAATCGTGACGATAGTTATCAATAGTCATTTTCTTTATTTTATAAACGACACTTAAATCAACCGTCCATTTAGTTTATATTTTAATTCCAAGACAATGCTGTTGGATGAATTGAATTTAGAAACTCAATATTTCAAACATTTCAACAAGATGGAGCAACCCATCATAGCACGAGGAAAGTGCGAAATTATTTAAATGACGTTTTTCTCAAATCCTGGGTTTGAAGAAACTGACCAGATGACCTCCTTGATCTGCCGATCTTTCGATTCTAGATTTTTATATGGAAACGATTAAAAACAAAGTTTACTGTCCAAGTTATGAAAGAGAAGATGAAAGAAGCTTCCTTAGGAACTAACAGGCATTCTATTAAAAAACTCCCTGTTTTGAAACGGTACAATATATTTTTTTAACATTAAAAGCTTTGCTTTGCAGAATTTAAAATTGGTTAACTAGATTAAGATGAGAATAAAACAGAAAATGGTCACAAATCTGACGTTTTGTCTTTTTAACTAATCAAATAAGATTTACATAGTTGGAAAGCTTAAAAAAATGTAACGCTTACTTGCAAAATTGTATGACAATTACACTCTTCATATAAATTAAAAACAGCGCGAACTTTTAAAAAAATCCAAAGATGTATTGAATTAGGCTCACAAAATCAGAAATCTACCCCTATTTAACCTTACCTTCCTTCACCGAACACATGAATTTTGTTTTCTTAAAACCCACAAAATATTCCTTAACATTACAATGTGACTATAGAAATAATTCTGAAACCAAGATAAATTTTGGCCCCCATTCAAGTTAAAACTGACCTGTGCCAGTATTTTTCAAACTTGGACAAATTGGACATTTTATGAAGTGTAAATTTTAATGAGGGTAGACTGTATTTCTACTCCACATTATGCTTTTAGGATTTTCAATTAAGTTTAAAGTTCATTTTTTCACAATCTTCCAAAATCTACAATTACATAACATCTGTTTGTTCCAGGATCTACAACCTCAATTTGTCACCAGGAAACCCAATCCCTGAAAGTAAAACCAGTCACCTGCGACCGACCCTGACCCCACCTAGAGGTGCTTGCCAGGAAAAAACCACGAGCATCCTTGCTCATTGTCAGAGGCGATTGGTGAAAGCGCCTTGCATTAACCAACTTTGATTGAGTAATTTTACACGAGAATACGTAAGCCACATAGAAGGGCGACACCGGAAATACCGGAGGTGATAGGCTACTGAGATAAAATGGAAAAGGATCTGAATAAAAATACAAGCACAGGAAACTGTAGTAGTATACAATTTAAGAAAAAGGGTAAGTATGATAAACCCGAAAAGCTTATAGATATTTTGAAATCTAAGAACATCAATTGGAAAGGTTTTCCCTTTCATAAAATGTCATAGTATGAAAATCATAGCAGGCATCTTATTAATAAAAAAACTCAGTGCAGTAAAACTGTATGCTTGAAAGTCGTTTATTTTCAAGTTTATAAAACCATTAACGATTGTAAAAGTACAAAGATTTAATAGGAATTGTATTTCTTGCTGACATGTCTGAAGAAAACAAGTACCCAAATTTATTGCACAATACTGATCCGCTATACATCAAAATCAGCCTTTTCCAACCAAAAAAATCTCGACTTTAACATCAATATTTATACTATTACATGTTTAATCCGGTCACAGACACTGCRATCTATGTAAGACTCTGCATATGAATTTTGTATCAATGTCTTTKTTATGAAATCCATATTTTCTTTATAAAATTGCTCTGTCAACCAAACATTAATCGTCATGTTGAATTTTATTAATTTAAATATTATTTGACCATGATGGTTGCGATATATATTGATTATAAATTAATTATAGTTAATGCAATATTAACGTCTAAAAATTTTATGGTGTTATTGTAATCTATTATTTAACTTTTAATTCTGTAAGTGGGGGATTAATATGACTCAACAAATGTCGTTCACGAATCTCTAATAAACAGATATACCACAAGGTAATCATAAATTTGCGAATAGAAAATGTTGACAAAACTGAGGTACGAAGAACCGAGTACTAATTTTACAGCTTTCAAATATGCGAAAAGATACATTCAATAATTTATACTTGTTAATAGTATCAAAAACCTACCGAAGAAATTGAAGACTGTTGTGAGCAGCCATCAAGGCAATTTGCTATGATATTAGTGACAAAAAAATCACCTTTTTGGCTACACAATTATTACTTTCAGGTTCAAACACATCTTGTAACTGTTATTTTGCAATATGATCAAAAAAAGTTACAGAGATGAAAATTGTTGGAAAAAACATTATCTTCTAACGAACATGAAAATGATTAAAAAATTGTTATTAATGACAACTATAATAATTACTGTTAATATAGCTCGTAGAATTTCTTTATTGTATCTAAAAGTATACTGTATATTTTATTCTTGCAGGATGTGCTTTTCTACATAACAAACAAGTGGCGCACTTTTACAAAACATAAAATTTGTGTTTAATTTATTGATAACTCAAACAAATATTTTTACCAATTTTGGTTGAAATTTCAGTAAACAATGCGTTTATTTCAAATTTCAAATTGCTATCGCAAACTTATAATTATATTTTTGAGTGCAATTTGTAAAATATTAATGTTCTTGCCTGTCTTTCTGAATTGCCATTCATGAATCTGATCGTACCGATTTTGAAAATCTCTTGAGGAAGCAATAGAATTTGGTCCTACAAGAAGCCACTGATCAAAGCTATTTAAGCATGCCCAAGACATCAGGCGGTTGTTCAATCTAGAGGTGGTAATACACCTTAGTAAGCACTGAGTGACAATGACAAGAATTGGAAACAAGTTCTAAATTTTGTTATATCTATAGTTCATAATTATGAACGTTTTTCGTTAAACTTCATTGGTAACTGTTGTATATAGTCTTCTATACTTTTATAAACTTTTCGTATATTTGCTATTACCTAGAGGTTTGAGCTTGGAATAAGCCCAAGTTTTACAGACACTCAATAAAACTTTCAGCTTCTAAGACGATTTTGAACAATATATGTATCTTTGTATATGATTTGCAAACAACCACTTTGGGATATGCATATATCTCTCAGTCCAAAATTTTATGGACTTATGTACATACTTCTGATTCCATAATAAATCATTTTTATACTACATTCCATCTACTTTACTTTTCTGCAGGAGCAACCCATAACTGTACGTGACAACCACTTCGCTAGCACCAAACTATATCTAAAAATCCCAGTATGGCTATCCTGACCCTAACAACGATCCTTGGTGCCATCAAAACAGCTGTGTTCATCATAGGTGCGGGGAAGATTGCCATCTTACCCTTCATCCTTGCTTCACTGGCCTATTTCCACTACGACCTTTTTGATCCGGAAAACAGACCAGCATCTGTGAAGCAAGTTGACTCCGTGTACGATTTCATAGTGATAGGAAGTGGATCGGCGGGTGCCGTGGTGGCTAACAGGCTGACAGAGATCGATCAATGGAAGGTGCTGCTTCTGGAGGCTGGAGGACACGAAACGGAGATTTCGGATGTGCCAATTTTGAGTTTGTACTTGCATAAGAGCAAGCTGGATTGGGGATACAAGTAAGTGAGATGATTATAAATTTTAGTTGTAAAACAATAACCACTTAGTTGAAAATGATTTTTCAAAATAGCATCTTGAATAAAATCGGTAACTTTCTGCCCTTAAACGTAGAAACCAATGAATATCGCGAGAGGTGGTTCACTCCAGCATTAATGCAATAAATTGGCTCAAAATTCATTGCCATTTTAAGTTACTACGCTGCAGAAATAGCAGAAATTCTACATAAATAGTAGCATACACCTTGGAATCAGCTACTGTCATGCTTATTAGGCCAAATTGAAGTTACAAATATAAGACGACTTAATGAATGTGAAGATATTAAAGAAAATCTCAGACTAATAGACCAAGATTCAAGAATGAATGAATTACAGAATTTTGGGTGTACTTTCGTAAATAAAGAAAGCACGTCAAAACTAAACAAAATATCACCTTCTGAAATACTTAAACCTTTTATAATATCAATAAAGTCTGAAGAATTTTTGATGAAACTACTGGTATTTCCTACATAAGGTTTCAAATAGTTGGCACAAAATTTTTATTCACAATATATTAAAATTGCAATCAAAAATGTTAAAACAGGATATAATTTATTTAGTAAAGTAAAAGCAAACACTCAAAAAAAAATATGTCAAATGTTGTTTATTCATTAAAATGTGAAACCTGTGATAACACGTATGTAGGGCAAACATCCCAATGGTTCAAAAACAGAATATCTCTACACAAGAGTGATGTTAATAATAAAAGAGATAGGTGTGCTCTAACACCACGTATTATAAATAACAACCATTCCATCTGTTGGGACAATGTAAATATTTTGGAAATTGAGCAAAATTATAATAAAAGGTTATTTTTGGAGACGTATCATATAAATAAAATTAAAAGTCCTACAAATAAAAAATCGGACACTCAAAATTTAAGTAATATATATACGTAGGTACTTGTTATCACGGATTTTGCATAAATAGAAAATGTCTTTTAGAATTTAAAGTTGCTTATTTATTTAATGAAATACAAAATTAAAAGCGGAATTTTTATGACGAATGTTGCTTTAGTGACTATTTTAAATTAACAGTCGGTCATATTGTCAGAGTGGTGGTATTGGTTGGCGGTTTTGAAATTTGAATTTGAATTTGACAATACGTCTTATAATATAATTTCGTACAGAATTTTCCATAATTATAGTAGAATAATGTTAAAATAACTATCACTAAATAATCTCAAATTTCCTGTACGTAACACCATTGTATTTATTAATAGTAGGTAACTTTGTCTTGTATTATATTGCAGTTGTTGATCGAAAGCTTGATTTTGGATAAAAGAGTGTTCTTAATTGAATAAAAAAGGTCTAATAGCCCCAAAATATAAAAAGTAAGTTAGAAAAAAATTATAAAATACTGTGTGCTAGCGTTTAAAAATTACTTCACTTCAACAGGTGACTATTTCAAATAAAATAACCCATTTTTATGTTCAGTATTCCACACCAATTAATAAGCTTTAACGAAAATTAAGAAAATCACCTAACAAAAAAAAATACAAAAACCAACAAAACATGACGAGATATCATTACAATTGCAAAATTTATTAAAATGTAATAAAAACTATTTCCGTTTAGTTCATTCTCTTAAGTGAATACATTTGCAACTTTAGCTAGCTGCTGAGAACGCAGGTTATTAAAAGCTAGGCGAACCCTCGCTTTCACGTCATCTTAATCATAAATTTTCTGAAATACTCCTAAATCAACCTTGAAACTAGACACACTGTAGATGACTAGTAGTTTTATTGCGAGTTGTGATATGATAGTAAAAGGGTAGTGACGCATCTTTGCGCATAGGTAACAAGAACACTCTCTAAAATCGTTTCACATATGTAACTTCATTTTTCTCCATACATGATATTTATCTTCTTGTTGTGTTTCTCTTAAAAGCCTTTTACATTTCTATGATTCATGTGGTACTGGTGAAATCGCTAGAAATCGCCGAAATGTGTAGGAAATCATTAGAAACCACGTAAATCTCCAAGGACTTGTATATTTCTGCAATATTGATTTTTTTTATCTAGTAAACGAGCCCCCAGAGTACCTTTCGAGGCCAAAAATTTCGGAAAAATTAGTATAAGTTGTTAAGAAACATAACCGGTGCTAACCAAGGTTTACGGTTTAATGCTTTTCGTCCTTCATACGCAATGTAGAACATGTATTAGGTACGATTATATAATATTTTCCATAAAAGCTACAAAAAATAATTTTTGTTTATTGTTTATTGTATTATTATGCTGGCAATGCAAGGAAGGAAAAGGTTAAAAATTTATATCAAATACAATAACACTTGGGTTAACTCAAAATCATAATTTAGCAATAATAATTTTCTTTTAATCAGCAGTAATAATCGGTCGTCTAATTAGCTTCTTAAATATTCGTCAACTTGAATATTTAGGTGATAAGTACGAGTAGTATAGTAAATCAAAGCGATAAAGAATTTATTTTAGAGTAAGATAATATTACTATAACGAACCAATCCTTGTAATCAGTGTAATAAAATACTTATTTGTGTTTTAGAGATCTGAAAGATTTGGAAAGATTTATTTTAACAACAAACCTTGTATTGTTTGGCAAGCCAATAATGAAGAATTTGAAAAACATTATTACCATTCGTAGTTCATACCCTAGCATGTTTTTTCTCCGTGAAAATATTTAGAGCAAAAATGCTTAAGCCGCTGTGGCATTTTGTAAATAGCTAGGAACCGACAAGTTGAATTATCAAACACCTTCAAAGTCAACTCTACAGATAGCAAGCCACAAACTTTTTGCTACCGGCCCGAAGGACAAATTTCAAAAGAGTAACGAAATTGTAGCCAAACTATTCCAAACAAATCACGTGTACCCTGGCCTACACTGCCATAACTTAATTAATTATTCGATGGATATAAAAAAAAATGCAGGCGCACTGGCCACGCAAAACTTTCCGAGAAATATTAGGAAACGTAAATTTATTCACGGTTCGCCAGCTAGCATTAGCAAACTGACCTAGCACCCTAAATACTACACTTTTTGCTAATGGAAATGTTTTGTTACCTCTCTCTACAGGTAAATATGTTATAAGTAGGTGGCCACCATGTATTAGAAAAGTCAAACATAATTATGTAGACTAATGCAGAAGTTACGTCATTTGCAGTCTAATACGTTTTTGCATTTCTACTGCTCGTATAATAGAAAATAATCCCACAGTGAACTTTTCACACTAGAACAGAACATTAGTTTCTTATCAATGATGAAAATTCCTTTAATTTATTTCCTGTTTAATTAGTATGCATTGACCAAAAATCGGATACAACATTTTTTATTGTTATCCAATTTTATCCATATGCTTTGTAGACACGCAATTTAAAATAATTTCACTGTTAAATATGCTACCTATTGTTAAAACTTCCATTGCTAACCACATTGTAATACACGCCTCGACGAATTTAATTAGTGCACAAGACTTTCTATTGGCGATAACAAATTAATTCCCACAATACGTTTAACTGTCATATCACATATAAAACATTGTAGCATTATTTGAATATGCATGGAGTAAGAAGAAAAAAGAATGCAAATAATTGTTGTGGTATCAGTGCATTGAAATTTAGTATTCGTTTCTAAATACAGGTATAATACGACATGGTGGTACACTTTGTTATGAGCGAATAATAAAGAAAAGATCTACGACTCTTAAAATAGTATGCTGTGATGGAACATGACTGATACTACGTTTCCTGGCTGTAAATGCTTCAAGATGACTTGAACCATGCAACTTTCTAAGCTGACATTATAATTAAGTTATTGTGGTCTCCAACGCCAGTCACCTTTTGTAACAGATGGGGAGTTTAATTAAAAATAAAATGTGAATACAAAGCTGTTGAAAATGAGGGAATCGTTATCATTTGAGTCATTAATAGTTTAAAATACCGCCAAAAATCAAACTACATTACCTGTCACCTTTCTAAAATATTTGTTTTGTTGACACACTTTCAGATCGGAAATTACTAGCTGGTTTTCTGAATCATTCCAAGGTGAATTGATTTGCTTTTCTGCTGAATTCAAACTTCTAACTTGTTTTAAGAAAAAATTGTAACCTAACAATAGAACAAAATAATTTATTCCATCAATCTCTTTACTGCGTAGAACGGAGCCGCAAGATACCGCATGTCAAGCCATGATCGAAAAACGCTGTAGCTGGACCAGAGGTAAAGTTTTAGGGGGATCCAGCGTGCTGAACACTATGCTTTACGTAAGGGGCAACCGGAGGGACTTTGACCATTGGGCCAGATTGGGTAACGACGGTTGGAGTTACGAGGAAATTCTACCATACTTTTTGAAAAGCGAGGACCAAAGGAATCCCTATTTGGCAAGGGATAAAAAGTATCACGCCACGGGTAAGCATTCCAACGAATTGAAACAGACACTTACTATTTTTGATTGTGGAGTCATGCAGCATAGAATAAAAGGACTCACCTGAAACAATAAAAACAATATTAGCATACATATCTTATACAACATAGGAATTTAATTACTAGTTAATATTTAATACATTTATACCTGTGTACAGTAATGTGCCAATAGTGTTCAAGTTAATATTGTATTATTTGATATAAAATAGATATGTTGTTAAGTTTTATGGGTACAAAGGCATCTGTATCGAAAAAAATATTTAGCTTTAAGCCGGATTTGAACCAGTCGAACCTCAATCAGAGCAAAATCTCTTTTTTGATAAAAATAACACCATTCATGAAAGTATTTTATACCTTCAAAGCAAATATGATAAAAACACTAACGTTTTGTATCTGAGAAGAAAATACGAGTGCTGACAATCATTTAGGTATAGTCTCAGATACAAAAACATGAAATACTAACCGCAACATTTTTTTTTTAAGTTTAGGTACAACAAATTTAGAAATAGAATATTTAGAAATACTAATACTCAAATAATTAATCTCACCGTTAGAGACTTCTTAACAGCAGTTTAATACCATAAAAATTATTTTTTTGGAAAACATTTTTTCGGGAAGACTAACTTTAAATAAGTGATTTAACAAAGTGGCGTATTTTGTCGACTCAAGGCAATATTTTATTTAAACTCAAACATGTGCGACTTTAAGGCATATTTCAACGCTTTCATATCCTTCCATTTTGAACTTACCATGGAAATGTGTAACGAAATATAGAACATAATTTGAATCATACGTAATACCTATCTCTGCACTTTTTTAAAACTTCTTTATACCTAAATACAATTTCTACAAAATTAGAAATAACTGCCACGAGTTGTAGAAGTATGTGTTACTGTGTTAAATTCCTTTCATTAATGCAATTGAAGCTTGGTAAACAGTAAAGATACGTATGTGTCTGTAATGTTTCCAATTTTGACTTTATTGCTTAAAGTTTGTTTCGCTAATAATTATTGCGTTTCATTTATTAAAAATACAAGTATACAGTGTTACTGGCAATGAATAAAATTAGCCTGCCTGTAACAACCGATTATTGTACCTCAAATGTCATGGAAAAGTGGATAGAAAGAAATTATTATTAATCCTAGTGTTCCTAAGTATAACAGTAGTATAAATTCTTAGGCTTATTATAATCTAGATCGGACGCAATATCTGATTAATATTTGTGTCGTTTCCAAATGAGCGATTTTTGGAATGAAAACTAGTTATTCACCAATTTAAAGTACTTGTCAAATTTTAAACAATTGCTAAAAGACGTTTTACAATTTTACGTCTTTTATGTTATCTGATCTCTAGATGTTTATATAGCCTACTTTTTGCGTATCTCAAAGCATTTCCATTTTTAATGACAACCAAGTGATTTTTTTATTCTTAAAATAACTTGGTGTGTATTTTGCATGGTTTGATAATAAAATTTTTGTGAAAAATCAAATACACGACAAATTTCGCGATTTTCTTTGTATACCTGATTTTTAAATAAAACCAGACAAAAAATCCATTGGACATATTTACAGAAATAAACCGGTTATTCCAAATATTGAACCAACTCTGTAAGGTTCAAACATTATTATTATTATTATTATCATTATTTATTAATAACTGTTTCTAATTTTACCACTATTAATTAACGAATTAACGATATTAAGTAAGGAAATATTTCAAACACATCTCTTTTTAGAAATTCCAAATATGTATTAATAAAAAATTCGTAACATTAACAAACGACATTTATCTAAAAATCTGCTACTTCAGAATGCTTTATCCTACCTAGACTTTATCCACAACTGCCTGCAATATTTTTATTTTTAAATGTTCCAATGTTTTTAAAAATTAAATTAAAAATTTAGGGTGGGTCTTAAAGAAGGGAGCAATGCTTCCCGATAGCGGTAAATACTTACGCATTCAATTTATAGTTATAAAGAAAGTCAGCCAAAAATCTTTTTTGGCCTTTAAATAATCAAATTTTACACATATATTAGAGGATTCAACTAATGGTCGGACAATCTATTCTAAAGTTATCGGGGTATAAAATAGAACCTAAAGAGCTTTCAGACTGAGGAAGCGGCTTTTAAATAACGTATACCATGCTACATGATGGTATCGATTGTAGCACCGCCGCGGGTTTTCAGCCAAATTTTTCATCTGTAGAAGGAAGTTATTTTTCAAAGATCTAACCCGCATTTTATCAAAAGCCCCTACCGTTACGCGTTCAAAAACCGCTGCAAGTTGAATCAATACTTCCACATCCAATTTTCAAATTGACGTTTACGTTTTTATTTCTTATACTATACGATTAGTCCTCGTGATATTAGCAAAAATACATACATTTTTAAAATCTGTTTTTTCCAAATAACTCGAAAACTATTAACTTAACAAAGAAATTACAAGAGCGCTTTCTGATCAGTAACTTTATATATAATACCAAAAAGTACGAGCAGGGTCCAAAATAAGTTTTTTGGGAATATTTCCAAAATGTCAAAAACACTTTTGTGACAAATTTTATTTCCTGATGGTATTTTCATTTTTTGAATATATTGAATATATTCGGAGATATTTAGGAAAAACAGTTTTCTTTAAGTGAGGCTTTTTGCTAATATTTTCTAAACAGTTTGCTGCACCGAAAATGTATAAGAACGAATAATACTCGCAGTTATACTACTAATGGCATACTAAAACGAAAAAAAATAAAAAATAAAAATTTGCAAAAAGGGTAGTTACCCCCCAATTTCGCCCCCTTCCCGATACCCTACTTACCCCACAAACAATAGGTCGCTTTGGGTGATTGAGGTTTATACGTTTGCCAAATTTCAAGTTCATATATTAAGTCTTTCGAAAGTTATCGTTTCCACAAACAAAACCACAGACACACAGACAAGAAATTTTTTTGCTGAAATTTTGTTTTTTTTGCGTTTTCGGCCATTTTAAAGCGAAAGAGCAAATAAAAATTTTTGAAAATATTTTTCGCGATACAATACTTCCCATCCGTCGAATGTGGAAGTAATTAACATGAAGGGGGATGTCTCATTATGATTACCGTTTCAGGGGGATATCAAACAGTTCAAGACAATCCATACAACACCCCATTAGGAATAGCCTTCTTAGAAGCAGGACAAGAGATGGGTTACGACGTACGCGACATCAACGGTGAAATCCAAACAGGATTCGCCCTCTACCAATTCACAATGCGCAGAGGAACGAGATGCAGCACAGCCAAAGCCTTCCTACGCCCAATAAGGCTGCGCAAAAACCTCCACATCTCCCTGTGGAGTCACGTCACCAAAATTTTAAATTGACCCACCAACAAAGACGAGCATATGGAGTAGAATTTGTTAAGAATGGGAAGAAGCATATAGTGAAGGCCAGGAAAGAAGTAATTTTATCGGCAGGAGCCATCAACACTCCTCAATTATTGATGTTAAGCGGAATTGGACCAAGGGAACACCTCGAAGAACTGGGGATCAACGTCATCCACGACTCTCCTGGAGTTGGTCAGAATCTTCAAGACCACATAGCAGTAGGGGGGATCACTTTTCTTGTGGACCATCCAGTGAGCTTAGTCATCAACCGTTTAGTCAATCTGAACACTGCGTTTAGGTATGCCATCAAGGAGGATGGTCCTTTAACATCAAGCATCGGGCTGGAAGCTGTTGGATTTATACCGACGAAATATGCGAACGCATCTGATGATTGGCCGGATATTGAGTTTATGATTACCAGTTCTTCCACGAATGCTGATGGAGGGACTCAAGTTAAAAGAGCTCATGGTTTAACGGACGAGTTTTACAAGGAAGTTTTCGAGAGTATCAATTTCAAAGATACGTTTAGTGTTTTGCCGATGATGTTGAGACCGAAAAGTAGAGGAGTGATTAAGGTAGGTCCAAAAAAAGTTGATAAAATAATGTATTAAGAAATACACAATATTGTTGTATGATTGTTATAGCTAAGAAGGAATTTCTTTATATTCTTCTTTCTTGATAAATGGTCGTCGAACGGAATAGAATTGTTCAATAGTAGAATACAAAAAATATGAAGGAAGAACATGTGAAGTTTAAGCCTAGTTAGCTTAAGGGCAATATACTTTAGATAATTCAAATGACACCACATTATTGTGTAGTGACCAGGAACATCCAGACCAGAAAACGGTATCAACAGGGACTATAGCGACTTACAGCCCAATTTAAATTTATATCCTAGGTTATGAGTCTTCAATTAATAATAATATTGCCAATGGGAGTGTGGCCGCATTTTCTACGATCAAATAAAACTTAATAATAAGTTTCTTATCGATTATGCTAGAAGTAACATTTTATGCTTTAGATCCTTCTCACAGCTGTATACAGGAGCAATTATAATTAATTTGTTAGAAGAGCAATTTATACTTTAATTGCCAACTATCAAATTCAAGAAAATCACTACCCAACTAAAAAAAATAAATGCCTGCTGGTGTCGTCAAAATTAGTACAGGTCTATCTCTCCTAAGCTTACTATAAGCGATTCTACTTCACTGAAGTAATCTCGGAATAATAGACACGTACATTGTTCAGATAACAGAATAAGGATGTAAACAGATTTTTGTAGATATCGAAAGAAAGGTAAGAAAAGGATTCGTTACGTAAAATCAATAAACCTAAAAGGGAAATCTTACAATTAATTATAATAATTAAAGTAAGCTAATTATTTAGATCATCTGAAGCACCTGTAAAAAGGCACAAAATCATTAACGTATCGGTAGCACAATTTAACGTGAGAACAGAAACAGGTGTTTTTAAAAATATCTTTTTCTAAATCATTTATACAGTTCAGTTAAAATGGACTAAGAGAAGAACCCATAGCTAACCCGACCTTTGTATAAATTTTTTGTTATTACAACAGAAATAATTTTCAACAAACGAAACTAAATTGTTTTTGTGTAATAAAGGTAAATTACAATTTTGGTTAAGTAGGTTGCGTAAAATTTTTACACAGTCTTTTGGAGAAATGAAAGGAAATAAATTGTTTGTATCATAGGAAACAGAGAAGTAGTACTTTAGAATATAGAAATTTTAAGTTTGTTGGTCAGATCAAGAGTATTTTTAATAACAAAACTATTTTCAGTCCAAACCTTCCCGGAGAATCAAATTTAGCGATTTTCCCAAAATGTAAAATATCGAATTTATTTTTTAATTAGAGGTACGCAGCAAGTTTAAGAAGCCCCGTATATTGGATTGGATTCGATGTAAAGCAGCAAAAAATTTTTTTTACACAGTGTTCGATGGCCCGTTTGCAGGCTCTCGTTCAACAACGAGAAACCTTCAGTCAACGAAATAGTCCTCAATGTTGTATCATGTAACAACTTATCAAATCAAATTTTGATTCGACAAGATTACATTAAATCACAGCCATTTTTCGTGCCGCTCGATTTACCTAATATAAAAAAAAACCGCTGCAAATTGAATCAATACTTCCACATCCAAATGTAAAAATTACATTTACGCTTTTATTTTTAACACTATACGATCAGGTTTTGAGCATTTTTTCTGTCTACACTTTTTTATGAAACAAACGGTTCTCGCGATATTAGCAAAAATACATAATTTTTAAAAATCGTTTTTTCCAAATAACTCGAAAAAAAATGCAAGAATGTTTTTCGATCAGAAATTTGATTTTCTATATAATACCAAAAATCGTATCGGTAAATTCCAAAATACGCTTTTTGGAAATATTTCGAAAATGTCAAAATTTGGATAAATTTTTAAGACACTTTTTGTGAGAAAGTTTATTTCCTATCTGATGGTATTTTCCTTTTTTAAATATATTAAGTATTTTCGGAGATATTTAGGAAAAACCATTTTCTTTAAGTGACGCTTTTTTGCTAATATTTTCTAAACAGTTTAATAAGAACGAATAATACTCGCAGTTATAGTACTAATTACTACCCCACAATTTCACCTCCTTCCCGATACCCTACTTACCCTAAAAACAATAGGTCGCTTTGGGTAGTTGGGATTTATATGTATGCCAAATTTCAAGCTCTTATATTAAGTTTTTCGAAAGTTATCGCGTTCACAAATAAACCACAGGCACAGACAAAAAATTTTCTTTTGGCTCAAATTTTGTTTTATTACGTTTTCGGCCATATTATTTCATTGGCGCAGCAGGAGAAATAAAACTATGATATGATATGCAAAAGAGTAAAGCTCACCATGATGCGTATCATACTTTTCATCCGTGAATTCTATTCAGTGGAATTTATTCTAGACAGATCACATTTTGGTGTTCTATGGGAAAACAGTCCAAATCAGTTAAACGTCATATAAAACATATATTTGATAAAAGTTTGCGGTCGCACAATTTTTTATATATATTTTTATTAAATTTGGTGTAATCGACCTTGTAGTTATTTATAATAGAGTGAATTCTCTAATTATTAGCAAGTTTTCAACGTTATTAAAGTCTTCGTCAGAGCTTCTGTAAAACAGTACTTATAAATTACAGAATATTAACACATTTAACTTAAAAATTCTGAGATTGCTAAAAATCAGTCTTTCACAAATACAAGCCACGTTCTCTAACATACACCATTATACATATTATATTAATAAGCCTTTGGTAAAATTTTCTCCTTGTCATTTATATTAATTGACACATTTCAAAAAATAAAACAATACCAGATTTTTTGTCAAGTCCACAGTGTAAACGATGAAAAAACTTTTTTCATATAACATCCTAAAACTGTTTTTCTGTTCAAATTTAAAAAAAAAACAATATTTCTTACACCATTTTCGTCCGTCAACAAATCATTAAGCACCTTGACACCTTTAATTGAACGATTACTAAGTGGTGTCAGTAACAAGGTTTAAAGATTTCAGAGGGCGACTCAGATCAAAAAATAATTAAAAAAAAACTCCTTTTAATTTAACAGACGTCTGGAAATGTTTGCTAAGGGAGCTACAACCCCTAAAGATGGCGGCCAACGCAACTCTTCTTTCAATTACTTCACTAGTCGTTACAAAACTTGCATCCAAGTCTGAGTCCACTGTGTCTCTGAAGCTTTTTGATTATACATTTTCAGTTGCGTTCCAAAAAACCCGATGGACTACCCCCCTGCTCTACCACAAACTACTTGACCCCACCCCGACGACGTGGGCGTCCTGCGCGAAGGTCACAAGGCCGCCATAGCCTTCGGGGAAACGACGCGCGCTTCGCCGCTTCGGAGCCCGTCTCCACATGACCCCCCCTGCCCAACTGCAAGCATCTTCCTCCCTACACGGACGAGTATTGGGACTGCGCCATTCGTCAGTACACGCTTTCGATCTATCACTACTCCTGCACCGCCAAGATGGGACCACCAAGTGACCCTTACGCGGTGGTGGATCCCCAGCTCAGGGTGTACGGCGTGGCGGGGTTAAGGATAGTGGATGCTTCCATAATGCCCACCATCACCAACGGTAACATCAATGCTCCCGTGATAATGATCGGGGAAAAGGGTTCGGACTTGATAAAACAAGACTGGATCGACTTCCATGGGAGGGGAAAGAAGAGGAGGAGGGGGGTGGACGTGGGGAATAGTACTGATCGAGTGAGGTTGCTTTTCAGGAATAATAGTAGTGGAGTGTGCTGCTAGTCTTTCAAGTAGTGGATTTTCGAGTGAAAAATACATGTTTAAGGATGGATGTTAAATTGGTTTAGTGTGATTAGTTAAGAAATTATATTTCGACGTGCAGTCCTCGATATTATTATAATTGAACGGATAGAAAACAACGCTCTCCCCTCCCAAGTATTCCTACTGGATGTTAAGTTGGTTCAGTGTGATTAATTAAGAAATTATTATAATTAAACACTGTAGTACGCGCCACACACTTTTTGCGCACAAAGTTGAAAGATGGAAGACAACGCTCACCCCTCCCAAGTATTCCTCGCTCGGTTGTTCCCTTAAACAGTACAAGGTTACCTTCAAGCTTTGGTGGTGATTTTGCAAAAAAAAATCTGACATTTCGCTTTATCGGGGAAATATGACATGTCATTGGTTATCTTCAAGAACTATAGGAAAAAAACTTACAATATATATGGTTCATTTAATGCTCATAGATCAGCATTAGCCCTAATAAGTACTGAAAGCCTGTCAACAGAAGCATTGCTTAAGAGTATTTAGATTGAGGCTATCCCTGCCAAAAAAAATGGAACCCACAGACTGTTCTGCAGTATTTAGAAGAGGAACAGTCATCAAGCTTGAAGCTTTTGTCTTACTAGGAAGTTACATTACTGGCAAACCATTCGAACCGGCTTCCAAGAAAACACTTAGTTGTTGGGTGAAGAGTACCCTTAAACAAGCACGAATAGATGTCTCTTTTGACAGCTCATTCAACGCGAACACAATTAGGAACTTAGCAGAGAATTCATTGGTCTCTGCATGGTTTTAGAATCAGTTATTGGAACAAGAAGATCGCTTTCAAACAGTGTTTAATAAATCATAAGATTTTCTGTTTTGGTATGAAATATTATTTAGTTTTTTTGATATCGGTGGCATACAATACATACTTGTTTTGTAGCTTTACGAGATTGATTGAGAAGGACAAATATTTTAATTCTTATATTGGCTTGTTTTATGTCAACCATTTCTTTCAACAGCTACAGAGTGTTCAATTATAATAATATCGAGGACTACATGCCATTACGATCGAWCTTCAGGTAAGTTCTTTTGATCGTTTAATTTTGTTGAATATTAAACTAGCCTAGTCATTAGATAAAAAATAACCGAGTGACAAATTTAAACATGACTTACTAAGGCTATTTTTTATGAATAAGCAATGGGGTGACATTTTTCTTTGCCGGCAGTAAACCTAAAATGCAATAATATTCATACTTTCCAGCTCAAAAACTTCAATAAAATCCAAAATATATTTATTTTTGTGACAAATTAAGATAAATATACTAAATTCACTGTTACCCAGCATACGTATTAGTTTTGACGATAGAAAACAGAAATTGAAAATAAAGGGCGTGTAAACAAAAAAAAATCTAACTGCTTTTGGCTATATTTGGGTGCAGATTTTGGTTTCTAAGAGTCAGGTTTTTTCCTTAAAGTATATTTCTCACATGTGAATGTGAAATTTTAAATTCTCCACCTAGTTTTCTTAATGACTGTCCGACCTAACAAAAGCTTCTTTTTTCTGTTTTTAAATATGACAGAAACTATAATATATAAACGGTTGTAGTTTTTATCATTTTTATACAAAAATGAAACGCCTCTATAAGTTCTCGCTTTCAACTATTTGATCATTATAGATTTGAAATAGTTATTATCTTGTAAGTAATGGCAAAATAAAATGTTCAATAAATGACAAAATTATAAACTTTTATATCTAATTTTACGATTGTGTATTATGTAGGTAAAAGCATGTGATTTCTTTGATAATATAATTAATTTAAGTATTAATGCCATTCTTGATGTTTTCATCATCATCATCATCATCATCATCATCAGTTTCTATTGAGATAGGTAACTGTGTTAGTTAATTTAATTAGTTTTGCTACATGTTTTGTATCATATACGTTAGTGGAAATGTTAAATCAAAATGTTACTTATAGATCTAGCCTGTAGCGCTCTATTTATTCTATGCATTGCTTTAGCTACTTTAATTATTGTATTCCTATAATCTATATTCCTGTCAACTGACATAGTCATTAGTTATATCAAACACTAAAAGCAGTTCTAAAGGTCTCGGGTTCGACCCCAACGAGACTAGTTGTCATTAAAATACGATCATAAGTTTTTAAGACTACTTACCTTCTTATCAGTTCAACTGAAATTTTACCTATATGGCAAAGAAGATTTAAGATTGGTTTTACAAAAATGTACGAGATCGCATTGTGTTTTGTGACTGCATCAGTTAGCAAAAACTTTTATGCTGCAACACTGTGATAAATTAAACATAGAGAGAGTAAAGTTTGAAGATAATATTTTTCTGGATCACATTGCTGACTTTGTAAGCTGTTTGTCAGAAGTTGTTTAGTGTTGTCATTAATTTTTTTTTTTTCAGGAGCAATTACGCCAGTGTTTATGTGTTCGTTTATGTAGTTTTCTCAAATATAATAACATTGGGACTTATTGTTATTGATTCAATAGCTGGTGTCTTCCGAAGTGAAAATCTTGACACTAATTATGGTGCCCGTACGCAGGAGTTTCAAACAATTGCACGAAAATTAAACGAGATCAGTGAAAAATATAACGTTGCCATTTTATGCACGAATCAGGTATAGTGTGGTGAAAAATGTTTAATTTACAGCATTATTTCTGGTCATTTTTAGGTTACTGATAATCCATTAACAAATAAGACTGAACCTTGTTTGGGTTTGTCGTGGACAAATTTAGTAACCTGCAGATTCAGTATAACGAAAGCAAACAAAATACGACAGTTTAACATAATTTTCGCTCCCGATTTGAAACACAAGAGCTGCGTATTTGTGATTGAAGATGTAGGTTTAGTTTCCAGAAATACATTGTAAATATCGAAAATTTTTATTTCTAACAAAGCAATAAAAATACATATTGTAAAAATTACAAATATTTAGTTGTATGCGGTCACTAGACTAGATACAGTGTGGTTTGATCGTTGAAGCTGCCCTTTTACCACGAAGGTTTTATTTTCAGCTGTGCTTTTTCCTTAGTTTTTCTAATGTTTTTGTATGAAAGTGATCCTGGTAACTTAAAATATTCTGCAAAAGAACAGAAACACTTCAAAAAAAAACAGACTACACAGGAAATTTGAATGTTCATCTTGGTCTTGCGATTAGGGGTCCCTCACTTATCAAAAAATGTACAGTGATTCCCTCCTTTAGTGGAATATTTAGCCTTTATTTCCGTTATAAGCCTGAGTTCGATTTTTGGCCCTTTAACTACATAATATTCCACGGTATTCAAAGTGCCTGGTGGAATGTACACTGATTTCACTAAGTGAGAGACCTCTCCAAAAGGAACCTTTTTATAAAATCTCATTACTCACCGTCATAAAGACATGGCAGTTAATGACATCACGATGCTGGCCCATTTCTTTAAAGCAGGTAACCAATTCGCCCAGTTCTCTAGCCCTCAAAATCTCTGTCTTGTGCATTCGAATCAACGTCAAGGCCACCCTAAAAATAATCTTCGAACCTTCGTAAAATAGACAGTCCCAAATCCGCAGCACTGTCTCTGTAGGCAACACTTCGGCGTACACACAAATAAACCACTTGGTGGTCGCCACGGCCCATGGCATTCCAATTCTCTTGATGTGACGATGTATTTCTGGTTCCAGCTTGAGAACTAAATCGTCGAGAACTTCCAGGTCGGTAATTAGGCCCGACATGCTTTTTATGTAGTACTGAGGGAGGATACGCTCAACTAAAGTCTTTAATAACCAGAACGAGGCTTCTTCGTTCTTCGTGGCTAACAGTAACAACCCGGCGATGTAATTTAGGCCTTGACAATACCCGACTTCGGTGTTTTGATTGGCGAACGCGGCGAGGACGTTGAACAATTGCTGCTGTAGTGCATGTTCATTCACGAAGAAGATGTTATCAGGAAAAGTGCGTGGGAGATCAATTTTTATCGTTTCGAGTACCGAATGGCTTTCGGCCTTTCCTTTTAAGGAGCTATAGGTAAGTCCACACTCTGTTTGTAACGCTTTCGCACCAGACACGGCCATCCACACCGTTCTTCGCAAACTCAGAGGAATTCCTTTTCGAACGAACCGTTTCAGCTTGTTTCCTTTCCGATATCGTTCGTATTCTTGAAGTTCCTCCCATCTTTTAGCTCTACGCGTAAGCGTACGCATGTACCCTGAGAGAAACATCTCATATACTTCGTAATCGAAGTTCTCCGGGCGTTTGAACCCATACTCATCGACATCGCTAGAAGAAACACCTTGAAAAATTGAAAGGTAGTAAAGAAAGTCACWTACCTCAACTTGGTCCTTGCCATGATCGCTCTAATTGAGATCAATTAGCTCCTATTACGTGCATGACCGGCTCCTGAACGCCGTACGCCAGTTGAATATTAAATTTCACCTT